>JAYRBT010000067.1:5539731-5579167 GCA_036023395.1 Myiotriccus ornatus
TTTGTTCTTCCTTTCTTTTTTTTCTTTTTTTTTTTTTTTTTTTTTTGTTTTCCCCTTAAAAAAAAAACGCTGCTGCTGCTTTTTGACTCTTAGCAGTGGAGGATCTTCATGAAAGCCTTGCGAAACTCGACGTTGAAGGTCGTGTAGATAATCGGGTTGACAGCGCTGTTGACGTAGCCCAGCCATGTAAAGGCGCTGTACATGGCCGGGGGGATGCTGCAATCGCAGTGCATGTTCAGGATGTGGGTGATGAAGAAGGGGAGCCAGCAGATGATGAAAACACCTGGGAGGGAGAAAGGAGAGAGGCACGCTGTGATTGCTGAAAGCTGGACTGATTTTTGAGGCCGAGGACAGCGAGGTTCTTTTGGGTATAACGGAAAAATAGTTCCCCAAGAAACAAGCTGCTGTTTGAGGTCTGTGCTCTGTCCAGGTACTAAAGGACTTCTCTGCTCGTGTAATCAGAGCAGATGCATCAGAAACTCTGGCCTCTGGGGTGCCAGTTCCTTGCTGGGCTCTGCCCCTGCACCCAGCTGTGCTTTGGGAGCCCAGACATCCCACAGAGGAGCAGCTTTATGAACACTTTGTACAGCACTGCCCGTGGCTGGGCAGGAGGGACCCTTCCCACGGGCACATCCCACATATCAAGTGAAATTATTCCTATGGAGGGCTGGAACAGTCTGTGCTGGACACCCAGACTGGCTGCCCCAGGCCTGGGCAGGGGCTGGATTCCTGCAGGAGCACCAGGGCACTCACCAAGAACGATGGCCAGCATCTGGGTGGCCTTTTTCTCCTTCTGCTGGGACAGTTTCCTCCTGGTCACAGCCTTGAGGAAGTTCCTCGTCTTGCCGTTGGGCAGGGAGTGGATCTCGAAGACCTTGGCTGTGTGGTGTGTTTCTTTGGCATGTCCATTCTTCTCCACTCTCCCAGGGCTGTTGAGGGATGTCTGCAGGGTGGAGTTATTGCCCCTGTTAGAGGCAACTGGCACGACCAGCTGGTGGTGACTTGGTGCTGCGGGTTTGAAGGTGGTTTTCTCGGGGGGGCTGGTGCTGGACACCATCTCCATCTCCTCCATGTGACTCTCCGCCTCCTGGACAAGAATCAAATGTCCACAACAGAAAGACAGATAAATATGCAGAGAGGAGCAAGAAACATTCCTTACAGAGTGAAGCTGGATGATGCTGGAGAACAATCAATCCCTCTTCTCCCTCCCTACGTGATGCCTGGAGAAAGGGCTGTGAAATGTTTACAGATATTTTGGGTAGATGGCAGTGACAGAACTTCACTGAAGGATTCTCCTTTATTGCACAGAGAGGCTCAGAAATGAGAGAGATGCTTTCTCCACTCCCCAGAGATTTTTAGTTAGGTTTTCAGAATGCAAGTAAATAAAAATTAAACCAACAAGCAAAGCCCAACAAAGCCAATGCAGTCCAAGATTTAAGTAACAGACAGGAGAAGGAAATCAAAGACACAAAATGTTCAAATGCCGTGGCTTTTATAGCTGATCTTTAGGTGAGATTAGTCTGGCTTTTTGAACTCTATCCTCTTAAACCCCCTGCTTCACTCTAAGGAATGGGAAGAATATTTAAATGGTGAGGTTGAATGGCAACCTTTGCTCTTAGTTTATTTTTCTCCCACCCTGCATAGATTAACTGTGTGTCCTGAGGGGTGAGAGGGGGAAGGCTAAACGCTCTGAAAAGCTACCACTTCTCTGTAACACTCACCACTTTGCGCTTATTAACTTGGAAGCTCCCATTGGACTTCACAATAACTGTGCAGAGCTTGACGTCTTCTGGATGAGTGCATTTGTCCTAAGGGGCAAGGACCAGCTCAGAGGTTACACAGGCACAGAGGGGTTGGGGAGGGAAGCTGGTAGGGGAGGCACGTGGAAATACAGACACAGGGCACGAGGCAGGAATTAATCAGCGTGAGGATGATGGGAAACTACTCTGGAGAAGCAGGGATGGGGGGTGACTACCCCTTGGGCTTTCAACCAGAGGAAGGAAACCTCAGAGATCTGCTGGTGTTTGTCTGTCCCTGTCTCTTCGCCTTGACGTGGCAGTGGCCCTGAGGCAGCACAGTTTGGAGGTGGTGCCTCTGGGGCTACACATTGCCTGTTTGTTTTGCATGTGCTGCCAGAGCAGTGTTTTAAAGAGCTGTTTGACACCCAGCCTGCTCAGCTGGGCTCCACTCACACATCTAGTGCTTGGAGAGGCTGTTTCCCTGCAGAGGTGCCGGTACCAGTGACATGGTCTGCACCCCAACCACACAAACCATTTCCACTGAACCTTGGGGAGACCTTGTAGCACCTAAAGGGGGGTTACAAGGAAGCTGGAGAGGGGCTTTTCACAGGGAGTGATAGGACAAGGGGGAATAGCTTTAAACTGAAGGAGGGCGGGTTCAGATTAGACATTATGATGAAATTCTTCCCTGTGAGGGTGGGGAGGCCCTGGCACAGGTTTCCCAGAGAAGCTGTGGCTGCCCCATCCCTGGAAGTGTCCAAGGCCAGACTGGACAGGGCTTGGAGCAACCTGGGCTAGTGGAAGGTGTCCCTGCCCACGGCAGGGGGTGGAATGAGATGAGCTTTAAGGTCCCTCCAACCCAAACCACCCCTCCATTCTGTGATTCTTCCCCCCAGCAGCAGCACTGGCTCAGACAACAGTGTACCCTGTATTCTTGGGTACCCCAGCCCAAACCCAGCAGAGCCACAGGAGATGCCCTCTGGTTAACGCAGCAGCTCCCTGCTGGAACATCCCCTGGGATCCAGGGAGGCCTGTGCAGCAGCTGGGAACCCGCAGTGTGCAGCTGGCACTCCAGCCTGGCACAGGACACGGCATCCACCCTTGTGACCCAGCATTTCCCTGCTCCAGCCAGGGGCACGTGGGGACAGGAGGAGACGCTCTGGGGAGTGGAGCAGGGGGGGAAAGGCTGTGTGGAGTGCTGAGAGCAGGGCCCAGGGGCAGTTACCTTGAGAGGGGCCTGTGTGTCCGAGTCCAGGACGTGGCTGCTGCGCTTGGTGTTGACGCGCTTCCTGCGGCGCCGCAGCACGAGGTAGATCTGGACATAGACCAGCAGGGTGACAATGAAGGGCACGTAGAAGGACACGATGGAGGAGTACACCACGAAGGCAGGGTTGGCAATGATGCACTCGTTGGCATCTGGAACACAAAGGGGGTCAGGATCGTTCTCTCTGCTGCTCGGAGGTGGTTCCCGCCCTCCCCTGCCACTGAACCTCTGCTGTGTCCAACCCAGGCTTCCCAGGAAGCTGATGGCTGAACTGCCAGTCCTTTCTTCTCCTGCCTCTGTGAAGGTATTTGTCCCATGGCTTTCCTTTTTTTGCATTTTTCATATGAGAGGGATTTTGAATTTGTAGTGGACAGATGTTAAGGTAACGCTGGCTGGTGTTGTGTAAACTTGCACATCACCTCAGTTCTGGTGAGTCTAAAACACTGGTCTGGAACAGCACGAGATGAGTCAGACCCAGGAGCAGCTGACAGATGGGATGACACTGGCAGAAAACACCTTAAACAGGGCTGGATACACCCCAATACACCTCAAACCTGACCCCCGTGTCCACTCCTGGCTGGCAGCAGCGGGCTCCCTGGGGACCCAGGAACGCCAGGAAGGCACCAGCAGCCATCTGCAGGTGGCAAAACACTCACCTGTGTTGTTGAGGCCGAAGAGGAGCGGGCAGGAGATGGCAAAGGAGAGCACCCAGACCACGGCGATCATGACGGTGACCCTGCGCTTGGAGCTGTAGCGGGTGTTGTAGAGCATGGGCATGGCCACTGCTGTGTACCTGGGTGGGGACACACACGCCCAGCCTGCTGTCAGCCTGCCAGCGCTGCCAAACCGGGAATTCCACCCAGCTCCTGCGGCTGACAGCCTGCTCCAGTGGGGGGGTGTAGGGCAGGCCAGATTTCCCATGCCATGGGGTGCCTGCAGTCCCTGGTGTGGGAGGCAGCAGCCTGGGCTCAGCCCAGCCCAGCCCAGCATTTTTCTTCCACTCTGGGCTGCTGCCTTCCCCCTGAAGCCTGTTCCATCATTCCAGAATATAAACAGAAGGACCAAACCCATGTAAACACACACAGGGAATTTCATTCACATCCTCAAGATCGGTGTTTTTGTGTCTTCTGACAGAATCCCTGCTCAGAGCCCACAGAGATCCCCTAAATTGCTCAAGACACCAACACCAGTCACCCTCCCCATTTTCAAGCCTCTGAGTCACAGGTAAAATTAGACCATGTAAAGGTGGCTGTGACTTTGCTCCCCTGGGTTTTGACACGACTTGCTGGCAGGGAGCCCTCACCTGTCTATGCTGATGGCACAGAGGTTGAGGATGCTGGCAGTGCACATCATGACATCCAGGGTCACAAAGATATCACAGTGGATCCGACTGAACCTCCACTCACCAACCACCTGCAGAGAGAGAGGGGGCAGGTACAGAACGCCCTGGGGCTGAACTGTTGAGAGGGTCCAAAGGGAGAGCTCTGCACAAAGATAGAGGTGCTTGTGGGTGGCTGGAGCTCTGCTGGTTCAGAGGAGGTTCTCTGCTCCATCCAAACCGTTCCTCAGGACATTCCCCCAAGGGCTGGTGGGATTTCATCCTCCCCAGTTCCACCCTGTTGCTCTGTATTGGTCTGGGCAGCCCAAAGGGCAAACACAAACCTGGGCTCGTGTTCCAGTGACATCAGGGAGTTCAAGTCTCCTGGAAGTCAGAAGGAACGAGGCAGGGCTTAAACAGGTCTGTGGAGCATTTCAAAGCACGATACATTAACACCGATTCCAAGCACCTCTAATTGTACTTACAGCTCTCCATTAGACATTTTTTTTTGCAATTATACCCAGCAAAGGTCAGCAGTAGACAAGCAGGAGCTTTCCCTCCTTCCTCAGTGTAAGATCAGGGTAGACATTCCTCACCTTTATATTTTGTCTTTTTTTTCTTTTTTGGTGAACGAACTGAATTTAATTCAGAGTGAAAATTCTTTAACACTCTACATGATGTGCTAAAGACAAAGAACTAATGATAATGCTTCCAGTCACCAGTAGCCTTTTTCTCCTCACTTCTCTTGCTATTGAAACTGAACTTTGCCAATTAAGTTTAACAGCAATTATTCGGACTGCTGTGTTTGACATGTGATGAAAAAAGTATATTTCCCTCTAATAAAAATAGAGTCCTACTGCATTTGAAAATAGAATGAATAAGATATCTATTCTTCAGTTATTTCTGCTCTGATATACATAACCATAGGCAGCATAAAGAAGGGAGAATGACTGCATTGAAGCCTGAGTGACAGATGAATACTCAGTGATTAAAAAAGCACTTAAGAGACAGTTACATCAGTAACTTAGATGAGAATTTGCCCAAAGGCAAAGGTTTCCAGCCAGATGTAAACCTCTGCAAGATCAGATTCTCATGGTGCTCTCATTTATGGAGGAGAGACCTCAGAAGTCTGGAGGTAGAAGATCTGTTTGCATCAAGGCTGGTTTTTGGGGGAGTTTTTTAAGTATTTCATTTTTATATTGGTTTTTCCCCAAGTTTGTGACACAAAGCCTGGGAAAAATAGTCCTACTTGGTAAAACAGGGCAGCTGTGATTCCTGACCAATGCCCTGTGCAGGTTAGCCCAGAAAGGAGAAAGCATTTTGCATCATTTATGGCTTATTAAATGAAAAGTGTGTGAGAGATTCTTCTGGCTGGGCCTGAGAGGGCAGGAGCTCCTTACAGCATAAACCTCTGCTTAAAATGGGCTGTGGCAACAGAGGAACAGAATGGAAGGGCAGAACCAGCCCCAGAGGCACTGACTGCACTCACAACCAGCCTGTGGTCATGTTAATAGGCTTTAGCAGATGCACGATGCTTTACATTTTTTAAGTGCCAGGAAAACAATAATTAACTCGAGTGATAATTAGTATTGTGCTTTCTCGACAGCCCATGTCATGGCAGTGGGTTTGTTTTGCTCTGCGTTAGTACTTAATGGGCTCATTGACAGTGGCTCCTTCCCCTCCTCAGCTCTCTGTGTTATCATTTTCCCTCAGAAACGAGTGCCTGAAAATTAACTGTAAACTCAACCTAGTTTTGTACCAAACCTGTGTGCCAAATGCACCAGGGTGAAAAGCAGCTCTCATGGGATTTTCTCTCATATATATCGTGGCATAAAAGCTCTGGATTTACCCTCCACTTCTACAGATCCCTTCTCATCCCTGCAGCCCTCTAGAAACAGGGATTTGATTGCTAATTTTTGGATTTTTTTGATTGCTGGACTCGCTGATCCTCGTGGGTCCCTTCCAACTCAGCACATCTGAAGTGGTTTCAGCGGGACACCCGCGGTGCAGCTGCACATTCATTCTTGTGTAGTCTTGAGGGAACAAAACTGGGGGCCTTTCACTCTTGACCCCTCTGTTCAAAGGCCACACGTATCACAGAATCAACCAGGTTGGCCTAACACCACCTCGCCTACTAGACCGTGGCACTGAGTGCCACATCCAGCCTCAAACACCTCCAGGGACGGCGACTCTGCCCATTCCAGTGTCTGACCCCTCTCTCTGGAAAGGGTTTCCTCCGGGTGTCCAGCCAAAACCTCCCCAGTGCAGCTGGATGGCAATTCACCCCTCTGAGCAGCAGTCTGAAGCCTGCCACCCGCTTTCACATCCATCTCCTGGGGAAACCTGCAGAGGAGGAGCACTCGGGGGATCCAGCAGGTCGCACACCAGCCCATTTCCAGACCGTCCCCTCCCTCCCTGCTCAGCACAGCAGAGGAGCCCCCCAGCCTCCTACCTCCAGATAGACCACCCAGGGCATGACCAGGGTGGCCAGCAGGAGGTCAGCCACGGCCAGGCTGACGATCAGGTAGTTGGTGGTGGTCTGCAGGGCGCGCTCCCTGGACACGGCCATGCACACCAGCACGTTGCCGAAGACGATGACGAAGATGAGGAGGGTGAGCAGCATGGCATAGTAGTTGTACTGGGGCTTCTGCTCAGCATGGGATGCGTTCAGGGCCTTGCTCCAGTTCCTGTCACCGACGTCACCCTCGTACCAGGAGAGGTTTAGGGGATCCATGGAGGTCAGAGTGCCAGGCTCCGGCTCCACCCTGGCACAGAGAGGTTGGAAAGACAGTCAAGAGGTCAGCACGTGAAATAAAAATGGAACCACAGGAATGGATTCCTGGGTGAAATGTTTGACTGGAGGTGTGATCAAGGCACAGATGGGAGGCTACACTGATGCAGGCAGGGATTCCAGGGGGTGGTTTCTACATCCAGCTCATCCCCCAGGTTTCTGAGGCTGCGGGTCCAGTCCCTGTATGGGCCACTCACTTAAGAGTTGGACTTGGAGATCCCTGTGGGTCCCTCCCAGCTCAGAATGTTCTATGATTTTTGAGGTGTCAGTCACTCTGTGTCACAGCCCATGCAGGCAGAGTGCCTGGGATTCTTGCCTTGGCTCCCCTGCCATTCCCTGCTCCTTGCTAGGTGTGCACAGTTCAGGGCAGATGTGCCATGGCCCACTTTGTTTGTTTTCCATGTGCTTCATGGGGCTCTGGGCTGTGCTGCTTTTTGACTTCCCTTTGCTTTTCCTTTTTTTCGTTTTTCTTCCCCCCCCCCCCCAGCAGTGAAATAAATAAATTTTAAACCCCAAGACCCAAATAGTGACAATAATGGAAGTTGACAGCAGCAGTTTTGCAGTCAGGGCTGGGCTGGGCTGCCTCTGCCACATCAGCACCAGCAAAGAGTAAAGGCAGGAGCTGTTCAAAAGGAACTACGGATATTGGCTCGTCTGGTTTGGGGGTTTCTGGCTTGAGAGGTCTTGAAGGGACCTTCTTCCCTTCAAGAAGGGAGGGTCCCTGGGAGAAGGAGGGAACAGGATGAGACAACACGGACTCAGTTTGCACCAGGGGAGGTTTAGATTGGATATCAGGAAAGGTTTGTCCACAGGAAGGGCTGCGAAGCACTGGCACAGGCTGCCCAGGGCAGAGGTGCAGTCACCACCCCTGGAAGTGTTCAGGAGGTGTGTGGATGTGGCACTTAAGGACGTGGTTCGGTGGTGACCATGGGCTGACAACTGGACTCGATGATCTTGGGGGTCTTTTCCAACCTAAATGATTCCGTGACCTCGTTCCCTGCTCAGCACTCCCTAGGATAAAGCATTCCATGTTTCCCAAGCTGCATCTCCATAGAGACCACTCTGACTGGAAAATCTGGCCGTGTTCTCAGCCACCCCAAAACCAGGCCATTTAATCTTCTTCACAAAAGACAAAGTGAATTCGGTTTATTAAAACCACGTAAGTGATCAAAATAGCAAAACATTTGCAAATATCAAATTCACCTGGGAACAATGGTTTCTTTATGTTTCACTGAGCTCTTGTGTGCTTTTCTCATTCAGAGAACAATTTGGATAATAATCCTTGGAAATTTGTTGCATATGGGTCCTTAATAGCTGATAATTCAAAAAGTGTCTGTCTGACAGTGCTATCAGCGGCACTTGATAGCTCTACAAATGTCTTCTTAGGAGCTGTCAAAGTGTCAGAAATTAATTAAATGTTAGCTTCTGTGACTCAGAGTGAAGGGGAAAAATCAATGCTAAATACAGCAACAGTTTTTTCTCTTCTCCTGTTGCCCTTTGATAATGCAAAACCATCTCGAGGAGGCAGAAACATGCAGAAAATGCAGGATGGGGGGGAAAAAGCAGGAAGATGGAAAAGTATCTTAAAAGTATGAGAGGAGTGGAATGGTTTGATGTGTGCAGGATCAGTCCCCTGGGCCTCTCCTGGCTCCTTCTGAGCTCTGACTGCAGGTCTCAAACCAGAATTGTTCTTCATGGAGGAAAGGCCAGAGACAAGGGGGAGGGAACAGCAGTTCCAGCTTTTTTTCAGGCTGGTACAACTCAGTGGTGGAGTTGGAAGAACCATTTACATTGCACAAATGAAAAGTTTTGTTGTCTCTATTTTTAGGGGGGAAAAAAAAAGTTTTAATTTGGGGAAATGAAACAGAAAATAATTCCCAAATACTTTGCATGAAATAAGGAAACTCAACCACCAAGACCTAAAAACTGAAAATTTGTGACCATGCAATTAAAGGCTGTGTCCAGCACACGTCCTCATGGTACAAACTACAATTACACGGGCAACTCTGTTAATTCCTAACTTTTGAGAGTTCGAGTTTTCAGCCCTAAAAAAAATCTTATTTTCTCCAGGACTGGCATCATTTGGGAGCATTTTGGTGGCCATTAGACTGTCTGGTGAGTCTCTCAGTCCTGCTTTAAGGAGCACTTTTCATTTTAGTAGTGACAGTTCCTCAGCTGAGAAGAAAGAAGCACTTAAAGAGCCGACTAGAAAAGCAAGTGCTTTTCCCTGTGTTTGCCCAGGTGTGTGCATTTCCTGGGGGGGCAGAGGGAAGGGGTCACAGAGACAGGGAAAAGGTGCAAAGGGCCCTGGCTCTGCACTGTCCTGGTTGGGGTTTGCTGTCCCTGAGTGTTCCTTCCAGCCGAGACCGGGATGGGGACGTGGGCAGGGGCTGAAATGGGGCCGATCCCCCCGTGAATTAACTGCAGCAAAGCCACTCTAATTCCCACCCCGAGTCCACACAGAGTTTTAGTGTGGCTGAGCTAATCCAGATATGGATTTGCTGAGAGGCCAAGGGCAGGACAGAGCAGCAAGGTCACAGCCTCGTGGCAGCCGCCAGGAACGCAGCAGCATCCCCACCCTGCACCCCCAGAGCATCCCTGCTGCTCTCCCTCCTCCCCCGGGGCCAGGAGTGTGCTGATCCCCTTCACAGCAACCCCCCTCAGGGGCCCTGCTCAAGCACAGCCTGACTGGGAAGCAGCTCCCCAGCAGCTGGGGGGAATCTGCTGTCTGGCTGCTGGAGATCGCGGGGAGAAGGGAGCCAGGATGGAGGATGGGAGTGCAGAGCCAGAGGTTCTCCCTCCTTTGCTGTCAGCTCCCCGTTCTTTTCAGAGAGCAAACTGGAGAATGTTTGTTTGCAGTGCTGGTGTTTCTCCCTGGTTCCTCCTGAGCGATCATCTGATTGCGTTTGTGGCAAACAAGCACGAGACCCCCCTGGCAGACGTGGGATGTTCACAACTGGCAGCAACGAACGCCGTTTGTCTCTCTGGCAGGATCTGAAACACGAAACGCGTGTTCAAGGAGCAGAGTTTGCTCTCCCATGCGGGGACAGGGAAGTGGAGGGTGAACAGCTCCAGCAGAAACTCCTACCCACAGCTCAGCTGTGTGTGAACAGCAGCCTGGCTCTGCCTCTGCTCTTGGTTCTGTGCCTGGCCACAGATGCCCCGATTCAGTCTTTTTTTTTTCTCTCAGAAACAGCAAAGGTGTCGCACTCCTTTGGGTTTTTACTCTGCTTGCAAACACCCTCAGGCGTGAAATACTCACAGGCCTGATCCTGAGCGAGTGTCACCCCCTGTGACTCGTGTCACCGCAGCATCTGGTTTCTGTTTGGGAAGGATTTGTGGCCTTTCAGAGCTAATCTGGCCCTGGCTGCCAAAACACGCAGTCAGCTTTTGCTTCTGCACGAAACAGTATGGAATTCCCTCAGGTTTTGCCCCAGACATAACAAATTTAACACGAAATCTGGAGCTCAGGGTGAATTTCCAAGGCCCAAGCTTTCCTGTGGGCTGCAGACACAGTCACACTGCTTGGCTTGGGGCTGAACTTGATGTGCACCAACAGGGAACAGCAGCAAAAGCCACCAGCGAGAGGATCCCAATGGCAGAGCTTCCACAGCAGCCTCAGAACAGACTCCCCCTCCCTTTCCCAAGGGATTTTGCCTGCAGTTCTTGCCAGATCGATTTTTCCTGATGCCAGAGGCACCCACCAGTTCCTGAGTCCTGCCCAGGACTGTGTGAGAAGGCTGCTCAGGGACAGATTTTCTCCAAAGGCTTCTCTGTTTCACAGAAATCAATGTCTAAGTGAAATGTGCACAGCACAGCGCTGTCATTTTCCTCTGAAATTTTGGAATCAATGGGCCATAGGAAAGCTGTCAAACTGACATCCCTTCTGTCCTGAAGATGCTTCTTGATGCTCTTTACTGGGCTCCTCTGAGAATGCAACTGAGATGTTCCAACTGAGGGAAATAACATCTCCTTTTGGAGTGGGGAGGAGGTGGAAGGGAAGGAGAAAGGGAAAGTGTGTTTGAGTAGCTGTTCTGTATCCCTGTTCAGGAGTTTTGTGTAAAGAAAAGCACCTTCTGGTGTAGTTTCACTGCTTTTTTTTTTTGCATGTGAAGCTCAGAACTGCTAATCCAGGCTGTGAATTGCTGGTCATAGTTCCCTGGAGAGCAGGGAAGGTTTGTAACAACCAGCAGTGAGTGAGAATCCTTTCCCATCCAGGTCTGCACCATGCACAGCATCTGCAGACACTGAGGAGGAGGAGGAAAGGCCAGGAATTAGGGAAATGTGTAAATTCTGTCTTGACCTGGTGAAAAATCCCATCCACCTGCCCTGGCCTCCGACTCTCCAGGAGCAGCTGATCCAGAACTCACCCAGCAGAGTCCTGGTGGCTTTAAATAAACCTGCCTCCCCCAGGCACTGAGTCGTACATGCAAATGGAGCAGGGCTGTGACAGCCATGACTGATGAAGGCCTGGCAGTAATTACACCTGAGGCAGCTCTGAGCTCTGAGTGTCTGTCAGGAGGCAGAACTGGCAGAACTTGGCTCTCCACGCTCCTGGGGTTCTGTTAGAGGCACATCTCTAGTAACCAGTGGATTACAGCAGCAGGGGGTTTGGCCACCTCTGCACCCAGAGGGACAGAATTAGAGACAAAAGTCCCGACAAGACCGAGGCTTTTGGGAGGGCTGAATTCTCATGTCAACACTGTGCAACCTTCATGTCCAATCCAACAGCTCTGCCCATCAGCTCCTTCCAAAAGCCTCTTGAAAAGCTTCCTCCTCTCCTGCCTTCCTCCTGGCTCCCATCCTCCAGATCCTTTGCTATCCAAAGTGGTATGAACCACAGTTTATTGCTCACTTCTGATTCAGAAGCATTCCTGCATTTCCCTTGCTTTGGCATAACATCTCATTGGATCCCCTAACCGGGGAGTGTTCTCATGTCCTCCCAGAGCGTGCTGGAAAGCACCCGATCCCAGCACTTCCTCCTGCTCATGCTCAGCAGAGCTGTTAGCACGGGCTCTGTGGATAATACACCCCTGCCACCCCTCTGAGTCACCCACTTGAACTGCTCTTGCTGATGCCACAATATTTTCTGCTCGCTGCACTTTCCCGCTCAATAATCGCCTCGTTCGGAGCGCTCTGCACTAATTCTGGGCTGTGATTCACCCCATTCCCGAGCAGCAGCACAGGGCCAGGGGGTGCAGGGACGCTCAGCAGCCTGAGCTCCTGGCTCTGGGAGGCACAGGGGGTTCCCCTGCTGTGGGAAGGGGTGACAGGACCGTGTCACTGCCTTGTGTCCCCAGAACTGCGAGGCCGAGCCCTGCTTTTAACGCAGATGCTCTGAGGCTTTTGACCTCAAGATTTCTCAGTTCCCCACCTGTGCTGTTCCCCACCTACCAGAAATTACTTGGAATTCTCCAATTTTAACATTTTCTCATTCCAGTAGGTTCAACAGTCAAAACCAGTAAGTTTGGCAAGGCAAGGTCGTGATGGGTTTGCTTATTGTTGTTTCATTTATTTGTTTGGTTGTTTCATAAATGAGCTTTTCAGGCTCTATCAGGATATCAAACCTGTTAAAACATCTCATGTCAGAATGAGAGAAAAACCCTTAAAAATACATAATACCTCGTTGTGGACTCCCCATCCCTGGAAGTGTCCAAGGCCAGGTTGGAGCTCCCCGGTCTGTGGAAGGGTCACTGTCAGAGACAGCTCTTCTGCCCACAAGATATTGGTTCTTATTAAATATTGCATTACTACAGACCCAACATCCTGTTCTGCACAAAACCCTCTTTTTTTCCTTAATTCTTTTATCTGTATCCTAATGCCAAATCTCCATGACTGGATCTGAGCCTCTGATTAATCCAATAAATTCCCAGCTTCATGAATGCTGGTGATCTATATTCCCTTAGAATTTGTTCTGTGTTTGAGATCATCCACCAGTGTCTGCAAAGAACCTTTAATCAGTCCTAGGGATAATTTATGATTTTTGAGGAACTGAAAACGATGAATCTCTCCACTTCCCCTCCCCCTCAGGTATGTACAGAACTGGCTGAAATCTAAGCAAAATGTTTACTTGCAAGTACTGGTTAAAATGTGACAAATGTTGAAGGATTTGGTTTGATTTTTTTTTTAGTATTTGGTTTCATCTGTTTAATGTTCACTGTGCATTTCAGTTCCTGACATTTGAGGTGTGCAACAGTTTAATTGCAGAAATAGATTGTGTTAATTCCTGAGTTGAATAAACCTTTTTTGCCCCCCTCCATTGAGGCTTCCCATGTTTATGCAGCACCTAGTACAAGGATACTTTAGCTCCGAGTCCTTCAGCCACACTTTATTAAAAGTAAATAATAATAATTCAGATTGAAGAGCTCAAATATTTGCGCTCCCCTTCTGCCACCCAGCACTCACTGAACATCTGCTCTTTTCCCTGCCACTCCTATCCCTGAGCTTGTTTGCAAAAATGTTTGCCAGAAGAGGTGAGTTCCAGAGGAGGGTTCTCTACCCCTTTCCCTCCAATTTGTAGGAGTTTGCCCCAGCCCTGGCTGATCTTTGCCACCAAGTCCCCTTGAAGAGCTGTGTGTCAGTCAGCACAGCACTCACATGACTGCCCCTTGCTCCCAGTGCCACTTCCCTGCCTGGAAAACTTCAGGAAAGCACTAAAGGAATTAAATGAATTACTGCCCCGTCCCTCGAGGCGAAGGGATGAGCCCAGGCTGCAGGCACACAGGAGGCTCCCTGCTCCTCAAATTTCAGATCCTAATGATCTTTAATCGTTTAATCCCTGACCTAAATCAGCTCAACCACTCAGCTTAAATCCTGGCTTCCAACACCCACCTCTGTCATCTCTGCAGGCCGAATGTGAGCCGTGGAAGGCACCTCTAGCTCTGGACTTGTCCTTTCGCATCTCCTCCCCCAGACTGGGTGCTCAGCCACGCGGGAATTGCGCTGGATCAGCAGCTTCTGGAGAGCAGCATCTGCTGTTGTGGGCACAGAGCTGGAAAGGACTTGGAGAGTCCCTGCTCTGCCCCGTGGCCATTCCGAGACAAGTGTCTGCCTGAATTCCTTGCTCTGACCTCCTTGAGTGGCTTCCAGGCACACCTTTTCCATCTGCAATACGGGATTCCTTCCCGGTTTGTCTTTCCATTCCCATGCTGCTCCACCATCGTGTCTCCATTCTGTTCCATCTCCCCCACCCATGGAGCCACCCAGGCTGCTGGAACCCCTGCCAGGACCCATTTGCTGCTGTCGCCGACGTTCCAGAGCCTGGAATGCACGTCCCCCCGTGGTGCTGGTGCTGTGACTCCTGGCTCACCCCCTCTTTTCCCCGGGGAAAGGAAGGCAGTCACTCCCCTTGGAACATCCAGCAGGGAGGCAGACTCGGAAGGAGCCAGGCATCTCTTCCCCCCAGCCTTTTGTCTGAGCTCATGAGAGATGCAAAGTGACACGGAGTGTCATCTGGGATCAGAGAACCCCCTGCGATGCCGGCGCTGCTCTGCCTGACTCACCGGCACATCCCTCCCCGGGATCACGGGAGTCAAGTGTTCCCTCGTGCCCCTGCCCCAGAGATCCAGCTCCTGTGCTCCCAGCATTCCCACAGCTCCCCAGCCCTGCCCTGATGTGCCCCTCATGGAGAGAGGGGAGGAGGAGGAGCTGGCCTTCCTCCCGCCGGTGTTCGAGGGCAGCATCAGCAAGTGGCTAAATCTCACTTGCTTTTATAGGTTGGAAGCTCCTCAGCTTTCTACACTGACCACCTGGTTCTGGTCGTTCCTCCTGGAACCCTTCACCAGCTGAGAGATTCCAGGGGTTTTATCCTGGTTTCCTCAAGGAGATGCTCATGTGGTTACCCTGTGGTTTTGTCTATGCATTTAGGGGTATATTTTTCTCTGCCTGGCCTGTGGAACTGTTTGGCTGGTGCCAATCAAACTTCCTAAGGGCAGAGGGGTCTTAAACTACGTTTTAAGTCCTCCCCATGTCCAGTGAAATCATGGTGGTGTGAGGGTTTCACTTCCACCTCGCTCCCCAGGAGATTTCCTGGCTGTTTTGCCCATCCCTGAGCTAAGACATCAGAGAAGGGGTTTAAGGTTTTATTTGTCCTGCTTGTTTTCACCAGGCAGAAGGCACTAAGCTGAACTTCTCCCACAGGCCTTCATTAAAATTCACTCATTAGCATTCTGAAGTCTGACTACAGCACATGTGTGGATCACAGCCTAAGAACAGACAGGACTCCCAGGTCTCCAGCCTGTTGCCAGACCGATGGATTTGGGCTGGTTCTGCCCAAAGAACCGAGCACTTCCCAGCCCAGAGTCATTACCAGGGCTCCAGAAAGCCATGAATATTCCCCCTGTTGGGCAGGCACCAGATTCTCTTTCAGATGAGGCAAGGAGCACTAATGTTTTTAATTAGGGAGCGCTGGGCACGAGTTACTGTGGAAGTTAAGGCAGGGCTGAACCCAGCGCTGTCTTCAGGGGCTGTTTAATTCATCAGCAACATAAATCAGGGGGAGCAGGAGACTGAAAGCAAACTGTGCAGGATCTGAACACGGGTGCCTGACTTGCTAAAGGTGAAACAAGCCTCGAAGTCCAAGAAAAACCTCCTGCAGGCACAGATAACAACAACAAACACTCTCTTTTACGTGCTCATCCCACAGACACAGGCCCCCTCCTCGAGCCTGTGGTTCTCTCCAGGAAAAAGAAGCCAAATCACTGTGTGTAAGAGATGTGATTTGTTCTGCAATCATGGCCTGCTGTTGCTGCCTGCACCTTTGATTTTTCACTCACAGCAGAAATCAGACACGCTCTCGGCGGTCACTGTGTTGTCACATCTGACACATTAAGGTCTTGGACTAATACCTTTGTGGGAACACCGAATGCTGATGGACACGTACAAGTTATTGAACTATCTCCTGCACACATTTAGTAATTGCTTTGCTTTATTGTTTCTTTGCCTGTTATTTTTTTTTTATCATTCTTTTTTGTGTTCACTGTCTCTACAATGTCTCTTACCCTAAGGTTTGGTGGGGGTGATTGTGAGGCCTCCTGAACCAGAAACTCAATGATAAATGAACTGCAAAATGCAGCCCCAAAGAATTTTAACTTTAATATTATCCCTTCCTGCCATTTGCTCTTGGAGTTGTAATTTCCTAATTGATTCTTCCTTCACACTGAGAGAAGGGAAAAAAAATAAATCTCCAGATAAATAAAAATAACACTTGGAAAGGACGACAAAGGCAACTGTGAAGAACTAGACATCAGATGTAGACAAACATCCTCCTACATAACGAATAATTGCACATGGATTTCTCCTTTCATTAGTAAAACACCTTCCAAAGGAAGTGCACGTCTGTACTCCAGAAGGAATATTTGGACTTTGCCAGTGGTGTGGAACGAGGGGATGGTAAAATGCCAGTGACAGAAACGATCTCCTGTCTGGGAACATTAACCTCTGTCAGCAGCTCTGGACCCAGAGTGTTTGCAGCTGAGCAAAATGTGTTAGCAGAGAAATCGTTGGATTTGTGTTGGGTGAGGGGGGGGAGAAGGAAAGAAAATGAGTGAGAAAAGCAGCTGCTTTCTGGAAAATACTGATTTGCTTCAACTGTCAGTGGAAACAGTTCTGGAGTTTTCAGCCAGCCCTGGTTCTTCCAGCTCTGCAGGACCCACAGTGGGATTGGGGGGACCAGAATAAGGCATTTTAAGGGTGCTGCCTCCCCCCACCAAAGTGGCTCTCTGTGCACCCTTTCCTTTGCACCACGGACAGTACAAATGGCCCAAATTCCTCAGATCTCTCTCAAAAGTTGTTTGTGCCCCCCGAGCTGCCCTTGGGATTCCCAGAGAGACACCATGTCCTGCAGAGCACTTATGATCCCTTACTGATCCCTCCACATGCCTTTAACACAAACCACGGGCACAGTGCCCCAGACTCTTCCAGGACAGGGGGAATGCCAGGGGCCAGGACAGGTTATCCTGGCACAGGCCAGTCCTGCATCACAGCCAGCTTGAGACACCCGCTTTACAAATGAAAACAAACCAGTTGTAAGGATATTTAGGACTCTACTCATCTGGGGATTCTGATGTTGACTTTTTGAGTCCCTAGTCAGTAAGATAATGAAAACCCCTCTAATTCTTACAGTCAGAAAGTGCAAATAAGGAGCTTACACATGCCCAGACCATTCAGTCATGGTGGGCTAGAGTATTCCTGTAGTAGTTATTATAACTGCTGTTTTAGTAGTCACAACCACGTTTTTAGAGTGCCCAGAACCTCCTGGGGGTGAGGAATGACTCATGTACTGGGACATGGGTGATTCTTTCTATTCAATAGTATATTTATGTGAGGGGGAGAAGGATGGGTGTTGTTTCTATTTTTAGCGTTTTTTAAAATTCATAAATTGCAGCTTTTCAAACATGAGTGACTAAAATTCACCTCCTAAACCTGAGTGTAAATGTCTCAAGGCCACCAGGCTGCCTGGAGGTGCCCTGTCCCCTCTGAACTGGGCTCCCAGGCTGGAACTCAAAGGTGCTCTTGCCTGGCCTGGCCACCAGAAAAAACAGATTCAGAGGTTGGGAATCCAACTCCAGACCTCAGTAATCCCATTTCTTGACTGCCATACAGATATGCAGCAGTATGCAATGTGCAGGCACAGAGGTGCCAGGGGTCAGAGAGGGCCTGCTGCCAACAGGACCCTAATTTGCTGAAGCTCCTGATTGCCTGAGACATCAAAATAGGATTCCGTTTAGACAAGTAATTTGCAAGGTGCAGTGTTTTAGGTAATAGCTCTAAGTTGTCTGATACAGTGTCTCAGCTGCAGCATTCAGGGGAGATGATTGAAAAACCTGAGCTGCTGGTGAAGAGTTCATTTCTCTCTAAAGCTGCAGATTGCACAGAGCATCCTCAATAGTGCTGATTTCGCTGATCCGTCCCCAGCCTTAGCAGTTGGCAACCTGAAGCAGGGAGCAAAATCAAATATATATAGTACTTATCAACTAGTAAGTGTTTGCAGATCCTGGGATATCTCAGGCGGGAACAGCTGAGGGTACAGAGCCTGAAATTCGGGATAAACGATGGAACACAGAGAGGAAGGAGCCACAAATCCAAGTGAATGTGCAGCACAATGGCAGAGATTTCCCTGAGTTCAGCAGGACTGCCTTGGCCTGTGATTAGCCCTCCCCAGCAGCAGCACAGTGTTTATTTAGCTCCACTAGAAATGTGAAGTGTGGACATCACTGAGCTCATCCAGGCCAACCTGCAGGGCTCAGTGTTGTGTTCCATTATTGCCAGATTTATTGCTCCTCACAGTCTCTCTTTCTCCAGCTCCACGGAACACATAAGGCTGCATTTACATTTTCTGAATGGACTAATCATGGCTCTCTGCTTTGATAAAGAAAGTGCAGCCTCCCACATAACCACATGGAAACCAACAGGGAAGAGTAAACCAGAAATAAACCCATCCTAGGGGGCTGAGAGAAAAATACCCACCAGGATAATTGGGAGGGATGTACAGAGAAGCAGCAACTGAACACACAGTCACATCTTAAGAAGAAAATAAATTATAATGCTAAAAATACCCAGGTGAAGGACAGCAAGAGAAAACATGATTGAAGTGGAACAATTGGTAGAGGAGTTAATAGTTATTAGCAATCATTTCAGATTGAATATAGGTTCGTTTTGTAACAGCACAAGGGATGATGCATCTGACAGGACTTAAACAATTGCCTCCCCCTTTCCCAGAGAGCCTCTTTAGCAGTGCCCTGGCACAAACTGATGGGTCTCTGCTCCTCAGGAGTTGGCCGAAGCAAACAGAGCTACTGAAAGTTTTTGTTTGATAAATACAGTAAAGTTTGATCCCAGGCAAATCTTCAAAACCTTTCCTCCCTGTATTCCAGACCTTAACACATTTTAACATCGATCCCACTGTATTTTCTTCTCCTGCAACCTTTAAAAAATAACCCTGAGGGGTCAGGCAAAGATCCACCAGTCTGGTACCTTTTATCCAGCAGAGCCCAAAAGCCACTGCCTGGGCAAGAGTCTAAAAATGGAGCAATATATATGATATTTCTGCAAATAATCTCCCACCATCCAACTGTTCACTGTGCCAAGGTGCTTTCTATGCCTTTATTAGCCATCACTGGAATTCTCTCCCTCGGAATTGAAACTCCCTACCGTCTCCTTGAACCTGGGTCACTTTGGGAGCATTTTGGATCCAGCCATCCTGTGGCCAGCAGCTTTGCAGCTGACTGTGGACACAGTGCCTGTGCTGTATCTGCTGGCACTGGCATCTCAGCTCTGCAGAGCCAGGACGTGGGGCTCAGGAGCTCCTTCCACGGCTTCTTTCATGCGGTGGAAACAAGTGTCCAAAGTCTTCCAAGTAACGTGGAATTCTGCTTTCTTCTGGAGGAAGCTTGACTTTTGTTTCCATCCAAATACTCCCTGCAGTTTCAGAGGCAGCCTCAGAGCACAATCCCATTTGTTTCTCATTCCCAGGACGGCAGAGCCTGGGGGTGAGTCGGTCCATACCTGCTCATCGAGGGGTTTACAGTCCCAGGGCCATTTGGCTGTTACAGAGTGCAGGGCTTTATCTGTGCCAGGGGATTCAAACTCCCAAACTCTGCTCTGGGTGAGCAGGGACAGCACCCAGGGAATGGCTGAGCTGTGCCAGGGCAGGCTCAGGTTGGATCTCAGGAGAAGGTTCTTCCCCCAGAGGGTGGTTGGCACTGAACAGGCTCCCCAGGGCAGTGGGCACGGCCCCAAGGCTGCCAGAGCTCCAGGAGGGTTTGGACAAGGCTCTCAGGGACAGGGTGGGATTGCTGGGGTGTCCTGAGCCAAGCTAGGGGTGGGACTGGATGATCCTTGTGAGTTCCCTCCATCTCAGGATATTCTGTGATTCTGTAAGCTTGATTTTGAATTCTGCAGTTTTAGTGAAACAGAGGATGGGAGGGTGGAGATTTGCTGATTTAACACAGAGGATGGATTTTAGGAGAAGAACACCCAGGCAATCGTACTTTCTGTGCTGAGCCTGTGTCATTGAGGGGGAACAGCTTAGTCACAGGTCCTCACTGCTCTGTGCAGACCCTGCAGCCAGGCTGCAGAACGGGGCTGTTCTGTTCCAGCTGCATTTCCCAGCAGGTTTGTAACCTGTGCTACCCCTGCCCAGGGCCTGGAGCCTTTGCTGATGCTGGCACAGCCCGAGGGAGGATGGGGGGAACACACTGAACCAGCAATGAAGTGCCATTAGAGGAAAAGCTGAGTATTTTTGCCAGGCAGGTGTCTCACACTCCAGCCAAGCTGGAGGAGATTGGAGTGCAATCTGTGAGCCCCTGCACACAGGCAGGGCTGCAGAATGAGTGCATGTCCAGCTGTGCCTCCCCTCTGAGAGCAGGGCACGGAGAAATCACCTCGGCCTGGCAGGCTGGGCTGGTGGAACCTGCTGCCCTCAGTGGGAGCAGTGGCAGGGTGGGCAGGAGGGAGGGACACTGTGTGACCACTGACCTCACCCAAATCCCCAGTGTGAGAGTGGCACAGGAGCAAAATGTCACCGGGAGGAGCTGTCTGGGTCTGGGTCCGACCCATGTCACCTGCAGGACACCCCACACCGGGTGTTCCCAGGCTGCTGAGGGGTCACACGCTGCTCTCTGAGGCCAGCAGATTTGAAGCCTGCTCTTCTCTCCCCAGCATTATTTCCCTGTTGTGCCATACGCTCTTCCATGCAAGGAAAAGATAACCAGGTGGCACACAAATCCAAGTGCTTTTACAAAAACTCTGCTCAGTAGTAAAGAGGAAAGGTTTGGGTGTCACAGAATTTCTGCAGCATGGAAGAGAAGTTCAGCAGGGGGAAAATAACAAGTGCAGCGCTCTGTACACTTATCTGATGGAGCCAGAAGTATTGTCAAGAGGGATTTTTTTTCTAGATTGCTACAAGCAATTAATGGACTTTTACTTCGAGAGAGATAAAAACCCACAGGCACAGGATTGTGAGTCCCCAGTACCACCGTGTGCTCAAAGAACAATTCCATGGAACACGGAGCACGTGGGAAACCCAACCCAGGTGAATTGTAAGCCATTTGACCAGTTTTATTACAATCCTGAGGCTGGTTATTTATAAACCAACCCAGTTATTTTTCTTCTTTCCTGTGAGCTCTACTTGAAGAACAGTGATTCGTGTTCCTCAGGAATTAATTCCTTGAGAATTAACAAGTGAGGATGTGTTATCTGTGTAGAGACAACGCACAGACAACAACCTGGACCAAAAATACTCCAGCCACCCTGGTGCCTGCTTCCCTGCCCTAAAGCCCCACTATTCACTGCTTTCAAAAAGCTGGGTAAAACTTAGAGCTGGAGAGCAATGGAAAAAAAAATATTAATGTACAGACAGGAAGGGTTCAGACATCCCTCATGCCACAAGGCTGTAAGCCTTGCACAAAATCTACTTGCAACATTCAGAGCAGTGTTTCTGAAAGGGTTCCTCCCAGGGCTTCTTCAGGAGAAGGGGACAGATCTCCCCCCCTTCCCCAGGAAAGGCTGTTCAGGGCTGGTGCTCAGAAGGAAATTTGAAGGGACACGAGTTTTGCTTTATCATGTGTAAAAAACTGAATGTCGTACAAGAAAAAAGAGTGTTTTCCCTCAAACAATTTGCCTGAACACTCTTGTTCCCTGGGGAAGTGGAATGTACCTACATTATATCCTCTCTACACATCCTCCTCCTACAGCTCTCCCTGTCACTCTCCTTCCATTGTGTCTGTGTGAGAGCAGTGTTAAGCATTAAACTTCTAAAAATGAACCCAGCTTCTTAGCAACTCTAAATGCCTCTTTAGCATACAATAACAACTGTTTGTTGACTTGCAGTGAGGGGTTTAGATGAAGAAATAAGGCAGCCTGACTTTTTCAATTTGAAAACTCACTTTCTCCTATTCTGTTGGAGAACAGCTTAATGGGTCTTTTGGTACAATGACAAATATTTTCCTTTTTCTCCTGTCTTTCTTTACATCTCTAGGCAGTGGTGATCACAGCAGCCACTACTCTCTGTATTCCCTTATTCACAACATTTGAACCTCCGGAGGAAAAGCATCATCACGTTATCTCTTACCTTCAAGCCATACGAATCCCTCGAGCAGAGGTGTGAGCACTGTGTGCCAAATATATCCAAAACACCACAACTCTCCACCGTGGCTTTTCCCAAGCTCTCCAGGGCCTTCCAGCAGACCTTCTGGTGTCCAGCGTTCACTCACGAGCAGAGGAGCAAAAAGAGAAAGAATCACCTGCCTGGTCCCGGCCCGCCGGCACTGGAGCAGGTGGAACTTGTGTAACCTCAGGCTGAGCTGGCGACTGCTGGAACTTCAGGAGCTCGGGAGGCGGCTCAGCTTCCCGGGAAGAGGCGATGTCGGCAGGGAATCGCTGTCCACCTCGCTCAGCGCATCGCCGGCTGGAACGGCAGCAGCTCCGTCTCCATCTCCCGGAGCGCAGCCTTGGCTGAGCTGGTGCTCAGAGCCGCCCCTTCCTCCCACGGCGCGATCCCAACAACCTGTTTCCACTCCAGCTCCCTCGGCTGCCCGCGGGCTGCGAAATTCCCGCAGCGCTTCCCTCTCTGCCTCGCCTGATGCTGGGAGGGAGGGAGTTGGGAGGGGAGGGGGCCAAGTTTCCTCCCCCGGATCCTCCGGCTCCCGCGGGCGGGGACGGGCGGCTCCAGCGCCGGGAATGCGGGACCGGCTCCAGCACCGGGAGCGGGACAGCGCCGGGTCCGCGGAGGGAGGGGAGTGGGCTCCGAGGGGCCCCGGGGACAGGAGGGAGCGGCTCCCGGCCCGAGGGACCCGTGGGGGGAACGAGCCCTTCCCCGCCCGGCCGCTCTGCCCTGCCCTGCGCACGCACTGCCAGGTGAGCGCCGGGGATGCTCCTGCCGGGATGCTCTGCCGGGATGCTCGTCCCGGGATGCTCCTGCCGGGATGCTCTGCCGGGATGCTCTTCCCGGGATGCTCTTCCCGGGATGCTCCTGCCGGGATGCTCCTCCCGGGATGCTCCTGCCGGGATGCTCTTCCCGGGATGCTCCTCCGGGATGCTCCTGCCGGGATACTCTGCCGGGGATGCGCTACACGGTCCTGGAACGCTGGGCACCCTCTGAGCTCCAAGATTACCGCTGCCTCTGCGCAGCCGGAGGGTTTCACGGGGAAAACGTGGAATGGCCCACGGTTAAGGCAGGAAAGCAGGAATTTCTGAGGAAGCTGAGTGTAGTTGTCGTTCCCAGTGTCAGCAGCTCGCACACCTCCTGTGTAGAGGAACAGGGCACTGCCAGGGAGGCGCATCACTCAGCTGCATCTTCCCCGGCCCCGAGTGCCAGCACGTCCCGGGGATTTGCTGAGCGCCCGGGCTGAGAGCTCAGCGGGGCTCCGTGTTTAAACACTCGGTAATGGGAAAGAGATTCTCTTTGCAATTCAAATACCGAGAGAAACCATTTCCTGAAAGTGTAGCTGCTGCTGCAATATTTTAATATCTTCTTAGAGTTTAATATCCTTGAGATTGCCTCACTCTCAAGGCATTAGCAGTCCATAATTTGAAGTGTTTCCTAAGAAAGATTTTTTCTTTTTCTTTTTTTTTTCCTCCCCCCCCCCGAAATGGCTTGATATCTTTTCTGAATGTGTTTTTCATTTTACCAAATAGCACTAGACAAATAGAAAACAGGAAGAAACCCATCTCTGTGGTTAGGTTTTAAAGATATTCAATTTCTGCAGAATTTTCTTCAAAGGAGTGTATCTCAAATGCTGCTTTCAGCCTTTCCTGACAGTGAAACCCCAAACTCCTGACCCCTTTGGAGTCTTGCATACCCAAATTGTTGTGTGTACACACACTGTCCTTTCTGAGTCATCTTCAGTGCTAAAGTCAAACTGAATTCTCCTGAACTTTCCAAGTGTTATTGCAATAATTTCCTTTTTTTTGTTTTTTAAATCCAAATAATGTTCCACTGTGAGTTTTGCAGTACCAAGGGAGCCAAATAAATACTAGAGTTGGGTATATAGAGAGCAATTATTTTTCGTGGAAAGCAGGACAGGAATGTTTTTGTACATTTTGCTTGCCTCGAAATTATTATATTTATTTAATGGATGGACAACACTCCTTTGAGATGTTGATGCTTTCTTGGAGGGCAAGAAGGATCTGTCCTCTCTTAGACTCCTTGGGCTTCTGGTTGTGTCACAAGATGTTTTCCATCCAGCCATCTATAAGAAAATGAACTACACTCTGAGTCAGGAAAACAGCAATTTAATAACTCAGAACCGGGGAAGGTGTTTAATGGGCGAGCTCTGAGTCTCACTGACTCTCTGCCATCTGCCTCATCCCTTTGATTTACAGTGTGGATGTGTTTAACTGCTTGTAAAACTCATATCTGGGTGTTGCTGCTGCCGCTACATTTTTTTTTTCCAGTCCTACTGAAGAAAAAAGCTTTTATTTTTTCCACTGGAAAACTATGAATTAAAGCAATGGCTGGTCTGACGGGAGATGTGTTATAAATCACAGCTGCCAGAAATGCAGCTCGTCTGTTAGTCTGGAATGGGAAGAGCTGCAGAAAACTGCAGGAGACTTTAATGGGTGATGTAGCTGTCCTTGGGAAGTTTGCAGTGAGATTCATTTCCCTTGAATTTTGTATCAAGGATTTCAATAAATGCCCTAGAGTTAGATGAATCATGGGAGAAAATAAAGCACAATAACAAGAAAAACTGACTCCTAAAAAAAAATATAACCAACCCCGAACCTGAAGCCAAAACAAAATGAAACTTCAAACCCACAAGTACAACCTTCTGAAGAGAAGCAAACCCTTCTATTTTTCAGGGAATTTCTGGTTTGTGGAGAACAGTTCCTGGGGCAAATATCCCGAGTGTTCTGCAGCATTTCCTCAAGGGGTGTTCGCTCTTTCTGCTCCTCTAACAGAGGACTTAGTCATCTGAGCAGCACGGCGAGTGCAGGGAGATAAGATGCCTCCTGCACTGCACCATGTCACTGCAAAAGGGAGCTGGCAGTGGAACATCAGTCACTGAGATCCTCAGCACGAGACAGCTCATTGTTTCCCTGCTCTGTCACACGCTGCTGGCGTGCAAAGCTTTGAAGAGGCAGAGGGGCTTGGCTGACGATTTGATTTCTCCGGGGCAAGGACGACTGGGCCACAAATGCAGAAGGGCAAATGTTTGTGAGTGCCCTGGGGACAAGGCAGAGCTTTCTTAGGGGCCAGTCCTGAACTGTGGAATGAGCTTCTCTTCAAGTTGATCACAACTTTGCTGCTTTCTGTGTCAGGCCCATCTCTTTGGCTTCGCCTTTCTGGCACCAGCATTCAAATAAGAGAGCAAACCAGTGAACACAGTTCATCCTCATGAAGAAAAAACCCCCATCAAAGCTCCTTAACACTAATTAATTGATACAAGTGCATCACATACCCTCCTAAATGGTGCCCAGGTCCCACATCAAGTGTGCCACATGAAAACTCCTTGTTTCAGTGCAGTGCTCGTTGCCTCACGGGGGTTGCTCAGCACCTTGTCTAGAACACTGGTTGTGCAGGCTCCTAAAAATGCCTCTCTCTGAGGGTCAGTGCTGTGCAGGGAGCAGGACAGGCTGAGAAATGCCCAGGCTGTTGAGCCCCAGCAGCTCCTTTCTCTGTGGCCCCTGCAGCCCGCTCTGGATTTACCAACTGGAACCCCAGTCAAGGGCCAAAACCCAAGCCCCCCTTCCCCTGGTTACAGCTCAGTTTGCCTCCCTTTGTGTGTACCTTCAGCAGCCAGGCTGGTGCAGGAGGGTGGAGGTGGATCCACGTGCAAACCTGGCTGGAATTCGGCAGTTCCGCTCACGGAGCTGCCGCAGAGCCCTTTGGCTGCAGGTTGTGCCACCTCTGCTATAAATACATAAACCAGCACATTAGCATCTCCCGCTCTCTCTCAGGGTAGACCTCGGAGTGACTCCTGAATAAAAGACCTGCAGCTCAGGAAGGCAGATTAGTCATAATGAGCCTTGTGAACTTGAATGCTCTGCAGTTTCTTCATCTTTTCTGCCAAAACAAGCAACATTACACTTGTAGTGCAGGGGGAGACTTTGCTCTCCTCAGCAGAGCAGGCACAGAGAATTATTGGTCAGAATTGGCTTCTGGGAAATGATTATCTCTGTGCCTTGCACTGGTGCATGAAAGCTCATTAGTCCTGCCAGAGAAAGTACCCACTGCTTGGTACAGACTCACCTTTAATTGCATGATATAAAACCCAAGCTTGGGAAAGTCTGGCTCCAGACATCGCTGCAGATGATGTTTTCACCAGTCACCCAGAGCCACAGCCCCTCAGGAAGGGTCCTGACAAATGTGCTGTTCTTCCAACAGTCAGTCAGGCATCAGGTGGAAAAGGGAGGGGCTGCATCAGAAGCACCTGAGGATCTCAGGGCATGGCTTGTTCCTTTAGTGCTGCAAATTCCAAGGAATTCTGTTCCAACAGGGATAAACTGCCACTTTTGGGTCCCTGAGAGCTGACACAAAGAGGTACCCAGAGGGTCCTCCCTTGCTGTCTCTGGGCTGTAGCCCTGTGGGTCAGGCAGCTGTGGAGTACATCCCTCACCCCATCCCTGTGATCCCAAAGGGATTTTGGGGCTCCAGACCTGCTGCATTCCCACAGTGTTTGGGCTCAGATCCACCCTGGCCACACAACACTGGAAATGCCTGAATCAGTTCATTTCAGGTTTAAGAAATCAATAGTCTTTGGAGTGAATTTCTTCAGAAGCCCAGATGGATATTGATATCTCTGGGAAGGAAATGAATCCTCATCCTCTTGTACCTTTCCAAAGGTGGCCCAGGAAAATGCTGGTGTGTCCCGGGAATCAATAGTGTCAATAGTGGGCCCGACATCTTTTCTCCAAAAGCAATGCACCAGAAAGTTCTAAATTAGAGAGGATTGAAAAAAGCTTCCTGACCTGCCTCTGCCACTGATTTACTGTGGGGCACTGGGCATGTTTTTACATTTTCCCTGTCTTAGCCTAAAGTTAGGACAAACTTTTGGATTGACATGGACTTGGGAGTTTACATATTAATCAACATCTGATTTCTTACTGTTTCTTACTGTTGCTTTTATCCTCTAAAGTGGTTTGTGCAATTCCCACAGGATCCCTAACTGAGGAAATGCTCTCAGTGCATATTCAAATAGAACAAAATTTGCTGTAGATATGTTTATAAAAACACTGGCTGAGCTCTCTGGAGAACAAATCCGGGCTCGAAGCAGAGCATCAATAACGATTTGTCAGTGAACAAAGGGTTGAAATATTCACTCTGGCGCTCTTGGGGTGGCAGAGTAACACTTAATTCTCAGAGTGGCTTCCTGGAAACTCAAAAACTCAGTTAATTTCCTTCTTGTGGACAACTATAAAAGAAGTGCTGCTGAAATGGGCCAGGATTCCACGGCAGGGCCATTGTTCCTCACCAGCAGCTGCTGCCCTTTGTGCTGGGTCCTCATCTCCCTGAATGCAATATTTTGCAGAACAGATAAGGACAAGGGTGGGATGATTTAAAAGCAGCTGGTGCAGTTTATGAATTCTGATCAGTCTTAAGAAAACCCAGTGCCCAGCTATCCCAGGGTCGATGGAGCTGGCCAGCTGTTGTCAGAGATGTGTCACACGTGATTCACACCAGGGAAGCAGAGAGATGTTAAACTGTGAGGGCCCCCACATATCTGAATGTCCCACATTTTGAGTGCTAGCTAGGTTGTTTTAAAAGATGGAAGGAGATGAGTGTTCCTGTTCTCCCCATCTCCTTCTCTGGTGCTTTTTCTCTGCTAACAAAGGCCCTTGGGAACCTGGAGTGTTGGCAATCAGCTTGGAAAAATTCACCTGGATTGCAAGAGCCTCTTTTCTGCCTTTTCTAAGATTTTTTTTTTTTCACCTCCTTGTTATTTTTCCAAAGCTTGGCAGCCAGTGAAGACGTGTAATTAGAGTTAATTGTGATTGCTCGTGATGCAACAGCCCCCCACTGACTCCACGGTGCTTGTGGCTCACCTGGAGTGGGAATGGTTCAGAGGGACAGAGTCCCCCCAGTTCTCGTGTGGCTGGTGGGGACAGAGCTGTGGTGGAGCCTCTGGTACCAGTCGATGCTTCAGCTGCAGAGGGGGAGACTGCCAACACTTTGATATGTGATCAAAGGCAGTCCTGTCACATCCCCCAGTCGTACACCAAATCCAAAGCTGGCTCCTGCCCTTTTTCGGATCCAGAACTCATTGGGAATTTTGCTCCACTGTGCCTCTGTCACGTCGTTATTTCAGCACTATCCGCATTAAATAACCTGCCTGGCTTTCTAGTGGGGAAAAAAAGAAAGGCATTTTTGATAGCCCTCAAAACACCCTGGTGTGGTGGCTGCTCAGTGGACAGTCGATGGTGCTTTGCCATTGTTGATGGGTGAATTAATTGCTGGATTTTTGGGCAGCACACGTTTCCAATGAGGCTCACAAACACGATGCAAATTCCAGTCTGCCACCAGAATGGATGTTTGATGGTCATTGAAGTGCCACTAGACAGGCTATACCTAGAGCAAGATTCAGCCTCGGGGGGGGGGGGAGAATGCCCTCAAGAAACCCTCTCCTGCAGTGCAGGGGTCTGGGCTCGGATCCCTCATCTTCCCATGAAATCCAAGAGAGCAGAGCGAAGGAGAACAGATGGGCCCATCTTGGTGCCATCACGCATCAGCCAGCGTGTGAAAGAAGCAGAGCACTCAGCTGGGAGTGGGAGAAGGGGAGCAGCTCAGGAGCTGGGGAGGACCAGGGCCCCTGGAAAGGCGTGTTCTCAACGAGGCAGAACAGCTGCAGTTGTTCCCTCGCAGTGAAAACCCCGGGGACGGACACCCACAGGCCACAGTCTGGTTCTGACAGCCTGGGAGGCAAAGCTTTGAATATATTAAGGTTCTCAGCCCCCTCAGCAGGCTCAGCAGATCCCGCTGGGAGCTGCCTGTTGCGCACGGTGGCTGCGGGCTGCGAGGAGCGTTCCCGCGCTCCTCTGAGAGCTCTCCTCCACCAAACGGGAACGATATCCCCCTTTCCCTGGCCAGCCCCTGGCTGCTGCAGTTTATTTCCCCAGAATGCCTCTTTTTAGCCACCCCCCTTTGGGCACGGGGAGCGCAGAGCGTGTGTTAATCACCACGAGTGACGTTTCGCTGGGGCAGGAACGCTCCGAGGAGGAAGCAGGGTTTGCCTGGATGTTTTGGGATCGGGTGGTCAGTCTGTGGACAGCCTGGTCTGGCAGAAATCTGTTCCCTTGCCGGCTGCTCCCTCCCCACATGCTCCCAGCTCGCCAGTGAAGCTTCCTGGGCCCTTCCTGGAGCACAGAGTCTTTCCAAGCCCGTGACTCTCACACGGAGGGCGCTTTGTGAGCTCCTTCTCCCAAATGAGATTCACGAGCTACCTGGCTCCTCTTTGCAGTTAGGGAAATAATTACTTTACGCAATATAATTTGCTTAAAACCATGACAGTTTTAACTATAGTTTAAGGCTAAATGACTGTTCAGCAAGACAGCTGGTAAAATTCACCCTGTAATAAGACTGCAGCAATGTAAACAAGCCCAGCCCATTTAGGGCTTTGAGTTAATATAGACGTCAAATACTTCTTTCAATATCTCCAAATTTCCCAAACCATCAGACATTTTGCTCCTTTATAAATGTATTTATGTTAGATCTCATCCTTTATCACCTAAACCTGCAACATATGTCTGTCCTAAATCCCTATAATTGATTGTGTTTTAATATAAATTAACCTGGGAAGAAACATCATCTCACTTGTTGAAACACTCCAGGCACCTGTGACACGAGGCAATGGAGAACTCCTGCTGCAGCACAGCTGGAGGGAATTCCAGGCCTGGCTCCTCCTTGCTTGGAGTGTGGCTGTTCCAAAGAATGCAGCCAAAAATGACAGTGCTTTGGCCTGTAAAATCAAACCTGCTTGGAGAGTTTCTCTCTGCTCTGTCGAGATCTTGTAAGTAGCTTTGTGGGAAGATTTTATCTGAGTTTACCATCTCTTATGTGCCTGGTCAGCTGTGCTCAGGAACTTAGAGAACTGCAGCCAGTTAAGGGTGAGATGAAACCCGCTTTAGGTGAGAGACTGAAAGAGTTTTTCAGCTCAAACTGTGACAGTTTGAACAAAATTAGGCTTAGGACTTCAGTGTGAGTTCACTGACAGCAGCAGAAAGGCTGCTCTTTACTCCACATGCTTTGCTTCAGTCCCTCTGGGTCAATCAGAACCCAGACAAAAGGGCAAGTGAAAACCGTACTTACAGAGAACCAAGTCATATTACTGAAAACAAACCCCCTTTGCAGCCTCCCAGCAGGCTGAGCGATGCCAAACAATCCTAATTTAAATCACAACCAGTAGGGAAGTATCTCTGGGGCCTGATGTCCTCGATCCTGCTCGGTTAATAACAGCGATACAATTGCAGTGATGGCGATAAAGCTCAAAATTCATTTGCTCTCGCTCGGGTTGGGGTGATTTATTGTTTGGTAATTACCTTGCTGCAGTCTTGAGGATGGAATAATCGCCCTGATTTACATAATCAAGGCATCAAAGTCTTTAGAGCAGGGCTTGCTATCGGCAGATGGCCCAGCCGTGTGTGGCAGGAGCCCTTGGATTTTTACAGCTCACGAGTCAGCCCATCCCAGGGTCTGTTTGCCTACAGCAAGAGTTTACTGTCTTCTGCTAATTAAGTGTAATTTACATTAACACAGACAGTTCTTCTGTGTCACTCTCAGCCTGCTGAGGGCCTGGTCAGAGGCAGCACTGACCCACCTGCACTGGAAGAGGTGGCATTTCATGAAACCATGGAATCACAGACTGGTTCAGGTGACCAAAGGGCTGCTCCATCCTATGGTTCCTTCTTTTATATCAAAGAATTCAAAAAATCTCCCTTAAAACAGACATCTCGTGTCAGGGGGGTAGTCTGGTTATGAAAAGAAAACAGGACCCAAAAAGCCTGGGACAGTTTATAGAGGAAAGCTGAGTGCAGGATTCCAGCTTGTCACTTGATTTAAAAACCATACATGTAAAAAAGCTCGGAATTGTATTTCAAAATGAAATTTTGACTTGACATTTCTGAGCCTTGTAACTCTGTGCCTAAAAAATGACACCAGCACTTTGCATCTGCCTTCAACGTCAGTTTTATCCCAATAATTACCACCACCGTGTAATTAGCTGAGTGTTCTGAATCCCTGCCTGTCACCACAGAAATGGGGCTGTTCCCATGAAAGGGTGAACGTTCATGGGGTTTTTTTTTGCCTGAAATCTGAGTTTTCCCTTCTTGGTTCACATGTGTGTTGGTAAGACCATCACACAGGAAGCTGCAACCATCAAAAATTCTTGGGTGTCACCACCTGAGCTGTGATTATTTCCAACCCGTGCAGGGATATTTCAGCTTCATGATTTTTATGCAGGATGGAGAAGGAAAACCGTGTATGAAAACTCCGATTCCTGGACTATAGATTTTTATCTGCACTGCAGACTTTGCGTCTCAGTGCTATTTCAGATGCCCTGCAGGTTATTTCTTCCCAGGACACCCCTGTATTTAGCACTGGCACCAGCCTGGCCAGGTTCAATGTCCTGATCCTTCGAGGGAGGGAATGAGAAGCAGGAATTGTCTCATTCCCTGCTGGTTTGTGCCTCATGGTTTGGTTCTTGAGTGTCCGATAAGGGCTGTGCTCTGAGAGAGAATTACCTGTGACCTGGGCAATTTTGGGTAATAAACTGGGGAGAGAGGGGAAAAAAAAGGCAAGCAGTGGTAGGGCTTGAAACAGTTAATGTCTATCCACTGGTTTTCCACCCAAACTGGGGGAGGAAGCAAAGGGATCGATGCACATCCAAGTGTTTGGCTCGATCTGTTTACCAAGGATTTACCAGTGTAGCTTTTCTCCTGCAATCTTGTTTTTACACTGAGATCCTCCAGAGACTTTGTTCCCTTAAATGGGGGGGAGAAAAAAGCCAACTACTTTTTTTTTTTTTTTTTCAAGTGTGATTTTTAATTATGCTTCTAATTAGGGAGAAAAACTGTCACAGAAATTACATCTTTGAATTGTCATACACAGGAACGTGAACTTGGCACCTGATTTCCTACTGTTAGTGCCTTTCCTTAGGATTGGGAGCATCTTGCTGTACTGATGTGGGCATGGAAATGCCCAGTGTCTGTGCTCAGGGTGTGCAGCTGCTCTGAGGGAGGGAAGTTCAAAGCAGGGACCCACAACCCCTGCCTGTTTTCCACCTGGGCTGTTTCGCTCTAGAGGAGAGAAAAGCTACTTATTGTGCCTGAATCCTTCGTCAGGGGAAGAAAAGCTGGTCCTGAGTCCAGCTCAGGCTGGGCTTTGGCTCTGCCTGTGAGGCTGCTCCTGGTGTGCACAGACCTGAATGCCCCCTCCTTGTCCTGGAGCTCCGTGAAAGCAGAAGGAACGTGGCTGTGGATTTATGTTCAGCCTCTGGACAGTGAGCTGAGAAGCCTCCCCTCGAACTGCCTGTCGGCAGCTTTCCCCTGGGACCACCCCCAGGCTGGCAGGAGGCCCCGCAAGGTGCTGGCTTGACTGTTCCTGGGTGGGGCTGCCAAGAAGCCTCCTCTCCGTAACCAGCCTTGGGACGAGGAGAGCGGGATGGGGTTGGAGCCGCAGCCTTTGCTTCCTCCCAGGGCGTCCCCGAAGGGGTTCCAGGGCTCGGATGCTCATCCCGGACACACACACCGGTGCCTCCCCCGGGAACCTCTGCAAAGTTCAGCAGGAGACACCTGTGTTTGCAGAGAGCTCACCTGCTGCGGTGAGCCCGGGCTGCCCTCCCTCCGGAGAGGCTCAGCCCTGCTCAATAACTGCAGCAAAGGTCAGGGCTGCATTCCTGATGAGCAGCATTTCGCCCCAGGGACAGGAATTGACTTTGGGTCTCCTGCCTTTGATGCCAACAGCCCACAGACCAGGCTTTTCTCCGCGATTCGTTGACGCTCCCCGTTAAACTGTAAAGCCCAGCTTATTTGGGGAAAAAACATCTTCTCAGGAATGTTCCAGCCATCTCCATTTACTAATTCCTCCCCCCTCCATTACCAGCAAACGTTTCAGGAGTTGGAAAATCAGGTTTAAAAGGCAAATTAGCACTTGGAGATTATCTCCACATTTTTTTTCCTTTTATTTTGAATTCATTTCAGGCTTAACCATTGAGCCTGCAGGATGTATCACTGCTGCAATCAGAATCCTTATTAAAAAAGAGCGGGATTGAACTGCTAATTCCACAGAGCCATTCTGCAGTGAGCATCTCACATGTAATTTAGATTCAATCAGCAAATAAAAATGATAACAGGCTGCTGTTTATTGAACCAACAGACAAGAAAGCTCTGTCTTTAGGAGCCGGCTGCAAAGCTGTGGGAGCAGCACAGGCACTTGGCACGGCTCTTGTCTGGAAGGGAGGCAGGAGATTCTTTTGCAGCACCCAGGGTATATCCAGGCATTTTCCCTATCTGTCACCTCTTGGGCTGCCTGTCCAGTTCACTTCCAGAACCAAAACTCCTTCCCCTGCTCTCTTCTGTCTCTGCTCTGCTTCTCTGGCCTCTCATCCTGTGCCCATCCTGGCTGTCAGACTAAGCCTGAAATCCGGGAGCAAACGAGTCTGTACCAATTCCAGTGTGATTTCTAAAAAGCATTCTCAATCCAGGAGACTGTTTTTTTTTTTGTGGGAAGGCAGGTAAAGAGAATAAAAGAACTCTGGCAAACGTGGAATCTGAGGAGCCCGTTACCAGCAGGTTCCTCCGTGCCTGTTCCTGGCCAGCACTTGAGCAGGTCTCAAACACCTCAGCGTGGGTGTGCACAGTGTCCCTCCAGATGTGACTCCCCACCCAGACTCTGGATGTGTCCTGCAGCCCACTGGAATCAGCACATTCCAGCTTTTCTGTAGCACAGGGTCACTACAAGATAACCTCTCCTCTGCATCCCAAAATGCTGAGGTATTGCTGTATTTTTGGCACTAACAGGAAATTTCTGGAGTTACTTTTGGAGGCAAGAAAGAGGAAGAGAAAGACCAAGCAAAGGACCAGCGTGAATATTGTCCTGGCTTGGAGGGGCTCATGGAAAAGGAGCTGCAAGACCATGGAAAGCAGCTCCATGACTTTCCTGATGGAGCTGCACTGGGATGTCAGTCCGTGCTGTGGAAGGAGCCTGTGTCAAGCCATGACTCGGTTTGGTGTCTGTGCTTGTTTCTGTGTTCTCTGCCCCGTCACTTTGTGCCTCTGGTCCTGCAGGGAGGAAGGAGCGAGGAGGATCCTTTGTTCCTGCTGTAAACAGATGCCAGGCAGGCTGTGAGGCAGGGAAATGCTATGGAAACAGCTGGGGAAGTGTCAGAGAGGAGGCAAAATTGCTTCAGTGCTGCCATTATTTGCTGGGAGATGAGATGCCCTATTTCCACTTGCCAGGTGTCCCCCTTGCATTAAGATTTGCCCGCATATTATACAAAGAAACCTCAATAACCGTTAAGCAATGCAAATAACAGGCTCCATGAATATTGGGAGCAGGTGTCAACGAGCTTAATTAGGCACTTCCCTCGCAGATTAGGGCTCTAAACCAGGGGCTTTTATTAACCCTGCAGCTGCCCACCGCTCTCAGCACACTGAGCAGGCCAGCAGTGAGAAAATACCAGCCTGTTAAAGCAGTAATGTAACTAGTTTAATTATAATTGCCGAGCTGTGAGGCCATCCTGCAGCTGGGCAGATGTGGTTCGGGTGATTTAAAGCCATTACTGATGGCTCAGGGTGTTTTTCTGCAGACATTTGCCAAACCTCAGTGAAAGCAAAGGAGTCAGCTATGGAAGTGCTGTCCAGGGACTGGCTCTCTTGGTTTTATCAGTGGACTGTGGCACTGAATTGCAGCATTATTAAGCCAGGGGAAGTTTTCCCTTGGCCTGTCAGTGGAGGACTGGTGTATCTTGAAGCAGAGAGGATGTTATCCCCCAAAAATCACCTGAATTTTTAATCACATTTCAGGGTGAGAAACAGTGCTCATCTGGACATTTCATGGGATGCTCATTTCCCAGTTCCCATCTCCCACTAGCTCTGCTCCTCCTGGACGTGTGTCTGCATGTGGTCAAATAAGAGTTGCTGGTTGTTTCTTTTCCTCCAGTCGACTTTCCAACACCAGGGAAAAATACAGAAATTTAGGGCAGGATGGGAAGGGAACTAATCACTTAAGACCTAATTAGCAAGGGATTCTCACAGGGACGTCCTCCCCGGGTAATTGCTGCTCATTTTCAGCTGTGGATACAGGAAGACGAAAGAGTTTTAAAGCAGATTAATCAAGTCTTTGCAAAAGGCTGCAAGGAGCACCCAGAAGCTGAACCATCCTTGAGTGGGGAGGGCTTTTTAAAAGCAAAATTAGACAGATTTCCACCAGCAGCTCCCCCAAGACATGTTTTCTGGTCCTTTGGTGAATGTTCAAAAATCAGCTGAGCTGTTTCAGCCGTTGGGTTTTGCCGAGTTTCATCTCCGTGGGGTGGGGAGGGTCCTTTTGGGCAGAGAACACTGTCCAGGAGGCTTCAGGACTGTGACCAGGCAGTCGGGAGGAGCAGCCTCCAGCCTGGCTGTGGGTGTGGATGGTCCTGGGGGAAGGCCTGGAGCCCACCCCGCTGTGCTGCTGGGGTGGGAATGTGCACGTGGGACGGGGAGCAGAGGTGGATGGAGCAGCTCTGCACAGGCCTGGGCTGCTCCAAGCCCACCTTTTCACTGCCAGGTGGGTTTGTCTGACTTCTGCACACCAGAGATCCCGAAGGATTTGCCTCCAGCATTACTGACATAACACGATGTCCCACCTGTAAAACACTTCTCCTGTGCTTCCCCTCCCTGCAGAGCTGCACAATCCATGTGTGCTCCTGCAGCTCATGACTCTAACCCTGTGAGTGACTTGTTCTGTTAGCATGATAAACACATGCTGGAGAGGAACAGCACTAATTATGACCCTGTCACCTTCATCAGCTCCCCACTAATTGTTTTGGCTTTTTTTAATCTCGGTGCTTGGAGATGAAACATGATGTTTGGTTCTGCAAAGGAGTTGAAAAGAAAAGAGAAGAAAGAATTGCATTTTAAAATAGAAGCATCAGGTAGATCTTTCTGTTGGATTTGAAATTCAAATGACAGGAATTATAACTTTTTTGTGTGTTATTAAAATAAGGCACGGGAGATTTTTAGAGGACTTGCTGGGACTGCCCATCCTGACTCTCAGTCCACTGATTCACACTGTGTTGTGCTCACATAAAGGTTTCTCTGTCATAATAAAACCTCCCTAAATGTCTCCAGGCATTGCCAGACAGTTCAGAAACCTCACCAGTAATAACTCTTTTCCTATGTTTTGAGGATAAAGGGCGATTTCTTATTATGAGCTCTGTGGATCTTGGAAGAATAAGGATTAGGATTCAAGCCCACAGCAAGAAACACTTGTTTTGTTCCTCTGACCCTCAAAAATAGCAGGTAAATGGGGCAGTATCTGGATTTTCTGCAGGATGTTTCTCGAGTGATGTGCAGCTGTCCAGTACTACCTGTGTGCAGGCAAAAGAAACACTTCACAAAGTGAAAATGGGCACTGATATTTGTTTAGTGGAGGATATTCACACTCAGCTGCTCTTTCATCTGCTCTCAAGGGGCAGATTCTTCTGCTGTACCCAGTTAAACCTGCCAGTGGGAGACATTGTTGACTGTCACGGCTCAGAAATGCTTTGACAATTAAGAGTTGTATGAAGTAAGGGATCCCTGAAAACTGCTAAGGAGCCTTGCAGGGTGTTATTCTGTCTGGGGAGAGAGATTTTCAGCCACTTGACCGGGGCAGTGAGAATGTTACAGTGCCAGCAGTGAGTGAGGACACCCAGCTCTTGTTAGAAAGCTTCACCCAGGTCGAGGTCGGGTTTATTTTCAGCTCGTTTCTGTGTTACCACGTGTTTCTAATTGAGGGGAAATCTTCGTGTCTGCTGAGCTTTGCTTGGTAAATGCCTCTTGCTGGCCATTTTCAGAAATATTTCCCTCGAAATGGAGGATGAAAGTGGTCTGGTGTGGAGGAAAGAAGAGCCTGTGTCCTTTCCATCGACCCTGCAGCCTCCAGCCAGGGAGCTTCGGTGACAGGAGGCCCAAAGAAGGTAATGTAGAAAACAGTGAATTACAGAATCCCAGGAGGGTTTGGGTTGGGAGGGACCATAAAGCCCCTCCAGTTCCACCCCCTGCCATGGGCAGGGACACCTTCCACTGTCCCAGGGTGCTCCAGGCCCCGTCCAGCCTGGCCTTGGGTGCTGTGCTGTGTCAGAGGGCTTGTTCTGAGCTGTCCAAGGTGCGCAAAGAAAGGAACGCCAGGATGCTGACCGGGAGCCGGTGCCTGGATGCCGATGGGAGGACGAGCCTGTGCTCCCCTGCACCGGGCTCTCTGGAGGCAGAGTCATGCATAAACATGATGTGCTCTGCGACTGACGCACGGCAATCAAACGCAAACTCGTTTGCAGTTTAAAATCCGGACTTTAATTGCCAGCCCACGGTTACCTGGCTGTGTAGGCAGGAGGGAGAACTCTTCACCCAGCTGCATGTGGATGTGGATGTGGATGCAGCCTTTTGGGAGGGAAACTGCTGGGACCAACCAAGCTGCTCGGGGAGGTTTCTCTTCGTTTCCAGCTCAGAAGCACCAGGACTGTCCTCCCTCCTGCTTGGCGTGGCAGGGACTGACAAGAATATTCAGAGCAACATGAGGAGTGTATTGAAACTCTCTGGGTGAAGTTCAGCACTGCTGAGTGTGGCAGAAGTGAGAGGAAGGTGATCTCTGTGACACGGCTCATTAACAAAAAGCCTCACCTTGGTCTTTTCTTTCTAAAATCAAATTAGAAGGGAACTGTGGGCAGAGTGGGAAGGACAGATGGGTCTCAACACACACTTACACTGGGACTGTGCTGAACGGGTAAAAAGGCAGGAGCTCTTCTAAAATTAGCAGGTCACACCTGGGCACACCTTGAACAAGCACCCAGCTCTTACTGATGCACTGCTCAGCCACTGCCTTGCACGATTCAACAAAAGAACCTTTAAACTCACAAGGGCAGTCATGGCAGAGCTCAGCTTTCAGGCTCGTGGAGGAACGTTTATGGAGGTAATTTTAATTTTTAGCTTGAAAACATTCATTTTTTGATGGGTAATCCAGGAGTGGGGAAAGGAAACAGTCATTCATGGGTTTTTGGCTAATTCAGCCAAAACTGACATGAATACCAAAAGCAAACTTGCAGGAGAGCAAGGCACTTTCCAGGGACCACAGGGTTGTTACAAGGCCTGGCTGGATGCACCTCCAGTAAATGACAAAAAGGGCTAATTCAGCAGAATTAAATTAACCCTCCTTCCCAACAAAGATCAGAGAAATCCAACCTGTGATGCCTCGTTCACTCAGATTAGTACCACTGCCCTAATTCCCCGTGGAACATGGCAGCACCATCCCATCCCTATGGAAAACAAGGCCTGGTAAAGCCATGCAGGGTTATGTAACCTGATTAATGTGGGTGATGGAGCTGATTCTGTATTTCCTATAACCTCCCTTTCAGTGCCTCTGGCGACCAACCAGCGCCGCAAACCAACTGTCCCCTGATTGATTTGCTGAGAATAACCCTATTGCTCTGTCCCTGCCTACTCCCAGTGCAGTGCCCTGAGCTGTGAAGCCACCTAGAGGTAAAGGAGATATCCTTCCCGCTCCCGTGGTGTAGGGTGAGGGTGGCAGGGCACCCTTTTTACACCCACCCCGGTGTTTGTGTCTTTGCCAGCCTTTCTGCCCCTCTCTGGGCATCGCAGAGCCCTCGGTGCCCTCTCAGGCACCACTGACCTTCCCTCCTCCTCGCCTGGGCTGGCCCTGGCCAAGCTTCAGTACAGATATTGAGGTGTGCCAGAGATGCTGCTGAGCTTTATCCTTAGGAAACCACTCCCAATGGTCACTGACATTGCAGGGGCTTGGATAAAAGCAGGATGGGTCAGGGGGGTCAGGAGCGGCTCGGCAGGAGGGCTGTGGGAGATGGGACCAGGTCTGAAGGGCCCAGTTCTCCAGCAGGCAGCCGGAGCCAGAGGAGCCAAACTCGATGGCCAGACTGCCCTGGGTGCAGTAAATCAATCACAGTTAGCAAGGAATAGATGAGTTGAGATGTGCTGGCAGGAAAGCTGTAGAATCCCAAATCAGAGAGTGACCAGCAAAGGAGGAAACAGATTTTTCCTTCTGCTCAGTCTTGCAGCCTAACATCAAGCTTCTCCTACAGCCCTGGTACCACAATGCCATCCAGCTCTTGCTGTTGCAGATCAAAAGTTCTTTTAGTAGCTTAATGCAGCTCTGTGAGTGCTTTGAACAAGATTAGTCTGATGGG
>JAYRBT010000067.1:5579267-5644457 GCA_036023395.1 Myiotriccus ornatus
AAAGCTGTAGAATCCCAAATCAGAGAGTGACCAGCAAAGGAGGAAACAGATTTTTCCTTCTGCTCAGTCTTGCAGCCCTGGTACCACAATGCCATCCAGCTCCTGCTGTTGCAGATCAAAAGTTCTTTTAGTAGCTTAATGCAGCTCTGTGAGTGCTTTGAACAAGATTAGTCTGATGGGGACATCAGACAGCACAGCCATCAGCATCACCACTGCGTGCAGGGGGTGCTTTCCAAGGGCTAGATCTTTTCCCAGTGCAACATGGAACCAGAAGCCCTTAAACGTCCCCCCTGGGCCACAGGCCACTGTGCCCCTGTTAGAGAGCTGATGTGGATTCCTTTCTGCTTTTCATTGTTCTCTTGATTGCAGAGCCCGATGCATCTCACAAACTATCTTAGTGGTGTTTGCCTGGAGACAGATGGAGGGGCACTGAGGAGGAGCAGTGAGGAGTTACCATCAGCTTCCCCTGTGTTATTAATCTACAAAGGAATCAATTAATCACCATCTTCTGACAAGCTTCCTGCCCGAGCTGCGTCTCCTGCCTGGGGCTGGAGCTCTTAAAGGACACTTCCTTTAAATCGACTCTTCTCATCTCCTGTGAATTGCCCAGAATCCTGTGGGCTGTGTATCCGCTTCAGTGATGCCAAACGTTTACTTTAAACATTTATTTTCACTGGAGGGGGCGCTGGGTTAGCCCAGTCTGGTGACTACAAACACACGTTCACTGTACGCCCCCCTCTCTCACAACAGCTCCTAAAATACCCTGCAGTGTCTGCAACCCTCTGCCAGGTCCTGGGAAAAGGAATTGCCCACACAGTTAATTAACTCTGGCCACCCAGGGCCCCTGTCTGGTAACATTTTGCTCCCCTGCAAAATCCCTCCTGCTGCTTGTGTTCATCTGCTTATCTCTCCATCATCCTCTCTGCAAGAGCTCTGCAACCCTCCCGGAATTCCCAACGAGCCTCCATCCCTGAGGAAAAGGCAAGGACTCCAGCTGGTGTGAGAAAGCCAGGCTGAGAGCTGCCTCAGGCTGTCCTGGAGATTTGGAGTAATTACAGGCAACAGAGAACTTCATATTTTCAAATGTCAAGCAGCAGTTCATCTGAAATTCTTCCCAGCCAAGTGGAAATGAAAGGAGACGCAGCAGCAGGAGGAGGAAGAGTCACATCCAGCATGGGCTGGAGTGTCCACCTGCCAGCCTGACCCTCTGGACCCTCATCCATCCGAGCCGATGTTTGGGAAGTGCTGGAGCTCAACATTGCCCAGAGGAAACTTTTACAGTGGCAGTTTGCGCCAGGGGAGATGGGGAGGATGTGGCACACACACATCACAAATTGCTCTGATTTCTCTTTAGCAAATGTGTTGAGATGCCATTATTCCATGAATGAGCTTTTTTTTACTTTCATTTTTTAAATCTTTGCGATCCCTCCCCCCCCCCCCCTTGTTCTCTCCTGCAAATACACATATCTGTGAACAACAAGGTTTTAGTTTCCTGTAATAATGGCACAGGAAATCCTGTTTATAAGGAGTTGACCCAGCATTGTCATCCCAGCATGCAGAATGGGTCAGGTTGGAAGGGGCCACAGTGGGTCACCTGTTCCAACAGGGTCACCCCAGAGCACACGGCACAGGATTGTGCCCAGGTGGTTCTGGAATGTCTCCAGTGAGGGAGATTTGATGGAAACACCTCCCATAACTGTGTTCTGCGGCAGGAGTGTGCCTTTGGGAGAGCTGTGAGTTCCTGATGCAGACAAAGTCACGTTTGCTGCATTAACACGAACACGAATTTCGAACTGACACAAAGAAACGTGGCAACTGGGATCCCGTTTCCTCTCTTTGCCGTGATTAGTCTGAGTACCTGTGCTTATGTGCCACTCACAGGGGCCCAGGGGTGCTTCCAGCAGGTGGATTTGCAGGATTACTGTGGGATTCTGCAATGCATTTGCTTCTAGTTAAGGGAATTTCAGGCTTCCTGCCTTGCTGAGTGGATGTGCCTGCTGCAGGGGTGGAAGGAGTAACCAGATGGTGAGATGTAGGTGTGGAATGGTCAAGAAAGAGCCTTGGTTGTGTGGATCCTCCCAGGGGAGGTGTTCTGAGGCAGCCTGGAAGTCGGGGAAAGGAAGAGCCACGATGGGATGCACAAGCAGGAACAAACACGGTTTATTCTCGGGAGCTGCTCCCTGTCTCTCCCCTCCCAGTGGCCAGGGGGGATGCCCTGGGCTGTCTGCCCTTCGCTCCCAGTTTCACACAGCGGGATGGATTTGCCAAGTGATGGCAGCCAGGAGAAAAGAGCCCCGTAGAAAGAAACCCAGCACGTTGGGAGGAGCCCAGGGGAGGTGAGGAGCTGGGAAAGGCAGAGCTGACGGGCTGGAAACCGGCAGACAGGCCTGGCACTGCCAAGCTGCAGCTGCAAGGATTGCAAATAAACACGGTTCCTGCCACCAGGAACTTGGGAAGGGGTTTATGACCCTGTTTGCTCAGAGGTTTAACTTGTCCCCGAAGCTTTGGGAGCTGTGGACATGGTGCAGTTGTTGTTGTATCTGCTGCAAACCACTCTCACGTCCTCCCTCACCTCTGCTCTGCCCACAGAACAGCTCCATTACACAGAGGATTTATTGGTCTTCTCAGTGCTTCTCTGCTTTAGGCTGCCAACAACTTCGGGGAGGTTATTTGTCCTTAAGTACTTGTAATTCTTCCTCTGCAGGAGCATAATCAGTCATTATTAGCAGCAGTTTCAGACTCTAATCATAAAGCTGTTATTTCTGCTTAATCCTAACCTTGCTAAATATTAATTTGATGTTTAATCCCCCTGGTATCTGGCAATATTGTGCTATTATTATTATTATTATCATCGTTGTTGTTATTATTTATGTGACAGTGGAAAAACTAGCACTGTAGGAATCACATCCTTAATTATTCACCACTGCCAAATCTCAGTTTCTCTCTTAGAGTTGGATTCTGATTTAATGTCTGATCGTGGTTTGTGTGAAAATGCCACCACAGACACAGTTTTCTTCTTCCTCCACCATCCTTTAAAAAAACCCCAAACAAAACAGCTGCAAACCTGCTCAGCTTTTAAACATGAAGGGACAGTTTCTCAGACATTGCAAACATCACCAACAGAGAAGTGACAGAGCCACTGCAGGTATTTTCATGGCAGGAGCAATTTCTCAGGAGTGCCTTTATTAAGCAGTAATGATGTGCTGTGATCAGTTCACAAAGGACACTTCAGAACCCCTCAGTAACAGGGGAGGGGCTGGAACCAACATCCACTGTGGGCTGTGTTGGTGCAGGAGAAGCGCTGTGTAAAATCAGAGCCCTTTCTGAGAGGAAAGCTCCGTGAGTGTGATGCCACACGTGCACAGAAACACGCAGATCACGCCCCAGGGACAGGTGTGTCACCAGAGCTGCAGGTCTGGGCTCTGGAGAGTAAATGGAAGCCACCATGAAGCCTGCAAGCACCAGCTCCCTTTGTATGAATTATTACAGTCTTTGTTATCTGATTATATGGGAGGATATTTCTTAACCAGAGAAGAAAAAGACCTCGTTCCCAGCACTGTCTAAATTTTCAATGTATAACTTTGAAAGCTTAATCATATTCTTTTCACAATGCCTTATGGTTTATATATATTTGGGTTTTTGTTACTCTTTTATATTCACTCTTTTCGCTGTCAATTTGAGCTTAATATTATTAAAATTGCTCTGGTTCGCTCTGCTTAAAATTCTGCAGCTACAGTATTTTTTTGGAAAGAAGTGCTAAGTCAAATGCTTTCTCCTATGTCGTGTTTGTCTTTAATGACTCATTAGATCACCACCTTGGAAACTGCCGGCAGGAAGTCTCAAACCTGCTGTGAGGAGCCTTGCAGGAGTTTGGGGGGCTCAGGGCTGTGCTGGACCTCTGGGCTGGGGAGCTGGGTTTTGATTTTGGGACATAAATCCACTCCAGAGATGGTTCCTGAGGAGGTGTCGAAGGGCAACAGTGGGTTTGCAGACACCACCCTGCTGCACAGGGAGGGTCAGACTTGCTTCCTTTGCAAGGTGATGGGGATGGAATCACTGCTAGAGCCCCTCCACCCCGAGCAGGTGCTACTGGGCAGGACACAGGGGATCAAATGTGGCTTTTTCAGGGAAAACCGGCAGAGCAGCAAGTGCCTGCGGGTGGGAAGGCTGGGGGGATGCTCATGGCCCTCAGCTGGGGCAGGGGCTGCACCAGGGGAGGGGAAAGAGCCTCCCCTCAGCCCCTGAGGCAGAACGTGCTGCAGAGGTGGGTGCTGGGTTTGTGGGGAGTGTTTTGGGGGCACAGGGTCCTGCCAGCAGGCACAGACACAGCCCTGTGCTGGGGGCCGAGTCCCTGCTGGTCCTCAGGGCTGTACTGGTGTCACTGGGGGTGGGGGAACGGGGCCTCTGCCACCCCTCTGGTGCAGAAACGCGTGGCCGTGTGCGCTGTGTCCTCCGGCCTTGTGGAAATGCGGGTTTTTTGCGGAGGGTGACAGTAACAGCGTCCCTGCAAGAGCAGCTGCTGCCCTTTCCCCGGGGTGCTGGGGACAGAATCCAGCTCTGGGCTCGGGGAAACGTGACAAACACCCAAAGCCTTTGTTCGCTGCCTCCATCTCCCAGCGGCTGACAAATCCCGCGGGAGCGAAGGGAAGGAGACAAAGGTGTTGGTGAGCAAAGGCAGCCCCGGAGGATGGCTCTGAACGCTGCCAGGCTGCAGAGCACCGTCAGGGCTGTCCCCGGGTGGCAGAGGGACAGGGGTGTCCAGAATTCCTTGTGCAGCTGCCTCTCTGCTGCAGGAAAGAGCAGCTCCCCAAAGCATTTGTAAGTGCAGATGAAGAGGGTTTTTTTCCCTTCCTTGCCTGCAAACATGGGGCTGACTCATCATCTCTCAGTGACAAAAGCAAAAGTTTCCTTGGCGTTGGGAAAACTGATGTTTTCTTGCGTGTGCAAAGCACCTCTTTGTAATTCTGGGGTGAGAAAACAAGGCTCAAACACAGCAACTTCGTTCCAGCGTTGTGCTTTTCAAGCCTTGGTGTCGTAACCGAGTGAGTAAAGAACGTTATTGCTGGTGGATATCGTAGTGAGGATGATGTTCTTGGGCTGCTGAGTGTGTTTAGAGCAGGCAAAAAAAAACCATTCTGGGAGGGACAGCGTTGGTTGAGATGGTTGAGAAACGCTTTGCCCTCGTGTTCATCAGCATTTAAGTGCAGATAAGGCTTGAGGGAGTCGGACTGAGCCGCACCCCTGAAGTGCTGCGGAGCTGAAACTGCTGGAAAAGTGGAATTAATTAGTTAGAAACTTCAGCCAGTTAATTATACGTTCATTAGCTTTACAGCCACACTGAGCTTCACAACTCAAAAATGGCAGATACCTGGATGGCCGAGACTGCTTAAAATACAGGCCTATTTTTGGCTAAAGGGCCACTCTGTTAAGCCAAAGCACCCTCTTAGCACGGCACAAAAGCTCTGCTGTGCCACAGAGGATGGCACAGTCTGGCCGTGCTTCGGGAGGACCCCAGGGCTCCCATTTAGGGTCCTTGCTTTCCCATTTAGGGTCCTTGCCATCTGCACCCCCTCTGTCCCTGTCTCACCTGGGTGTCTTGCTGAGCAGCACAGCCTCATCCCGGGCCGGAATGCAGGGCTCAGCTGCCGCTGGATGCAGCCCCGCACCTGAGGCAGACGGGAGTTGAGCAATTAGTCACATCCACGAGTTACCTTGCCCAGCTCCAGCGCGATTAGTTCAGTGAGCAGCTTCCAGCTGACAGAGTTCGGCTCCTTGTCCCTTTTTATTTGGCCTCTCGGACAGGATTTCCCTTCCTTTCTTAACTGTGCAGTGAAAGAAAAGCCCTCCTCTCCCACGTAAACCTCAGCAGGACTGAGGTGTGGTGGTGTGTGAAATAGGGGTGATCCTGGAAGTGTGGCTCCTGCTTTTTTTTCCCCTAAAGAAAGTGTTCATGAGCGAGGGACTGTCTGGCAGAGAAGAAGGCAGGCAAAGTGGGGTGTCAGTGGAATGTCAGCCCCCAGCACAGATCCCTTGGTGTGAAACGAGTGCTGGGATGGGCAGTTCAGAGGGAGTCTCTGTTTCCACAAGGCATCAAGGCCACTGCCTTAAAGTGCTGAGCAACAACCTCACGTGAATTTACAGGAGGAAATAAATAAGAAAACTGAAGGAAAGGCTGTTTTGGAATTTTACTCTCCCAAATGTCATAGTTCCTTGGATATTTCCATTGCTGCTGGGCCTGGCACTGGTAAATGTGGCATAAGGGGGGCAAATTCCACATCTGGAGGTGGATTGGACCTGGGCAGGAGCTCCCTGATGTGGTTTTCTCTTTACCTGAATTTATATTTTGTAATAGCTTTTAATAATTTCACAATTGCTGTCAGCATATTTATTTACATAAGTAGGGGCTGTGATTACAGTGAATGAAAACGTGTAATTATTTAATTAGGGCCCATGATGAGGCTGTGTGAGTGAGCTGGAGGCAGATGCTTTTGTTTAACAGTGCTGGCCATGACTTTGTGCCCTGTTGGGGAGGGGAAGAAGGTCATTGTGAGGGCACAGCAAAGAACTGAGTACAGGAAAAATGATGCTGCTGGCTGGGGAAACCTTTATTTCTGCTCCTAAGGAGGAAGTTGGGTTTAGTAGCCTCTCACTCGAGTATCTTGCAGGCAAGGCTGGCAGGAACATCCACCCACTCCTGGATACACCTTTTTCTTGCTGAGTGAGGAGCTGCTGAGCTGAACAATGACAGATTTCCAAGGAATGTTGGCAGGTTAACTGTGCAGAGAAAGCAGAGGCTCCCCCTGAGTGCCTGGAGTTAATTTTACTGGGTGTTTAGCAGGCTCTGATGGCAGCCCAGAGACCTGTACATCTTCACAGGTGGATAACTCTCTGGCAAGACCTTGATTGCAACTCGATTTTCTGCCTTACAGACCCAAAGCCCTGCCAGGGATGTGTCCCCTGGGAGGCACACGATGCAGAGAGGTTCTCCAAATGCAATGGGCTTGAGAAAGAACCAGAAAGGGAAAATTCCGCTGCCCCTGGCATGGATTCAGTGACCCCTGTGGGAGCAGAGCAGGGAGTGATTTTTGGGGCAGGTAAGGGAGCTGCAGAGGGTGAGGTGGGCACAGCCTGGCCTTAGGAATGTTCCTTTTCCAAATAGATAGAGAGCTTTTTCTGGGGGAAATCACAACCTGCTTTACTGGTGTGGCTGTTCTGGGGTGAAATCCTGGGAGCACTTGTATTTCCCCCTGGAGGAGCTCAGGCCGGCCCACGTCTGAGAAACTGCTGAAACCTTCAGAGATGGGGCGTTCTCTGGTGGCAGTTTTGTTTCTGCTGGGGGAAGGGGTTGGCCAGAGCGGGTTCAGCTCCCTGCTGCCAGCACAGGCAGGACCTGGCAGCCCTTCCCCACCGTGACATCACCGTGACTTCATCGGGGCTGCAGCAGAGGGCAGGTGGCTCCCATAGCTCACAGCCACCCGTCAGCCTGCCCGTCTGGGCTGGGATGTGAGGCCAGCCCGGGTCACAGCCTGTCTCCTCTCCTCTCTCTGTGCCATCCGGAGACGCAAACTGCTCCCAGACTGTCCCGCTGCCACCCCGGGGGCATTTCCCTGCAGCTGCACCCAGCTGGGGTTTGGGGCAGGGGGTGTGGGGACAGCCAGTGCCATCCAGTCTCCTCAAGGCCTTTCCCTTTTGCCTCCCTGGGATTTAGGTCCTCAGCGATTTGCAAGGGCAAAGAGTCAGCTGACAGTGATAAAACGACCTGTGTTTGGAAATGGGAAAGAAGGGGCATAATATTAATTGCTCCTCAGCAATTATTCTTCTCTGACTTGTCTCCGAGGAGAAATCCCTCAGGACAGCTTTGTACTGGAACATGATGCAGGCAATGAAAACGTTTTATCTAAATTCTGCACTTCTGGGGTGATGGATGAGGATGCAGGGCCAGCCCTTCTCTGGCTGCGTGTCCTCTGAAGGAGCACGAACACCAGAGAACTCACAGTCACACCTGTCTGTTTTCCCCTGGGAAGCACGAGGTGTCTGAAGGGAGTGAAGCCACAAGAGAGACCTCACAGACATGGGAGGGCAGTGAGGTCTGTGCCCTCACAGGAGCTGGGAATTGGCACCCTTTCCCTTGGAATTCCTGGTATTTGCCTGTCTGGAGCCAGAGCCTGTGGATCCTGCAGTGTGTGAGGCAGGGCTGGTGCCCTGCCCTGAACCAGGGCAGGCTGGACCAGTCTCTGTAGATAATTGCCTCTCCACTGTCCCTGCCTGCCTCACGTGGTGCCAGCTGCTTTTTAAATAAATTACTGTGTCGGGTTATAACAGTTCCACTGTTCAATTCCTTCTGGAGAGAAACTAGTTTTCCTGAAATTGCCTTCTCAACTCCATAATCATTACACAGCAAATTGCCTCGGGAAAGAGGCTGGAGCAGGGCAGTGGATGGGTTCTGCTCTGCATGTGCCTCTGTGCTGCAGTGGGAGGTGGATCAGGCAAATAAGCTCATAAACTCCCTTCCTTCACACCAGCACATCCCCCTGCCTGAGGTGGTGGGTGTTGGAGGCTGTTTGGGAGCTTATCATTAATTTTTTATTTTTTTTAACTTTATTTTGACCACAGCATCACTGCTGGGAAGACACAATCCAGGGTTCATCATCCCTGATGAGATCTGGCAGGCTGCTGCCAGGAGCAGGCAGGTCTTTAGGCTGTTGCTTTTGGCCATTTCTCTCATTACAGGCTTCCAGCAGCTGCCTTATCTCGTGGAGAGGCGCTTTTGTTAGGTAGGAGAGGAAGGGGAGGAGGAAGAAGGTAAGGAAGGAAATGGTCCAGGAGGGGCAGCCACAGCTTCTCTGGGCAACCTGTGCCAGGGCCTCACAGGGAAGATTTTTTTCTTTATATCCAGTCCAAACTTCCTCTCTGCCAGTCTGAAACCACTCCCCCTTGTCCTGTCACTAAATACCTTGTAAAATATCCCTGGGGAAGAACTCAGCTTTTGTATGGGAAAGGATGGAGCCATCAGCACAGGCTGAAACAGAGGATTCAAGCAGGTGAAGCTCAGTAACTGGCTTCAAAGGTGATTTGAAACCCTCAAATTGGGAGTTTGGAGAACAGCATCGGGGGGAGGTGTTGAATGCACAGTTTTATGCTCCAGTTATTGACCCTTTCTTGCTAATCTCAGCAGAAGCACCGGAGGCAGTTTGTGCCTGTTCGAGCACAAGGCCAGACCCCCTCCCTGCACGGGGCAGGTCCTCGCCCTGCCGTGCACAGCCACGACCTTGCCAGCCTCGGGGTCAGGGCAGCAGAGACCACAGCCGGCTGGTCACTCTTCATCTGTGCCCTGCCTGCTGCTCCCTGCGGGGAACGGGGGCTGTCTCACCGGGAACAAGTCAGAAAAATGCCAGAGGGGATGCCTTACGCTTCGCAGCGTCTCTGCAGCGTGCCAGGTACGCCTGTGCCACGGGCACCTCAGCAGCTGCCGGGGTCTGGCACGGCCGGCCCTCACTGTTCTGCAGAGCCACGGAAAAGGGGTGAAAACGGGCAGGAAAAAGCTTTGCTCCCTTTCTCGTCTGTGTGCCAGTGTTTAATTTGGAAAGCTCTCTCAGTTCAGTCCCTGTTTTCTCATCGCAGGCAAGCAGGATGGGTGGAAATATTGATCTTCTTTTAATGAGTTTTAAAGGGAAGAGTGAGCGTGACTCAGAGCAGGAAAGAATGGGCTGAGGGATGTGTCTTTATTTTTCACCTGCTCCTGGCGTCTCCTTCTGGAATCTGCTCTGGTTTATCTTTTCCCCTGCTCACTGGGTTTTGTTGCAGTGAAGGTGTTTTGTTTGGTGGGTTTTTTGCTGGCTGTGCTCACATCCTCAGTTAACTTTTGCATCTTCATTTAACTTTCACCAGGGTTGGTTTCCTGGCAGCCTCAGGGCGTGGGAGGCTCGGAGGGGAGATGAACTGCACTGGGCCTGGGCTGGGAGCAGCAGCCTGGGTGAGTCCTTCTCTCTGTGCCCAGAAGAGCAGAGGATGCTCAGGCTGGTTTCTGTGCCTCTGCTGTTCTCTCCTCTCCCACTGGTGCTCCAGCACCATCTACAGTTCTCCCCGGGCTGAGGAGATGCTCCAGTGCCACTGGGTACAGCACAGCCACGAGCAGGAAAGGGTCAGGCTGAGCCCAGCTGTGATTTGGGGGGTATTTGCAGCCCTGGCTGTTGCTTTCTGGCCTGAACACTAAATGAAATGGGGGGGCCTGAAGAAAAAATCAGACCCACCCAAAAACCCCCATTTTCACCCCAACTGCCCAGCACAGGGTGGGTTTGTGCCACCACACACCTGGTGCTGTTTGTGGGCAGCACAAACCTGCAGGTCATGAAACACTCACAGGAGTTTCCTTGATTAAATAGCATTAAAAATTAATTGGTGATTAAAGTCATCAGCTGTACCTTTCAGGGGTGGAGAAGTGTGTAAGTAAGAAAAGTCCCTCTTTCATGAGAGCTCTTTCAGTCTGTTCCTGCTGTTGGTTTTGGGGACTGGCAGCACCTCGGGTGTGACAACTGTGGTGGAGCATCCCCTGGGTCAGAGGAGGATGAGGGGATGCAGCAGCACCAGGGATTTCTGTTCCACGAAGAGCTCTGCACTGGTAAGAAAAGCATCTCCTGCCCCACCACAGCCCAGCCAGTACCCAGGCCACGGGTTGGAAACTCCCCCCCGTCCCGTGGGGCCCCGGCATCTTTCAGCAACAAGAAATTACAAATCAGAAGCTGAGCTGAGAGCTGCTGCCTGACCTTTGCTGCTCTTGGTGTGCTACAGCAAAGGCTGCAGGGAAGATCCAGCACCTGGGGCAGGTGGGGCTGTTTCCCTGGGGTCTCTGGGCACACAGGGTGGGGAGGATCCCCTGAGTGATGGGGGCCCACCAGCCCTCACCAGCACGTCCCTAGTGCAGCCTGTGGGCAGGAGAGTCGTCCTTCACGTGTCACAGCTGGCAGGCACTTGGGTGGAGATGTGGGGGTGATAAAAAGCAGCTCCAGGCTCTTTTCTGATCCTTTCCCAGCCTGGGATGTTCTGCTCCTCAAGGTGCTCAGGGCCAGCAGGGCTGGCTGGAACTGCAGCCCCCGCTCACACCAATGGCCTGGGCACTGCCACCGCCCCTCAGCAGCACTTGGGGCTTCTCATATGGCAGGTAATGGGGGGGGAAAGGGGAGCAGCAGGTGGGAGACGGGTTTGAGAGCTGAGGCAGCTCAGCAGCTGCTGATCTCGCTGGGTGAGGCTCCGGGGAGGGCTGGGAGCGTTCCCTTGGGGCTCCCCAGCCTGAGCAGCTCCTGGGAGCAGGGGATGGAGGGGCGGGACAGGGGCAGCTGGGTGATCCCCCCACCCCTGCAAGGGCCCTGTCGGTGGGAGAAGGGGGGTTTTGGAACAAGGAGTCCCTGGAGCGTGGCCGCTGCGCATGCACCGCGTCGTGCCGGAGAACCCGAGCTGGGTCACTGGAGATCCGTGTGCCCGGCTCCCACAGCTCAGCTCCCGCTGCCATGGTGAGAGGGGATTCCAGAGCTTGTCCCCTTGCTCCACGCCCAGCCTTTGGCACTGATCTGCTCCCTGGACTCTGCTCCTCTCCCCAGAGTCCAGACTCACCTCAGTGGGTTCCTGACAAGCCAAACCGCGTCGAGGATGCCGTGCACAGCCCGGGGAGCCTGGCAGCCGAGCCAAGGACGGGGGCACAGGGGACACAGCCCTCCCTGGGACACGTGGGTGAGCTGTTTGTGGGTTTTGGGAATGGGGAGGGTGCCCTGAGCCTTGAGCTCCCACACCATCCACGGCCTTAGCTCAGCTCCTCCCGGCGCTCAGCCCTAGAAACTGGTGCACAGCGAGCCAGGGGCTTCACCAGGGCTTGGGAGAGCTGTGAGAGGCGGACAAACCACGCTGATCCTCTGTCCCTCTTTTAAAGATCCCGCTGAGGCATCTTTTGGGACTCTCTGCACCCTCAGGAGGCTGTTCCTGCTGCTCGGGGTCGCCGGGCTGCTGGCGGGGACGGTGGCTGGGACGTGGCTGCTGGGTCAGTGTCTCCCCAGGACGGCCCTGCTGCGAGTTTGGGGGGTCAGCACTGGGGGGGGTGGTGATGGGAGCTCCTTGGTCAGTCAGCTGTGTCTTGGGACGGAGAGGTGTGGCTGGTGCGGGCTCTGCTGCTGGTTGCTGGGGTGCCAGGGAGGCTCATTCCCCTCTTCCAGTGGCAGTGCTGACTGTCCCCAGTATCGTGCATCCTGGGTGCTGCCCAGGCTGTGTGAGTCCATCTGCACCCCCTTCTCTGTTTGCTGAAGTGAAACACCTGCAGCAGCCTCGGCCAGAGCAGGAGCCCCCCCCGCTGCAGGAGCCGGATGAGATCCCAGCGTGCAGTGATGGAGAAGAGGAAGAGCCCGTGGTCCGGGGGGCTCCCAGTACAGGTTTGTGTCTCTGCTTGCTGCCAGAAAGGGTGGGGAGAGGACTCCTGCCAAGCCCAGAAAGAACAGAAAAGAGGCTCTGTAAGAACAAATACCTCCTGCTGACCCACTAGCTGCGTTTTGCAGTTGTTTGGCTTCTCTTCTAAGTCCTGCTGCTTCCCCCAGAACTGCAGCTTCGCTGCACGGGGGGATCCCACAGCAAAGGCGGCTCTTGCAGGGCTCCTTTTCCTGTGGCCACCCAGCGACTGGGATCACTTCTAGTTTCTAGTTGCTCACGTGGCTCTTTCTGGGGGTTTGGGTGGGTTTTTCTTGCTTTAGCCGTGTGTGAGGCTGCACAGAACACTCTAAAGGGGACTCGCAGGTTGTCTGTAATGGAGTGGCTTTAGTGTCTTTCAGAATAAACACGGCAAACTCCCTGCTGGAAGCTCGGCTGGAGGGACATCCTGGCTGGCTCCTGGTGTGCCACGAGGGCTGGAATCGCTCCCTGGGCACCCTGCTCTGCCAGCAGCTCGGGTTCCTCAGGTGGGCACGGCAGAGGCAGCTGCTTGGGCCCCTGTTTGCCCTTTTCTGAGAGGGATGATCTTGGCAAAAGCAGGAGATGGAAGGCTGCGGGTTTGTCAGGGCAGCAGGTGGGACCTGGACTTGGGGTGACCTGGGGACCTGCAGGAACAGCTCCAGATGATCCTCCCTGCCCCAGAGGTTCATTCCCAGCTGCCAGAGCTGCAGGACTGTGTTTGCTCCCGTGGCAGGGTCACATTCCTGATCCCCTTCCTGGGACAATTCCCGTTGTTTTTGCAGAATGACCCATCAGAAAGGAGTGAACCTGACGGATGTCAGGGTGAATGAGCAGCAGCAGTTCCTGCAGGTCAGGCCCCACCAGGAAGGGAGCCTGGAAGACTTGTGGCAGGTCAGGTAAGGGCAGCTCTGGGGGAAGCAGAGTCGGCTGAAGCCTTTTCTTTTAGGTTTAAGAACACAGCAAACTGTGCAGGTGCTGTGCAGTAAGCAGCCCCTTCGGGAAGTGCTGCAGCCACCCTGGGGCTCCCCAGTGCCCCGGGGGTTTTGGTTGCTGTTTATCCCGACCAGGAGGATTTATTCCTGCGCAGGAGCAGCTGTGAATCGGGGCGAGTCGTGGCTCTGAAGTGCTCAGGTGAGCCAGTCCCTCCTCTCCCGCGTCCCCAGGAGCTCTGCCTGGATCCAGCAGCTCCTTTCCTCCCGTTCCACCCGCTCCCCTCGCCCTGCAGGGTGAGGGTGTGGGGCTGGAGCCCGTCCTACCCCATTGCAGAGTGCGGGCTGCCCGCCGGGGCCGTGCGGGTGGTCGGGGGGGCAGATGTGCCCCCTGGGCGCTGGCCCTGGCAGGTCAGTGTGTGCCAGGGCTCCCAGCACCGCTGTGGGGGCTCGGTGCTGGCCCGGGAGTGGATCATCACGGCAGCTCACTGCGTGCACAGGTACCCCCTGCCCACCCTGCTGTCCCCCCAGCCCTCGGTGCCCGCTGCCCTCGGCCCAGGGCACGCTGTGTTCTGTGTTCTGCCCAGCTCCAGGAGGCTCCAGGGCTCTGCCTGGCGGGTGTTTGCAGGGATTGTCACCCACGGCTCTCTCAGGCAGGAGGCCGGGGTGCCAGTCCAGGAGATCATTCACCACCCGCTCTACAACCACAACAGCCTCGACTACGACATCGCCCTCATGAAGCTCCAAGTGCCCCTCAATTTCTCGGGTAAGAAGTAGTTGTGTCCTTCTGTGGAGTTGTCTGTCCTGTCCCACAGTGAAAAGCTGCCCAAAAATGAGCCTTTTTCTGAACCTGCCCCTTCAGAGCAGCTCTGACAAATTCGGCATCACAGGATGGTTTGGGTTGGAAGGGACCTTAAAGCTCATCCATTTCCAACCCCCTGCCATGGGCAGGGACACCTTCCACTATCGCATGTTGCTCAAAGCTCCATCCAGGCTGGCCTCGGTGCTCCTGCAGGATACCCAGAGCCTTTCACATCTCCGAGCCAGCTGAGGGCTCTGCAGCCCTTCCCTGGCTGCTGCTGCCAAAGCTGTCCCTGCTGCCCTGGCGCTCTCCCTGTCCCCTTCTCCCCAGCTGCCATCCGAGCCGTGTGCCTGCCGCCCTCCCACCAGGACCTGCTCCAGGGCATGCAGTGCTGGGTCTCTGGCTGGGGCTACACCACCCCTGACCAAGGTGAGCTCCCATCCTGTCCCTCAGCACTGCCCCCTGCCCCGTCCAGCCCCTTCCATTCCACATGTGAGCTTCCAAAACGCACCCCCTGCCCTCATCCCACCCCTGCTCCAGCAGCCTGCACCCCACAGCCCGCTGTGGGCCTGGCCACACCGACCCCACAAAGTTAATCCCAGTTTCCCACCTCTGCCTTCCCCAGCTAGTGCCCTGCTCTCCCCTGCTGCTGCCTGCAGGCCTTGTTTCTCCCTCCTGGCTCCTCTCTCCCCATCGCAGCGCAGGTGGCCGGGACGCTGAAGGAGGCGCTGGTGCCGCTGATCGGGACGCGGAGGTGCAACAGCTCGTGCATGTACCCGGGGGAGCTCACGGCCAGGATGCTCTGTGCCGGCTACGCCCGCGGCCAGGTGGACGCCTGCCAGGTACCCGCTGGGGGTGCCCCCTGCCAGCCTCCTGGGGGGCTGAGGGAGCACAGCCGACCTGCGAGACACCGGCCTGGCGACCCGATTTTTGGATGTTCCCACCCCTGGGAGTGCCCAGTTTGGCCAGCTGGACGGGGCTTGGAGCAACCTGGGCTAGCGGACGGTGTCCCTGCCCGTGGCAGGGGTGGGTCTGGATGAACTTTAGGGTCCCTTTGAACCCAGACCAGTCTGGGACTCCGTGATCTGCCTGAGCTGCCCGTGGGGCAGAGCAGCTGCCTCAGCCCTGGCTGTGCCCCCAGGGGGACAGTGGGGGCCCCCTCGTGTGCTGGGATGGATCCACGTGGCGCCTGGTGGGCATCGTGAGCTGGGGCCAGGGCTGTGCTGAGCCCAACCACCCCGGGGTCTACACCAACGTGGCTCAGCTGCTGCCCTGGATTTTCCAGGTCACCGAGGTAAGCCCAGCTGTGTGCCCAGCCTGCTCTACAGCCCTGCATCTTCCAGAGACAAATCCCAGTGCCAGCATCCCACTGAACTGTCACTCCCCCTGACCCATGAGCCTCTGGGATGACCTCTTCTATAGTACTGATTCCTCCTTCTGTTTTCTTTTTATTTACTAGATCTACTAGAAATCAGGCAAGGAGGGACAGAGCTACACCTTGTCCTCTCCACGTGAGGAGCGGAGAATGGTCTGGGAGTGATTCATCCTGTCACTGTAACCTGAACAGAACCCCACACGTGCTCAGTATAAATAGTTTATTAAAGAAAATAGCAAATTACATTTCTGTGAACAATAAACATGGGAGAAGTGGTGCTTTTCAAAACAGGTGAGGTTTTTTTGGATTGCTGTGTGTAAAAGGGACAGGGGATCCTATGAGATGTCAGTGTAAGGGCAACACTCTCAGCCTTTGGGTCAGTCACTTACTTGGAGGGGAAGAAAAGCTGGGTTTTGAGTGGCAGATTCTGCTTCAGTATCTCCCATCCCTGCTGCATTCCCATGTGCTGGGCTCGGTCTAACTGCCCATTAGACTGGATTTCTCTCTCCTCACACCAGTTAAACCAGGGCAGAAGGGTTCTGCAAGGACTTGGGTGACAAAAGTCAGGGCCTCAGGCCCGGCAAAAATGCTTGGAATGGGAACAGAAGTTGGACAAAAGTGCAAATGAAAAGGATACAAGAGGAGATAACAGATTAAAAACACCAGGCTCTGTGACTGAAACTTTTGTGAGCAGTACAGGGCAGGAAGAACTTTGCTCCACGTGTGCAGCATCTTGGCCTTTGGGCTAGTTTAAGTGAATGCTCTCAGTGAGCTTTTCAATTAAATATGCATTTCTCAAAATCTAAACCATAGCCTTTTGTGACTGAGAAAGACAATGCTATGAGTGCACCTTTCGTTCCCTTTTTACATTCGTTTACACTTCTATCACTATTCTTAAAGGACAGAAAATATAATACCAGAAAGACACCAGAGCTACGCAGTTCACAGCCAACAAAAACAAAAAGGAGCTGAACTGGCTTCTACAGCTGGTAAAGTGAGGCTGAAAAATTCTAAGTCAGTTTTAAGATATTTTCCATGAGAAGTAAGAGAATTTTGCTACTTGTGCAAAACCCTGTGACTTGATCACCAGTTCACTCTGCACAGGATCTCCTTTCCCCAAATGCCCCCTAAATTGCTGCTCTCTTGAGGTCTGTCCCTCAGGAGAACCTGAGGTGGGAAAGAGCTAAGTTTGGCACTTCAGCATCCCTGGGAGGATATCAAGAGCACTCAGAGTGTGTGGGTTTCATGTGTAATTGCAGGGACAGAAGAGGTAAGACAGAGAGGGGCTATGGGCCCCTGATGTAGAACTGCATAGATGAGTCACTACTGAGCAATAAAAATCCCTCTCCAGGACCCTGAGGCCAGTTTGAGATGAGGTTACACAGCACCTCACGTGGGAGGCTTGTCTGGCAGCAGTGCCTGTGCTCACAGAGATGCTGGATACAAGGTTTGATTTATTTTCCTACGCTGGGCTGAACAGGAAGATGAAATCCTAGAGAATGGGAACTAGCAAGCATCAGCAAAAGCATCTCTCCTTCACCAGGACACCTACCAGCTGCTGAAGGAAAACCTGGATTTGGGCAGAACTCCTGTGGGGAGGTGTCTGTGTGTTCCTCACCTGGGATTTCCTGGTCCCAGACTCCCAGCCCCTCAAACACTGAGCTAGGAAATGTTCCTTCTCCCCCAGCCAAGCTCCAGGAAGCACTTACCCAATTCTAATCTTTTTTCTTTTTTTTTTTACACCAGTACAAATAAAAAAGGTCAAATAAAAAAAATATTTGAAAGTCTCAGTTTGCTCTTGCTTTTATCAGAAGATGCAAAGTGCAGGTGTAAACGTGGGGTCACTTGATTTTGGCCAGTGCTGCTGCTCTCCTTTCTGTGTTCTGGAACAGGGCTCGGATCAGACTCTTCACTTCAGCTGCTGAGAATTCGGCTGCCAGAGGGCCCTTCCCATCTGCCCACCTGCAGGGGAGAGAAAGAGCTTTCTTTAGCCAAACTGCCCGGGAATGGCACATTCAGACAAGCCTCTGAGGACCTGTCCCAGTGCTCACTAACCAGGTATTTGTGCAGCCCCAGTCCACAACTGTCTAGCCAGGTACACAACGCACCAGGTTGTGAGGTGACTCCTGCACTCAGTACCTTCTCTTCTAAATATGCCTAAAGCCTGTCTGCAAAATTCCCATTTACCTCCTTAAGAACACAAGAAAGTGGTTTATGGCCAGGTGGAAGTGGAGTTGGGAGCCTTTGGTGAGTCAGACACTTCGCAGCTCCCTGCTCCTGAGAACCAGCTGAGAAGGGAGAAAGGAAGACACCTACTGATCCACTATTTCCTGGAGGTTGGCTTGCAGGATGATCATCAGCTCTTTGAATGTCATCCACTTCTCCACGTAGACTGGAACTTCCTCTTGGTACTTCTTGTTCTTCTCTTCTTCAGGTAGAGGGGTGAAGACTTGGGGTCCCTCCTCCACCATGATCCTACAGAGTGAGTACAGCCTGTCTGCATCCTCTGCAGAGATATCCTGGAATTGAGAAAACATTAACAGTGGAGGAGGGACATTCGTTTTTGCAGTGCCAAATGAAATCAAAACTTGATGTTGTGAACATTTCCCGTGGACACAGGATTACAATTTCTGTGAGAGGTAACTGTTCCCCTGAAATCTGACCTTGGGATCAGCAAGGTCACAAATGCCAGCTGTCCCCACCACCCCAGGGCTGGCACATCCACCCCAGCAGGTACCTCCAGGGCAACAATCCTGGTGACAATCTCAGCCAGGGCTGTGTTCAGTAAGGTCCCCATGGCCTTGCAGTACACGTTCACTGGAAGGACATCCTGCCAGACCTGGCCCAGCCTCTTCAGCTGATGCAATACCTGGAATTAACAGCTCTGTGTTACCTCCATATTATCAAAAAGAACATTAGGGAAGGCACCAAGTGGTAAGGCGACCACATATGGTCAGAAACAAGGCTGAGAGAAGCAAAAGACAACGAAATACCCTGCTAAAGACACAGCCCAGGATAAAAAAACCCCACACACATGTCAGAAAATAGTTTTTTAACAGTTCCACGCTGAAACAGGACTGAGATTACACACTGGACCTTTCCCAGGACACCTGCAGACACAGGGAAGTCTGGCTTTGACTGCCTTCCTTACCTGCCTTATTGCTTTGTTTGCTGCACGGAAATTCTCCTCATCATCCATGTTAGAAAAATTCCTGGCACTTGAGAGCCTCTCCAGGATTTCCCCCTTCTGCACTCGCATCTGGGCCTTAAAACACTCCATCCCTTTAGGAGGAAAAGCAAGCAGAGAGAAGCAATTAAGCAATTACTAAATTTGCTGTGCCTATTTATGACTGTAACTGCTGAATAATGAACTTGCCGTAGTGTTTCATTTTTAATCGAATTTCCCTAAACAGTCTCACAGAGCCAATTTAACCAGTAAGCTCTTGTGCAGCTTGTATTGCTACAACACTTCTGAAAAAGAGCAGAGTAGCAGAATTAACCGTGGATGACTCCTGTTAGCTCACACAACTTGTTTCCACGGGATAAGCTGAAGAAAACATCAAAGGACTGAGCAGCAGATCCCAAAATACAGTGCTACAACGCTGTGCTGGAACACACATAGTTCTTGGAACTACATGCTGGACAAGAGCTGGGTTCCAAAGAGCCAAGACTTCCCAATTTAGAAAATGTTGTTGCCACCTGCCCAGAAAATAGCAATGCACTGCTCACAGGAGTCAGCAGCCACACCTACACCAAAGCACCCAGCCTCAGCTGCCAGGGCTGCTTGCCACGTGACCCATTTGGGTATTTTGGGAGGGGAAGGTGAGTTACCCAGTCTCCTGAAGGCAGGCACCAGGTCCACAAAGGAGGCCGCCCCGTTGCTCAGGATGTTGGTGGTGCGGTAGCGGAACTGGTGGCCCAGGGTGAGCAGGTGGTGGGCGAGGTACATGCAGTTGTTGTGGTGGATGGCTGCCAGCTGGGGGAACTTCTGCAGGCTCTCCCTGCCCCAGGCAGGAGGAAGAGAGAAGGAAGAAATGTGTTTATTTATTAATCTGTTAAAAAAATAGGCGTGCCTACCCTAGAGAAACTCGCTGCAGGCATTGCAGAAAATGGGTGAGGCCCGACTGGCACCAGTCAGAACAAAAACACTGAACTTGTCACATCCCCAAAGGATCCTCCAGGAAAGGAGCATTTGAACCATGTGTTATCCCATACTTTTTCTAGCCATGGGCTTTCAAACAGAAATATACTTTGTTACAGCAAAGTTATGGTAAGGAAGAGGGAGAGAAGTCCTGTCAGGAACACTCCAGTGTTCTCTGACAGGACTCTGTCTTTTCAGTCGTCACTGCTGCCTTTTTTTGCAGGAAAAACATCATTAAAAATCTGTGCATCAGACCTGGGGCCAAAGTTATGTGGCTGGAAACAAATACAACCATGGAAGGACCTCCACCATCCCTCTGCTCGTTGGATTGGCAACTCAGAAACCCTCAAGCACCTACCTTGCACAGGTATGATTTAGTAATAGATTAACAGTAGCTTTTTGCTGCTGGAGGAAGCCCTTAGTAATCTCCAAGTGGGAGTGTCCCAGTAGCACTATTCCCTCTCAAAACAAGCCCTAGGGAACACACACAGGCACACTTACTTGTGGTATGTTGGCACCACTTCATAGAACAGCTGGAAGATTCTCCTCACGGAGTAGAAGAGCTGCACACAGCTACAGGGAAAATGAGGTTCATGTCAGCCTGGCACTGGGATTAATGTCTTGTTCACAGGTGACCCTCAGCCTTCTCCAAAACAGGGCTTTATAAGCACTGAAGCACTGGCACAAAGAGGGGATTGTCAGGATCAGCCACAGCCATGTCAGCGTTCTGGAAAACTCACAAAGGCTGCGGTGACCTCGTAAGTTCAGCGTGGAAAAGCTTCAGAAGGGAGATAAGTGAAACCCCAGAACAAAGGGGGCAGTGTCCCTTCCCTACCAGGTGTGCACAAACACTCAGCCCCCTCTCTGCCTCTGAAGGGTTACCTGGGCAACTCTCCTGCTCCAGGCCTGGGGTCTCTGGTTTTTAAATAGACTTTATGTGGTCCTCAATATTTGTTTTCTCTCAAGAGCCCTGCCAGCTGCAGAGCTGGAGCTCTTTGCTTTCACCAGCACAAAGACAGCAAGAACTCTGCTCACAAGGGGTGCCAGCACTTACCATTTGGTTTGGAAAGAAGAGATGGGTTTGATGTTTCTAAACAACGGAGAGCTAGGGTGGGATAAATCAGTAAAGTGAACACTGCAGCAGCACCTCTCCCATGAAGCCATGGACTGTGTTGTGCACACTGGGGAGTTTACAGTGGCTACACTGCTTTAACAGCTAAAATACAAGGCACTGCACCTGAATGTTCCCTGAAAACCCAACTCCAAAAAGCTGCTTAACCTGAGTACTGCAGGCAGCAGAGTTTGCAGCTGTACCAGTCTCCTGCACGAACCCAGGGCTGCATCTGCCAGCCACAAAGAGAGTAACTTTAATGACTGCTTCTGATTTTTAAGTATATTCTATCCTTTTGAAGTTCCTTTAACAGATGCTTGGTGCTGCTAGAGGCAGTGAGCTTCTGACACACAGATTACTGATCAGTAACTCCTACCACTGGTCCGTGCTGACTGTGGCCTCCAGGAGTGTCTGATAAACCAGCTCCATGAGCTGCTCCACGGAGGAGCTGATGCGGCACGTGGGCAGGGAGAAGGTGTACTGGCTCAGTCTCGTCTCACCCTCCAAATTCACTGTGCCATTGTGCAGAACGTTGGGAGACTTTTGCATTTTCAAGTGGTCTCCTGACCCAGGGTCAGGAAGCTGTGGGAGGGTTACACAGGAGTCAGGTGTGATCTGAGGGGAGACAAGAGAGAGGGGTAATGGAATTTAGAGCCCACAGAAAGGACACTGTGCAAGATTACAAAGCACTGAATGACAGAGATTAAGACTCAAGGTAAACACAAGATTGCAGCACTATTAAAAGATGTTTAGAAATTGTTGTTTGCCAAGATCCCCAAATAATCCCAAGTGCTCCACAAAAAAAGGACTTGGCTGTTGTAGACAATCTTTCCCCAACCCCTATTTTTCCAGAAAAACTGTGTGTTGCATCACCTTTACAGTGTTGTGGATTTCTGAGGTCATCAGGTTTCTGGCTGCTGCAATCACATCCTGGCACTTCTTGCTGGCAAAGTGGGAGTTGACGTTACGGGCGTATTTCAGTAAGTCAGTCGTGTCTCCTTTCAAAAACTGCATCTTCTTCAAGGCCTTTTCAAATTCCTCTGTGGATTTAATCACCTGAGAAGAGCAGAAACATGTTTTACATTAACACAGTCTCCCAGAATCAAAGAACCAAACGAAAATGTTGTATAAACTTCCACTCAGCTGAAAGCAAGGGATGAAAATAGGTTTTAGAGTGCACCAAGCACTAAAAAATGTCATCCTGGGCTACCTGGGGCTCTGTGTTCAAACTGGGCAACCTGGGATTTTCTGAGACCCACCTCTGTGTACTGCTCCAGTTTGCTGCTGTTGGTTGGGATGGAGTTCACCAGGCAGTTCTGAACGAGGCAGTTGGAGAGCTCTTCCCAGATCAGCTCACCCAGCAGCTCTGCCAGCGTCACTCTGCCATCCTTCCTGTCCTCCCCAGGCTGCTCAAGAGGCACATCTGGATTCCAGAGAATACAAATGGATTTTAATACACCTGTTTCCTGGACCAGACCCTTCATCAGTTCAAAAGACTTTCCTCCTGCACTTCTGTCACACGTAACAGTGATTAACAACCAGATATCCTGGAAACTTCTGCTCCAATTACACAAACAAGGTACTACTGATCATCGACTAATTACTAAAGGGAGAAGCTACCTACTTAGCAGATATTTGTGGAGAACTTTGAAAATAAGCTTGATCTTGTCAAAAACCTCCATGGGAGAGGACTGATCCAAGACAGGCTCCTCGGATTTAAACCTCAGGACGAGCACGTCCGGCCGTTCCTCGGGGAGTGGCTGCAGAGATGGGTATGAAATCACCGGCTTCAGGATGTATTTCAGCAACAACTGGCCTGAGAAAATGAAAAAAAAAAATGTTTTCCAACAGCAGAAAGCAGGTAGTTTGCTCCAGTGAGGTCCAACCCTGGATACTCTGGATGTAGAGACTCTGCTTGAACTGGAAGAAACACTCTCTTGATCAAAGTATCAGGGAACAGCTAATGAGGTAAAACTCTTAAAGAATCAGACTATGAAACCACATAGTCACAGATTAAAAGCATACTGAATTGACAGGAAAGGATAAATAATTCCAGGTTAATAATAGGATACATATTTTCCTATTAATAAGAACTACAGCATTCACTTCAGACTCATGGGAAACACAAGCCAGGAGAGAAAGATTTTTTCAGAGTGCTGCTGGAATGACCTGGATCCCAAGATCCATCCCCAAGCCTGAACCCATCTCCGTGGGACTCTGTTTGCCTGGTCTGTCTTACCAAAAGCTTTCAGCCTGGTGTGCAGCTCTCCCAGGACAGCCAAGGCCTGGAGCACGGACGCCACAGGTGGGCCAGCAACCTCCTCCTCCTTGGATGTCATCGTGTGTAAGTGCAGCTCTGAGTGCACCACTGCCTCCAGGCTGCTTTCTAAACACAAAGAACCACCAGCTCAGTCAGAATGGGATATGACAAGCTACTCAGTCCTCAGGTGGCAGCTGAAGCAACGTTCAGAGGGAAATTGCTCGTTAAACCACCTTACTCCAACAGTTTTAGTGCATTTCCCGTCTTGTCGGTGCCTGGAAACAGGCATTTCAAACAGTGGAGCAAAACCAGTGAAACAAAGCAGAACTGTGAGCACCTTTGGAAGGAGGGAGCTGCCACACAATGAGTTTCTGCCACTCTTCCCCGAGGTGGCAGAGCATGTTCTGAGTCTGCACCGTGAGCTCCGTGCCGAGCGCTCTCAGGATCTTCAGCTCAAAGCCCTTGCGGGATTCCAGGTTCCTGAGGCTGCTCCGTGCCTGGTGGGGAGGATCAGACACACAACACTGCTCACTGCTGCCCCTGCTAAGGAGCTGGTGCAGTTCATGCTTAGGAAGTCACTATTACCTTTTCCAGTTGCTGAGCTGCTGTGACATACTTCTTCTCCAGCAAGGCAGTCTTGTGCTCCTTAATGGCTCTGTCAAACTGCAACAGTCACACAGACTCAGATCAGATTCAACAGCTCTGCTGTGAAACTACAATTTTAAACTACACAGAGACAGGGGAGTTACAGACGTGCAAAAGAGAAGCCCAGAATGGTGTCTCAGACTGAGGAGCGTGATTTTAAGCTGCCCCCCCACCTCCCCTCCTCACCTCCTGCAGCTTTTTCAGGACACTCAGGACCAGCGTGTCCCGCTCCAGCTGCTGCTTCAGCTCTGCAAATTCAGCAACAGCCACATTCAGATCTTGCTGGACCTAAAACAGCAAATTGTTCAGTTCACTGACAGCAGTTGTTATCAGGCACATTTCCTCTTACACGTGAGAGTTGGAGTATTTCTCTTACTAGAATAATTTGGTGAGGAGGAAAAAGGCTCCATCCATTTTACTCCTTATAAACACTAGAAACACTTATAAGACTGGTTTTTCCTTTAATACATAAGAGTTGTAGAATGGATTGGAAGGGCCCTTAAAAATCATCCAGTTCCTATTAGAGTTTTTTTAAAGGCACTCCAAGGAAATTCAGTCTTAAAATGCAGTTATAATTATTTCAGTGTTTCTTTAGCACAGCCATTTCAAACACAAGGATGCTTGAACTGAGCCAAAAGTCAGTTCTCAGTGAACACCACTGCAGAACTCCAGATGCTGGGACATCAAAGAGGCAATACTCAGAGTGTGAGTCTTCACTCTGACCTGCAGGAGCTGCTCATATTCCCCCTAAGACCTCACTGGATGTGCACAGGTATAAAATTTGAGTTCCTGTTCTGCCCTAAACCACCGTGGGACCAGCATGGGTCAGTTTGTGTGTCACACCCCCTGCAACAGCCAGGGCTGGTCCTTCTCTGGGAAGGACACTGTGACACACTTGTCCACCTGCACAGCAACAGGACAATCCTTAATGACAGCTCTTAACTTACACCCTGCTGTCACACACACCTGTGTCACCTCAAGACATTCCCTAGGGGTGGTGCCACTGAGTCAGGAGTCACAGACATGGAATTTCCCGAGTGGAAAGGGACCCACGAGGATCATCAGGGCCAACTCCAGGCCCTGCCACCCACCCACCCCAAAATTCCACCCTGTGCCTGAGAGTGTTGTCCAAACATTCCTCGAGCTCTGGCAGCCTCGGGGCTGTGACCTCCTCCCCCCAGTCCCCTCCCAACACGCCACGACGGGCTGCAGATTTGGGGTGAAGCCGTGTGGAATCCCCCAGTGCCCCCCTGGAGTCACCTCGTTCTCGATGCTCGCCCTGAGCAGGTCGATGTTGCTGGACAGTCCGTCCACCTGTGCCACCAGCTCCTCTGCACTCTGCATGCTGGGCAGGAACTCGTTGTACTTCTTGTTTATCATGTTGCAGACTTCTCCCTGCGGAGAGGGAGCGGGGGGACAGTGTCAGCACGGGGAGAAGGGGTGAGAGAGGGGGGCACCCCAGGATGAACTAGGGCTGGACACGCCAGTATGACCCAGGGCTGGGACAGAATCCCTGACTTGTTGGGGTTGGAAGGGACCCCTGGACAGCACCCAGTCCAACCCCCCTGCCAAGGGCAGGATCGCCCCGAGCAAGTGACACAGCAAAGTGACCCGGTGGGGCTGGGGTTTGGAATGTCTCCGGAGAGGGAGACTCCAGGACAGAGAGGGCCACCTCGGCCTGACCCAGGGCTGGACGGCTGGGCCGACCTAGGACTGGGCACCCTGATCTGACTGACCAGGGCTGCACACTCCAGGCTGAGCCAGGGCTAGTGGGACACCCTCATCCGACTGACCCCGGGCTGGGGGGGTCAGCCCCAAGCCTGGCCATTGCGGGGCCGAACACCCCGCTCCGAACCAGGGCCGGACACCCGGCCCCGCTCCCCGCTGTGCCCCCCCCCCCTTCCCCCCGGTGCCTCCCCCGTGCCCGGCCCTGCCTTGAGCTCCTCGACGCGGCGGGACAGCCTCCCGACGCGGGTGCCCAGGTGCTCCTTGTCCAGGCGGCCCGAGTGCGCCAGCACGGCCGCCACCAGCGAGCCCGCCCGCGCCGCCATGGCCGCCGCTACGGCGGCCGGCACGGGCCGCGCCGCTGCGCCCGGCCGCGCCCCAGGGCCGCGGGTTCGAGGCCGCGGGGGGACAGCTGCGATGGGGGGGCCGGGGGGCTGGGGGCGAGGGGGGTGTTTGGGGGCTGGGGGGGGCGTGTGGGTGCGGCGGGGGGGGGGGAGGGGATCCGCGGCTGCCGCAGGGTTCTGTAGGTTGGGGGACACTAGTGGGTGCTGGGCTTGTAGAGCTGGGGGGCATCAGGGGATGCTGGGGGAGCTGGGGATGCTGGCGGTCTGTGGCTAGGGGGGCACCAGGGGATGCTGCGGGGCTCCCTGGCTGCTGGGGGACACACTGCGGCTGCTGCTGTGTCCCCTGGCTGTGGGGGGCCCCTTGGCTCCTGGGGGTCCATGGCTGCGGGGGGACCCTTGGCTGCAGGATGCTCCCTGGCTGCTGGGTACCCACCGCCTCAGCCCCCAGCTGCCCTCCCCTGCCCTCCGCACGGGCTGGGGTGAGGAGGCAGGCTCAGAGCACCCCAGCCATCCCCCCAGCTGCAGGAGGGAGGATGGCTCCAGCCCCCGGCATCCGGCACCTGACGCAGAGCTGGGGCGAGCGGTGCAGTTGTGGTGAGGAGCTCTCTGAGAGGGGACAGAACCACCGCCTGCCTTCTGTGCCATGTGGAGGGGAAGGGCCCTGGGTGTCTGGGCGGTGCTGGCCAGCCTGGCTGTGCCCAGCTGGGGTAACCAAGGTGAGTCCCTGGGTCTCGGGTCGGTTGGGCGCTCGCCACAGTCCCTGGAGATGCTCCAGGGTGTCTGGGGTGCTGGGAAGGAGCCCCATGGCTTGGTGGGGTTTTCCACCTGGATGTGAGGTTCCAAATGGCCATGGGGAAGAGAGGATCAGTGCAGTGAGGATGGGATTGCTGCCAGCTCTGCCTGCCCTAGACCTTTGCTGTGACAGCCCGGAGCTGCCTGTGTTACTGTCTGTGACAACCCTGCCTTGCAACGACAGAGTCTGTTCTTTCCAGAGTATTTTTGTCCCTGTGTGCTACTCAGGGACAGCCTGATGTGGTGCTTCATCTCCACCAAGGAGCTCTGAGTTCTGCACCATTGTGAGGGCTGGTAACTCAGTGGTGAAGCTCTCTGCTCTCTCTTTTTGTTACAGAAACTAAAATAATTGTGAAAGAAGCCAGTGGGAAGGTGTTCTTGCAATGTAACGCAGGTGAACAAGGTAAAGTTACATGGTGGAAAGATGGGAACGAGCTTGGAAATAAAACTCAGCTGGAGCTGAGTGCAGTTTACGACGATCCCAGAGGCCTCTACACGTGTAAAATAGGAGAAAAAGAGAAGAAGCTCCAGGTGCACTATCGAAGTAAGTGCTGCACGCCTGCTTTCTGGAGCCAGAACTGCCTGGAGCTTCCACCCCACCAAATTTTTGAGGGAACTGCTGGTTTCCCAGAGTCAGTGGGTGGCTCCACCAGTTTGCTGCTGGTTCCCCTGTTCCCGGTGTCCCCGTGAGAGCCCTGCAGCCCCAGTTAGTGCCGTGACTGCCTCACTGCTGGGCTCTCTGCGCTGAGTGCTGGGGGACACACGGCAGCCTGTGCCACTGCCACTGGGTCGCACAAGGAGCCAAAGTCAGTCCCAGGTCTCTCTTGGCCTGGGACTGGAGCCTGTCTGTGTCCTTTTGTGCTTCCAGTGTGCCAGAACTGCATCGAGGTGGACGCTGCCACCATCTCGGGGATCGTGATCGCCGACGTCGTGGCCACCATGCTCCTGGCAGTGGCCGTGTACTGCGTCACCGGCCACGACAGGGGACACATGTCACGAGGTGAGGGGGGACAGGGCCTGGGCACCCCCAGGGGCTGCTCTGTGGCACCCAGGGACTGCAGATGGGTTTGGTTTTAAAGTCACCACGCTGCCCGTGGCTCCCCTGATCCCTGACCACCTTCTTTCTCCGTTTAGCCTCTGACAGGCAGAACCTGATTGCCAACGACCAGCTCTACCAGGTGAGTGTGGGTGCACACCTGTGTGTGTATGGGGTGACCTTCAGCACCCCTGTGGGGTGTGGGCCCAGCCTGGCCATGGGGACACGTCTGCTGGGGCATAATCAATGCCTGGAGGTGGATTTTGCTCTCTGATGGGGCAGCTGCATCTCCCCAGATGACCCAGAGGATGGGGCAAGCTCAGCTACCCCGTCTCTTACTCTGTGTGCGGGGAGGGACACTTGGAAAAGGCTTGGCAAAGAGAGGGCTGGGCCAGCTGCCCCTCCCAGGGCTGGACAGGCATGGTTGGAGCTCATCTCCCCCTTTTTTCCCCTCCAGCCCCTCGGAGAGCGGGAGGATGAGCAGTACAGCCGGCTGGCACCCGCCCGGCCCCGCAAGTGAGATGGAGCCTGTGACTCCATCAGCACGCAGGCTCTGCCTGGAGATCACCCCTGCTCCGTGCCAGGTTGGGCTACTTGTAGCACTGTGCTCCTTCCATGATCTCCTGCACTTCTGTATTCCTCTCATTAAAGATGAGCCTGTCCCACAGCCTCCCTGCTCTGTCCCTTCTGTCGAGGGCCCTGGGGAAGGTGCACGCTGGATGGGATCTGGTGTCAGGGAAGGTGCACACTGGATGGGATCTGATCCTTGGGAAGGTGCACACTGGATGGGATCTGGTTTCAGGGAAGGTGCACATTAGATGGGATGTGGTCCCTGGGAAGGTGCATGCTGGTGGTCCCCAGCTCTGGGCAGAAACAGCTAGTGTGTGGTCAAAGGGGGAGGCAGACACCAGCCAGGATCAGCCAGCAGTTGGAAACCTCGGAAACCAGGTCACCCTCCCTGTGCCAGTTGCACACACCTGTAGGTTGTGTTTTCCTGCTTCTCTCAGAACCTGGGTGCCAGGCTTTAGAGAGGACCATGCTGAGAAGTGCCCTGTCACTCAGGCAATCCAGTGGTCAGGGGTATAAAGGAAGCAAAGAGGTAACACTCAGTGAAAACTGGCCACAAATCTATGACACGTGTGGCCCAGCAAACAACACGTCGTCTGTGCAGAGCTGTGTGTGCCCCACAGGTGCCCTTACAGGGATCAGTGTGTGATCACTGGCTGGTGCTGGGGCAAACACAGGGCAAACCTGCACATTTATGCACCCCACAGACAGTGGCAGAAGCACCGGGGTGGAGCCTGAAGCAAAAATTTAGACCTTGTACGCCCAGAGTGGTCCAGGCTTCCCCCACCCCATCCGTGGAATGGGCTGCATGGCTGGGCTGAGCAGGCACTCTGGAGCAGTGCTGTTTTGCAGGAGGTGAGAACATGGCCCAGAGTGGTTTCAGAGCTTCTGGGGGTTAGTGCTTTCTGTATCTTGCCATCTCCCCGCTGGCTGCTCAGAGCCTTGTATGGTAAACCCAGCTGGGCCTCTCAAACCGCATCCTGGGGCTGAGCACAGCAAGCTGCTCACAGGGCTTGCTGGGTGTTTGTCTCCCACACTGAAACTCAAGGGTTAAACCACCCCCAGCCCCCATCACTGCTGCTGTTTCCTTTCCTCAGAGCTGTTGCTCTGCTGGCTACCAGCACCGTGGGTGGCTCTGGTGTTAGACCAGAAACGTTCCCAGGCACCACAGTGTCTCTCGGGCCCTTCCTAACCTGTCCCACTGCTGCTGTGCCATTTTGGCTTTAATACACTGATGCCTCTGCTCCTTTTGCTCCAGTCCCAGGCAGCAAATGGAGATAAGGCTGTGAACATGAGATCTAGACAAGGTCAGAGGCCAGACACTGTGAAGGACCCACTCTCTGCCCAGGGAGGCACAGGAGGGAAGTGGAGGCCCTCAGGGCAGAAATTAAATGGAAGGGATAACCAGAGTGTGCAGCTGGAGCAGAGAGGAGTGGGAGGGAAAAGGAGGCCAGGAACCACGGGTGAGGTTGCAGCTCTTTAATGGGAAGCAAAACTTCTCTTGCCAATTGCACGTTTCTGTTCCTGGTGTCAAACCAAAGCACACACCAGGGTGGGACAGCAGGTGCCTGACCTGGCTTACCCCAAAATGCCTCAGCAGAGCTGCAGAGCTGGCACTGAGCTGGGCAGCAGCGTTTAGCCCCTGTGCTGCTGGCTTCCATGGCTGCCAGCCTGTCATCCTGGGAATTTCAGAACCCCCGGGGTTCCAGGCCTGCATACACTTCCCGCTGGCCTTTCCGGATGGGCTGTGGGATGGAAAAAGACGTTAGTTTGGGAATCTTTATCTTAGTCCACGCAACACATTGGGAAAAGCACAGCAGAGCAGGTGCAGTGCTGCTGTGTGGTGTGTGCAGAGCACAGGGAGCTGCAGTTCCGCTCCCAAATCCCTGTGGTAACACCAGGAGCAGGGGCTCCACCCTCAACACCTTTTTTCCACCATTCCTGGGGGAGCTTGGAGCTTGACTGGATGCTTCTTCAAAGGGTGAATGCTACCAATTCCCAGACCTGGCTCTCCCTCCCCAGCCAGCAGAGAGATGGAAAACACTCCATACCTCATAGTCCGGGTTTGGAACGGGGGGAGGACGCTGCATCTTCTGACCTGCAACAGAGGCACACAGAGGTGATCCCTGGGATGATTCAGGTAACACAGCACGAGGGACTTCCACGATGATCCCAGGGTAATGCCATGAACCCACAGGTCAACTTGCATGGCTTTATTAAGAGCTTAGAGCTTTCAAAGAGCCAACAGCTGCCAGGAGCATCTGCCGTGCAGGGCTGGCTCCAGCACAGCAGGGAAATGGGTTCTTATGGGCAGGAGATTTGGCAAACCAGCTGTTCCCTCCCATGCACAGAGGCAGATGTGGGAAGCAGGGGGTTGTATGGTGAGGTCTTGGAAGCTCAGGGAGAGCAGAGGATGCTCCCTCCCAGCGTGGAGGGATTTAGTGCCCAGTGGCCACCGCAGAGAGCAGAGATGCCTGAAATGGCTCTTACCTCGTGGCCGAGGGGCAGGACCGGAGCTTGCTCGCCCCTTCCTGTCTTTGCTGAAGTAGTAGACCAGGATCAGCACCCCCAGGGTGATGAGGAGATCCGCAGCGATGATCCCCGTGACCATCAGGACATCCAGCTCCTCGCAGTTGGCACACACTGCCAGGAGGAGAGAGGGAGATGCTCAGAGCTGGGCTGCCTTCCCTCCCAGCAGGAAAACCCCAGGCCTCCCTCATCTGCTGACTGCCAGCAGAGAGACACAGCTCTGGGTGGCAAGGAGAAAAGAGCAAGCAGAAAGGAAAGGGGAGATTCTTTTTGCCAAAAATAGGCTCTCAGACCTTCACAGATCGTGAAGGGCCTCAGCATCACCACATTCACCTTCAGTCTGTCAGAAGGAAAAACAGTCTTTCCCTAAAAGCACCAAGTGCTGAACGATTTACTACGTTTTTAAGTAATCTGTTTGTTTTTCCTCACTGTTTGTACTCAGTTTTTACCTTGTTGGCTCGTTTTCTCTCTTTGTTTTAAAAAGCCACATAATTCCCAGCACAAACTGCTGTGCAGTTTCTTTCCCTCCCAGCCTGCTGACGGGGAATTTCCCTTCGGAAAGCAGTGGTCCAGAAGACTCAAATATATAGTGGAACCAGCAGATTTGGTTGTCTAAATGCAGGTATCTGGTGCCATTTGAGATGCTCTAAAGTATTTCATCTGACCCATGCAGCCTTTAGCTGCGGACTGAGGGAGCTTCACTCACCTCTGGCCTTCAGGTACAACTCATGCGTCTTCCCATTGTTAGAACAGCTCAGGGTGGCAGGAGAGCTGTCGTGGTCTGTTAAAATGTACTTTCTGTCGTTGCTGGTGTCTGCTTTTCGCCCATTTAACATCCACTCAATGCTCTCTTCGGTCAAGGGACATGTGATTGTCACCGTGGTGCCCGAAATCTCCACCAGGAATTCTTCATTGGCAGACACGCCTGTGAGAAAGGAAACCAAGGGGAAAACTCAAATATCCCGATCTGGTTTTCAGCCCTCAGCCATGAGGCTTCTGCAGACTTTATAACATATAGCTTAGAATGTTGGTAAAATTCATTCACCCTCCTGTGCTTCATCTGCAAAGAAGGGAATAAGGAGTGTCAAAAAATCAGCTGCTTGCCCAGCCCTGCTTGGGGACCACTGGTAATAATGCAGGGCAATTTATGACAGCCAATTTTTCCATCAGTGGGATGGCTATCAATTAACGAACAGCGAATTTTTCCCATCCTACAACGTTTTCAAAATTCAAATATTTCTATTTGATTTTTAGTCCTCCCTTGTGAGGCATATTTGGTCTTTCGATCACACTAAGTAGTTAAGAACAATGGTAAAACACAGTTACCTTGCTAGGCTGCAGTGCCAACTACAGTAGAAAGAATAAGAAGTGTTAAGTAATTAAGTTTAGCTATTGATATCATACACCTTTCCTACTTCCAGGGTATCCTTTCTGAACTCAGCTGCTTGAAAGAGATGTTTATGATCCTATATTCATACTAAAGGCAGTAGAAATATTCTGTCAGTGGGACAGGATGTTGTTTTGAAGTTAAGCCTTTTCCCTTGTAAGCCATTTTTAACACAGACTAACACAGAATGGAAATTTGAATTGTTTTCCGACCCAGTTTAGAAAAAGGGTTCTCACTGCAAGCTGTACACCCCAAACCTGTGCTTTATTATCACGGAGCAAAGACTGCTGGAAAATCCTCCCTGGTTTCTGCAGCAAGAACCCTGTGAACTCACTGGAGGGTGGGACCCTGACCCTTGATTTTAACTGTAAAACAGTTTATCTATGTGATTTTTCTGTCCTGTAGAAAACCACAGGCTCCATGGGAGTTTCCAGAGCTGGAATATTAAAGAAAGAGTTTTTAGGAGGTGTGGATGAGCCTTGTGATTTCCTTTAAAAACATCTGTCAGTAGAAAGTAAGGTAAGTAAATAATTGTAGATTTGAAATTCCACAGACATAGGACTTGGCCGGAGGGGAGGTGATCTGATGCTTTTTGCTTTATATAGATGAATTTAAATTTGAAAAAAAGAGCAGACCATTGCTAAACCAGATGTTTTCTACCTTCCCAAAGATTAGCAGTGGGCGTTTGCAGCACATTGTCAGAGTAGTTGTAGTTTTACTGTAGTATGTCTTAAGTAATTACTTTTCAAACTTATCTCGTTGTTACCGGCTTTTTTTTGAGTCTTTACAGATCCTCTGCACTTCATCCTAAACCAGCTGGTCCATTCAAAAGAGCAAGGTGGAAATTCCTGCCACACAGGGACACCCCACCGAGTCTGAACTGAGGTAGTTACCCATGACCACAAAATGATTAAAGAAAAGTGCGTGGATAAAGCATAAAAATAAAACTAAGACCACAGAACCTCACAGATCTCACTGCACCAAGCTCCATCCCTGCTGCCTGAAGTTTGGAGACTCACCTGCACAGAGCAGGAGCCCCAGGAGAGGCCAGGACAGCTCCAGCCTCATCCTCGTGTTCCTCCTTGCCTTGCTCTTCTCTACCACATCACACGGGCATCGCTGCGAGGGGGCACGGCGGCTTTTCGAGGCGCACTCCCAAGAAAGAGGCCCAGGATGCTTTCCCAGAGCTGTCCCCGGCAGCGCTGGGGGGACTCGCTGTTCGCAGCGACACAGCGAGCAGCCGAGGCAGCCCCGGGGCGCGGGTGGGGAAATGAGCCCGGGGCAGGAAGTGCAGGGGCTCAAAAGGTCTTCACGGGACGTCACTGCGAGCGAGGGGCGGCTGCTCTGCACCGGCCCGTCCGAGCCTCAGCAGACATCCTGCAGCTGCCCCGGGAGCAGCAGGAGGAAGGGGCCGGGATCGGATTTGGAAGTGAGTGTCTTTTGGAAGTGAGTGTCTCTGAAGTTCAGGCTGCTGCAGGCAGCCTCACGAAGAATGATGGAACGGTCTGGGTTGGAAGGGACTGTAAAGACTGTCCAGTCCCACCCTCTGCCATGGGCAGGGACACCTTCCTCTATCCCAGGTCGCTCCAAGCCCCGTCCAACCTGGCCTTGGGCACTCGCAGGGATGGGGCAGCCACAGCTTCTCTGGGCAACCTGTGCCAGGGCCTGCCCACCCTCACAGGGAGGAATTTCTTCCTATTATCTAATCTAAAGCGACTCTCTCTCAGTTTGGAGGAGATCCCGCGTGGAAGTGGCCGAGCCCCACTAGAGGGGGCTCCTGCCCCGGCCAGGACCGCTCGGAGGGGACGATCCCTCCGAACCCGGGCTTGGGGCAGGCACAGACCGCCCATGGGATCTCAGGAGTTCCTCTGCTGTGCTGGGAAGACTTTGAGAAACTCATCTTTCATCTCGTTACCGGGAACCTGAAGGAATTTCCCTCTCCAGCAGGGATGCTGGCACGGGCACAGTGGGAACACGCTGCCTGGCCATGTCCCTCTGTCCCTCTGTCCCTCTGGGGAGGCAGAGCTGCTTCAGTGTGGTGAGAATCGTGGGGATTTGGGGGCACAGGTCCAGGGCAGACATTCCAAGTCACCCAAGTCTCTCTCCTTCCCCAGGGCTCCCCACGTTCTGCACCTGGCACACTCCTCAAGGGACTCCTTCCCAGAGGCCTGAAGGATGGAGCTGGCTTCTCACTCCTTCCCAGAAATTCACCATTTACTGACATGGCTGAGCCACCTACAAACACCTTCAGGCAAATTTCCTTTCAGGAGCACAGCTACCTCCCACAAGAGGGGAGTGGTTTCAGGTGGAAGCTGGGAGGAGGAAAGATTGCAACACAAAAGAGCAAAGGAATATGGGAGGGAGAAGAAATTAATCTTACCTTGAGAATCTGCCTGTTTTACACCCAGAAGTGACTGGTGCTGCCACACCTTCCCGCGGTGCCCGGGCAGGGAGTGCTGACTGCAGCACTAACAGCACTCAGGTTGCCTTGCAGGCCAAGCTGGGAGGACGGAATTTGCCTTTCTGTGCCGGGAAGACTTTGAGAAACCCATCTTCCACCCAGTTTTCGAGAACCTGAAGGGGATTTCTGTCGGCACGTGAGCACGGACGGGTGTCCCCGATGCGCGGCCGCGCCTGGGCGGGCGCCGTGCTCGTCCTTGGGGCGCAGCTCCCAGGTAAGGAAAGGAATCCTGCCCCTGCCTGGCCCCGGTGCCACCCTGCCTCTCCTCTTCCGATCCCTGACGTTATCACGAAGGCAGAGACCTTTCTCCCCTACTTGTGGTGCCGTTCTTTCTGTCCGGGGTCCGCTGGAAGTGACACGAAGCGGTTGAGTTTCTTCACGAACAGGTCTAGGCGTGTTCGAGCTCCTTCTGAGCTCGGGTTACAGCGTCTTTCTCTCTCCTGCTGGGAATCTGAACTTTAGCCCAGGACTTTTTTTTTTTTTCCTTTATTTTGCTACCTTTGTTCCTAAACAATCAGAGATTGTTGAGGAGCCCTGGGTTCGGATCCTTTACACAGCAACAATTCCAAGCTGACAATAAACTCGCTTGAATTTTCAGTGGTTTGTATCAAAACACTGGATTTTCAGATTACCACGTCCTCCTTTCCCAAATGCATCAGCTCACGGATGTAATCTGTCTTGAAAAAAACGTACTTTAGACTTATTTCCCACAGTTTTTCTTTTTTTAAGGAGTTTAAAAGATTTGGCACCTAATCTTTGGATGAGAAACATGATCTCTGCCAGTGAAGCTTTTCAAATGCGAATACCTTCAATGTTTCAAATATTTTCCCCTTTGAGATAAGAGATTATTTGGAAGGAAGTCTTTGGTTATAAATTACTTTCAAATACGTCTTTATAAATTTATTTTTTATTATTTATTCAAGTCTTGGCTTGAATCACACTGGGGCAAGTTAACTTCCTAGAGTGACAGGAAATAATAACTTCATATATAATCATAATAATTCACCAGCAATCCTTTGGTTTTCCTATTTTTCATTTTCCTCCTTCCTGTGCCTTGCTGCTCCCCCTCCTGCTGGTTGTCCCTCTCTCAGGGCAGAGTCAGCGATGCTCACTTATTTTTGAAGCAGCAGCTGTGGTGGTTTGGTTAACAGAGGATGTTTCTTTGACACACTCACCTTGAGGATTTCCTCTAGAGTTCTTCTGCCTGACTGTATTTGACTGCAGTTGTCCAGCTGGGCTATTAACCCTCTAACAGGCCCTTCCTAAATCAGTGAGAGCAGTTTTCACCGTGCTGTTTATGGTGCTGAGAGTACAAAGTGTATAAAGAAAGTTATAGCATAGGAAATAGTTGTTTACTGGGCCTCAGCAGTCCAGTTTTAATGGCAGGACTGATTTTCCCAAGAAATCTGCAGGATCACCCATTCAGGAACTACCTTTGTGCCTGAGACAATTATTTCCAGGGCTAGATAAGGCTCAGACTAAACACTGATAAGGAGCAGTGATGAGTTCACACCTCGACAGTGATCATTCCCTGTGTTTTCCCTGCAGCGCTTTGGCTGGCAGCAGCAGTGGAAGTTTACACTTCCCAGGAGGTGGTTGCTGTGAACGGCACAAACCAGCGGCTGAAATGCACCTTTTCCAGCAGCAGCCCCATCAGCCCCCAGCTCTCAGTGACCTGGAACTTCCAGCCCGAGGACCTGAGCTCCCACGAGCCAGTGAGTGAGATCTTGGCTCTCCATTTCACACTGGTTTGCCCCAACAAACCAAGGCCCAGCGCTGGGTGAGCTCAGTGACTGCAGCAGTTCCAGGCGTGGGGATGGGCACACACACCTGAGATCCTCAGCCATGGGCACTGGGGCCTTTTCTCTGTCACCTGTGACGATTGATCTGAGCAACGAGGTCTGTTTATAGACCCCGGCTGAAGAACATTCTCGTGCTTAGTTCTGGGTGGTCAGGGTTGAAATATTTGTGGGCTGCTGACACCACAGCCCTGTCTCAGCTGACACCCCGCAGCCGGCAGGACTTGCAGTGCACAGGAATCTCCAAGGTCGGTGCCATCCCAGGCCATTCTGTGTTTCCGTGATTCCTGCAGGTGTTTTACTACCTGAAGGAGCCCTACAACCCCCCTTCGGGGCGGTTCAAGGACCGGGTCACCTGGGATGGGAATGTCGAGCGTAACGACGTGTCCATCATCATCTGGAACCTGCAGCCCAGCGACAACGGCACCTTCACCTGCCAGGTGACAAACTGGCCAGATGTTTATGGCTCCATTGGGCAAGTGCGACTCCGGGTTGTGCAGAAAGGTGAGAGGCCAAGAACCACCCCCAGAGGTCTCGGGAACTCAGCCAGTTCCCACGTTTGGGAAAACTGTGGTAGAAAAAAGGGTTATAAGTGTAAAGCATGAGGGTGGTTAACGGATACAGGGGAAAAAGGAGCCTAAGGAAAGGTTTTATTCACAGATGGAGGTTCCCAGCTTCATTCTCCTTCCACAGCCCCCCGTGTGCCCCTCTGGTTCATTCCCCTGTCTCTCTCCACACAGTGAGTTTCTCAGAAATCCATTTCCTGGCCGTGGCCATCGGATCCGCTTCTGTCCTGATGATCGTCGTGGTGATGGTTGTGATTATCTGCCGACAGCGTCGCCAGAAAGCGCAGCAGAAGAGGGCTGAGGTGTCAGACACTGAGCTGTAAGGACAGAGGAGGGAGGGAAGGGCTCCTGGGAAAGCTTGTCACATGTGTCCCTGTGGCTCCTTGGAATTACTGGCTTGGCCCCTGCACTGGGCATCTACAATGCAAAGCTGCCAACACAATTAGCCATAATTGGCTGCGTGTTTGCAGGCAGAGCAGAGCCCCAGCATGAACCACCTTTGCAGTCCTCACTTGGCTCTTGCCCTTCACACTGGCTCCTCACTCCTGTGGTGGTACTTGGCAGGTGACCACTGTCCCCTGGGCCTGGCACTGCGGTCACCATACGTGTAACACACCTGTCTTATCATGTAGCTCCTCTGTGCCATGTGTGACTCCGAGCATCCTGCTGCTCAGGGTATCTGACACTGAGTTGGGCTTTTTTCTTCCCCCCTCTCCCCCTTTCTTTTGATGACAGTAAAGAAAAGGAGAGCCTGAAGATGAGAGAAGAAAAGGAAGCCAGTCCATTAGAAGACTAAAGGTCTAATTGGTGTGTACAATGCATGTATCCATCTCTAATTAGTGTCTCGGCGTTACTGGGGACTTTCTAAGACAGATTTCCTCAGGTATTTCACTGCTATTCGCAGTCAACAGGCCATGGGTGCCATAAGCAGAAAGAGCTGAGGCCACAAGACACTTCTCCTCCCCTAGGGTTGAGGATCATTTGTAGGAAAGCTCCTGTTGCTGCTTCCCACGACATTCCTGCTTTGTGGATAAAGAGGAATGAATTAATTTCCTCTTGCCAGTTTTGAATCTGCTTTTTTATTCATTTAATCTTTATTGTTTAAAAATTGCTGCAGGAAGACTGGAACTGTTTCCATATTCGCTGGCTTTGCTTAAACATTTCAGCACAACTTTCACCCGCTCGGTTTCTGAGGTCAGCAGTTGCCTCTGTTATTGTTTTCAGCAATAACCCTAAATAATGAGTGTTTGTTTTTCTTATAATCCCTCTTCTTAGGGACTTCCAAAGCAGACGGTGAAAGCTTGTAATTTCGGATGTTAGAACAAAGCTGAGTTACAGACGCCTCGTGCTGCGAGTGTGGTACCTCTGCTCGACCTGAAATTCTGGCAGGGAAAGAGGGCGACACTGCACGAGTTGTGAACTCCCTTCAGTAAAGCAAAGCAGGAGGAACTTGCCCCACCAACAAGGAACTTCACCTTCACGCCTGCGGAACGTGGAGAAAGTTGCTCTGGAGATGAAAAGATGCCAAAAGATTTGAACAAAGCACCGGGATGTCTGACCGAGCTGAGGTTTCGGAAGTGTTTGAGCAGATGCACTCTTGCACCTTAAAAATCCCAAGGTGCCTTTGTGTTGCCCTGTTTTTCCTCCCCCGAGATCTCCCTGACATCACAAAAACAAAGACTGACCAGTGAGGGAGCAGAGGAGCAGCCAGTTGCTTCAACAGATGTACTTTAAATCTCTTTTCTACTTTTTAAATGGACCTTGTTAGAGCTGGGCTATGTGTGCTGTTTGTTGTTAGGGATAACATTCACCGGTCAGTGTGGTTTTCATATCCAGCTCTTGCAACTTTGGGGGGTTTTGTAACTTTGGGGGTTGAGGTCGCTGCCTTCTATGGCTCCTCTCCTTTTCCTTCCCCCACTCCCAGCACTGCCCCATGTTCCCTTTGGCTCCAGCCCCCTCACCCCTTCCCTCTAAGCCGGGATGCTTCTTTCCCTCACTCAGCAGCCCTACACCCACTGTCAAAGGCACCCCAAAATTTTGTCCAGCAGTGTCTCTGAGCTCAGAGACGTCCCTTAGCAAGTGATGCTTGGTGGTGTGAGGTCCCACTCTGTCTGGTGCTGCACCAGCAGGGGATTGGGATTCCAACAACAGCAGCAATATCCCACTTCCTCCAGGTGCTGTTTATTGCCCAGGTGACCCCCACACACCCCACACTCACTTAGCCATGCCCTGTCCTCACACAGGCTTGACTGAAGGCAAAGGAGGCCCCAGATGGTGGAACCTGTAGAGCTATAACAGTTTTTAACCATCCCCAAACGAAGACTGTTGTGATATTTAACCAGCCCCAAATCAAAACAGAGCCCTGTTTGTTTGAAGAGTGTCTTTATGGCTTTATAACCTGTGGTGTGCCAGCCACGTTACCTGCCTGTGTGTTTTCATTTTCAACCACCTGTGTCATAAATAAAGGCGCTTTGCTGAGAGCCTTGATGGTGACTAGGGGGGCTGTGACCCGGGACCCCCCCCCCAGCTCCAGGCACCTCAGGCGAGCGGGTTTGCACCCAAAGAGTGCCGAAGAGGCATTTAGGGGCCGGCCCCGACCCCGGGCCGGGCAGTTTGGGGTGTCCGGACCCTCCGCTCGGCCCCCGGATCGGGCTCGGCCGGGCCCGCGCGGGTGTGCCCAGGTGGGGCGGCCATTTTGGGGCAGCCCCGCCCTCACCTGCGCCAGGTGAGCGCCATGTTCGGCGGCTGAGCCCGGCAGGGATGCGGCTCCCAGGGGCCGCCGGCTGCCTCCTCCCGCGGGGGCTCCTGCTGCTGCTGCTCGGTAACGGGGCGCTCCGGGGCTGGGCTGGGTCGGGACGGCATGGGATGGATCGGGGCGGGATGGATCGGGACGGGACGGAAGCGGCGCTGCCCGCGGTCTGGTCCGGGGTGGGGGGGGGGGATCACGCGTGGGAACCGGGCGGGGAGCGCCCGGGATGCGGCTCCCAGGGCAGCGGATGGTCCGTGGGGCGGTGGGGGGCTCGGGAAGGACCGTCCCGGGGGCGGTGGATGGTCCGTGGGGGGCTCGGGAAGGACCGTCCCGGGGCGGGGGTGGCCGCGGGTCCCTCCGGCCGCGCCGTGCGGGGCGCTGGAAGCGGCCGGGAGATACAAACCCGTTCCTGCTCCTTCGGAGCCCGCCCAGCAGCGGAATGAGGTGCGACCATCAGGGCAGAACTTCTTGCGCAGCGTTGCCGTCTCGTCCTTCCTAAGCCGGGAGCGGGAGGTTTGGGAAAGGCGGGACGCGAGCGATGCTCCGGTGAGCGCTGTGCGGGCCGGCCCCGCAGGGGGAGAGCCGGGCAGGAGTTGCTGCAATCGCTGGAAACTAAAACTAAAAGCACTTAATGCTGCGGGGTGACTCTTGACCCCGGTACACGTGGAATTCAGGAGCTGTGGCGAGACACAAAGAGCCAAAATTGCCTTAAAGTAGAGGCGACTTAAAGTAAATTGCCTTAAAGTAAAGGTACCTTAAAGCATCTAAAGCTGATACTTTGCAACTCGTCAGAGAGCCAGCTGATTCCATTTCTCAGCTCTTTATCTCCACATCTAAATGTAAGCAGGCTCCAGCCCTGGGACGTTGAGTGCTTTCCTTCGAATTGCGTTGTGCAGGGTGTAATTATTACCGTGCTTTAGCCTTTGAATTGTGGTTGACCTGCAGGTGTGTTGATACTTTTGGGACATCAGCACTCTTGTGCCTCTCTGGTAATAAGAAATTAATCCTCGCCTTTTGTGCCTGTTCCATCAGGTGTCTGCAAGGCTCTTTCCCTGGAAATTAAAGCCAGTCCTAAAGTGAGAGCTGTGGTTGGTGAGCAAGCCCTGCTGAAATGCTCGTTCAAATCCAGTTCCCCCATCACTGAGAGCCTCGTGGTGTACTGGACATACCGACCCCTCGCTGGTGGCCAGATGGAGACAGTAAGTGGAACAGGGAGGCTTTTTCTGGTGGAGTCTGACCAGGCCTCTGTGCTTGCTGAAAATCTGAATTTGCTTTACTGAGCTGCTGCATCGCTTTCTGGTTTGGGACTCATTGTCACCTTCTTTCCCGTTTGAAATCCTTTGATGTTCTTTGGGGAAAAAAAATATTCTATGTAAGTGCAAAATAGCACAGTGATGATAAAGCAGATAAATTTTGGGGGTTGCTACAAAGTGGTGCATTGTGGACTGTAGCCATGTACAGTATGACTGTAAAGATGTGATTGGCAGCTTTATTTCTCTTGCATAGGAAGTATTCTTTCTGACCTCTTAATGTGTGTTCCTTCGTGATTTCAATTCCAAAAAGCATTTCTCTTTGCTTTTTTGCACGAGTGTTTAATTGGCACAACTATTGCCCTTGCCTCCCTTTAGGTTTTTCATTACCAGTCCATTCCATACCCAACAACAGTGGGAAAGTTCAAAGACAGGATATCCTGGGTCGGGAATGTTGCCACTGGTGATGCTTCCATCGCTCTCCAGAGCCCTGAGATGAGTGACAATGGGACATTCTTCTGCAGTGTGAAGAATCCTCCAGACGTGTACCACAACATCCCCCAGACTGTGCTGGTGGTTACAGAGAGGGGTAAGGCTCCCTTTCCATGGCTTGGCCTCATCTGTGGGATAGAGCTGCACTGCAGCTTTGTCGGGATCCTGGAGGTCTGAGCATCACGTGGAAAATGTTCCCTGGAGTTCCACGTTAAAGTTCAGCAAGAGTTACCTCCCCCTTGCCTTCTCAGCTCACTACACTGAGAGCTACTGAATTTATTTGGGGCAGGAGGGGACAGAGGGAGCTGTGGTGATAACAGAAATCAAAAGTGCCCCCTTTGTTCAGCAGTTTCAGGCTCCCCATATTTCAGTAGAACAAGTTAAACGTTGAGGAAATAGAGGCCTAAAAATAACACCCACATCACAAGCACTGAGTGTCAGTAATACTCAATTTCCTCATCTGCCCTGCGTGCCAGACCTGCCCCAAATCTGCTGCTCAGACGTGCTGATAGAACTGTGCCGTGACCTGCCTTCCTTTGTAGTTCCTTGCATCTAAAGCACCCGCCTGGGCTGGATTTGGGACAGGAATCCCATGGATTTGGTGGCAGGCTGTCTCCAATCTGCCAGCGCTGTGCTTCCCACGAGAAGGCCACCGAGCTGAGTCGTGGGTGAATGTTTGTCCCAGAGGCTTAGCAAAGCTCAGGCTCCCTCTCTTTCCCTCTATTTCACTGCTGGAATGGTGGTGTCTCCCCACAGGCTTCTCCTTCCAGCTGACCTCGGCAGCACTGCTCTCCATCTCGGTGTTTCTCCCTTCCACCATCGTGGTCGTTCTGCTGCTGGTGAGGATGGGAAGGAAATTCCGAGTGCAAAAGGAGAAAAGGAAAGGTGGCTACAAGAAATCCTCCATCGAGGTGTCTGATGAGTAAGTTCTGGCTGCAGCCTAAAGCCTGTATTTCCACTTTGGCCTGCTGGCACAGGCCAAAGGATGGTTTCCCCACTGTCCTTCGTCACACAGCGCTCGGCGTCTCAGTTCAGTCACTGATTCTGCTTCTCCATGAGCATCATTCAGCACTCAGAAAGCTTTGGAAAACCCCCATGTTGGAGCATGAATCAAGTGCTGTACATCCCCTTTTTCTGTCACTCGTGTGAGCCGCGGAACAGAAGCAGTTTAGGGCTAGCCAGTCTTTCACTTCTGTAATGGGATTTATTTCAGCCTGAGTCAGCAAGATGTTTTGCCTACGTGGGCTTTACGTGTTGCATTTTGGTATGAAGTATCCATGACATCAAAACAGATCCAGTAGTGCTACCTGGCTCCCCTGGGGTGGCCTGAGCAGAGATGCCCAGGTACTGAAGGAGCCTTGGAGACTGAATTCCCCTCTGCACTGGAGAGGATTCTGCTCTTGAAAGGTCAGTAGTGAGAACAGCCAGGAGCTGCACTTAGCTTTGCAGTGAATCCAGGACTGCAATCTATTGCAGAATGAGGTTTTACTGCAGTGTTTCAGTGTTCTGATTGGTGTTTTGAGATTTGCCAGCCAAACAGCAACTCTTGTCTTCTTCTTCGTGGCATTTACGTGAAATATCTGCCTTCAGAATGAGGGCCCTGACAGTCTTTATTCTCTTTGGTTTTGCTGTGCAGAATCAAAGGCTTTTTATCACGATGAGAAACCTTTGATTCTGTGCGGTATAAATAGAATTCAGAGTCTGTAGGACTTCTCAGTGTGTTTTGAGAGGGAAAGTCCAATTTAATCCTGTGCCTTTTCTGCAGGCCTGAGCACACAGAGAGCGCCGGCTGCTCCGGGAAGCTCAGGGCGTGCTGTCTGAACTGTGTGGTAAGTGAAAGCTGCTGTTTTCACAGTGGTTTTGCCAACCTTGATGCTCACAGGAGGTGCTCAGAGCAGCAGGGAGAGCTTGTCATAACCCCTCTGGATGGCCAAGAGGTGTCCCAAATGGCTGGGCTCAGGCTCCTTGTTTTGTCTTGAGATCCACCAAACTGATTTTTCACGTGACTTTTTTGAAACCAAAGCTGTGATTTTAAGATGGAAAACCAGAATTTAAGTGCAAGCTGCCGTGTAGTGTCCCTGAAGGCTCTGCAGGACCAGTCTGGGGGCTGGCAGTGCCACAGTGGGAAAGGGAGGCAGGGACACCTCGATGCACTGTGCTTGCAGGGGAGGTACAGCCCTGCTTCTCTTTTGGAGACCTTCCTCCTTTGACCCTGCTCTCGTTGCAACAGAATGTTGCTAAACTCTCGTGCTTTGTTTGTTTGCTTGTGGCTTTTTGTTTGTTGCGCTTTTTTGTGTGTGGTTGTCTTCTAATTCTGCTGGTTTCCTTCCTGCCCCATCAGCAGCTCCTGTCAATCAGGAGCCTTGTGCTGAGAGTACTGAATGTTTCTGCCACCCTCTGCCCTTGTTTTGTGTGAGTCCTGTATGCTGGAACCAGCAGCCACAGCCACAAGTGTGGCACATTCCAGAGTAGTTTGAGTGTTTTCATTTTTTTCCACGGTGTCCTACAGAGCAAACTTACCTGAGGCGCCTTGGCATCTCTCATACACAGTCAGGACATATGCTAAGGAGTATTTAAACATGTGTTGCTTGATTCACTATTCTAATGCCAGTGATTTAGAATGTCCTAAATGCATGAGCCTTCAGACAGGCGTGTGCTGATGGTTTCTGTTAGATACAGAATGGAAAACAAGCAATTATGTAAGTTAAGTATTAAATATTTACATTTCTACATAAGACACAGCAGTGTTGGGAACAAGGGTTTGGAGAGGTGCAGAAAATAGGAAATGCTTTGTGCCAAAGGGGAAGTTGCCTTGGGAGGTGGAAAGGTGACATGCTGGGGAGCAGGGAGGGACCAGGTGGAGAGATGGGAAAGGATGGAGTCCCAGCTTGGTGAGAGAAATGCTGTCAGGCAGTGGGAGATCTCAAAAGTTCTCATCCTTTGAGAGGAGTTAAATTGAAATGATAAAATCCTGCTGCTTTCATGTTGAGTATTTTGTCAGGTTTGATCCTTTGCTCTGATACTGAAATACTTATCTGATAGGTGTCTGAGAGTCCTGTCGCACTCACCTTAATTGAGGTTTCTGTAATGTGCTTTTTCACGCTTAATACGTTACCAAACAATTAAAATGGCAAAGCCATTGAAAAAAATCTCTTTGGACTCAGAGTGACTGGAGAGTCAGTGAGATTTCCCCTGTGGAGCTGAGGAGTTTGAGTGAGTTTAGAGCTGGGAGCTGCAGATCTGGCTCGCGGGGACGCCGGCAAATGATTCCTGTGGTTGGAATTACAGACGACGGGGCTCTGAAAATAAGTGGTTGCTGTAGCTGAAAAAACAATAATTTGTGCTGCTCTCTGCAGGGATTGGTGGTGCTTTTGCTTTGTGCTGCACTTTATGGCTCATCTTTGGTTTGAACTTGAGCTGCTGCTTCTCTTAAAAGGCTCTTCATGTGTTGGGGTGTTGTGGTGTCTGTGAGAAGTCAAGCAGATTCAGCTGCAAGTGCTTATACATATATATATATGCATTTGCATACATTTATACCAGTGTTTATGCAAGTCCTCTGGCGTGCTCAAGCACAGCAGCACTTTGGGAAGCGTTTGGGCTCTTGTCAGAAGCCCAGCAGGCTCAGCATTTTGCTGAACTCAGGGCTTGACTCATGTCCTCACACACAGTCTCAGTTTCTCTCCCCATGCTCCCTGTTCAGGACACGGATGAGGAAGATCCATACTGATGAAAGGCTAAATCTGTGGAGAAAGAACAAAATGACAGCACTGAAGATCATGGCTAGGTACTTCTGAAGGCTGCTGGATAACCAGTGCAGATGGAAGGACCTGCTCTGTTCTTGGTAGATTGGAAGAATGATGCTGCTGGCATAATTCACTTTTATTTAAGCACAAAACAATGATTTTTTAAAAAATCCTTCTAATTTACTGGGGAAAAAGAAAATCTCTTCACCTGACTTGTGCAGTGCCTACAGAAGCCTCAGTGCCGAGAGCTGTACAGGCTGTGTCCTCCCAGCCCTCTGCCAATGTGTTCACTTGCAAATTTGTGAGTTTTTGGTGACAGCCCTCCCTTCCTGAGCCCTTGAAACCAAATCTCCTGAAGAACAGGCTGCTCCAGAGCTCTCTAGGCTGGTCATCTTTGGGGACTGACAGTGTTTACTCTCAGGTTTTCTGGAATGGATTTGCTGGTGACACAAACCTGTTTGATGAAGGGGTATCTGCTGTCCTGGGAGCGAAGAGAACCTACTGCTTTTTGACTATTTAATCAGCTGCGTCACTGGCTACATCTCCTTCTGCTTGTAGAGGTGAAGCACAATTCATAGAAAACAAATTTTTTTTTTTTTTAAATCAGAAGTGCAAATGGGGACTCTGTACCTGGGGACACACAACCCCATCTACCTCAGCCGTGGACTCAAGCACTGCCCAAACCAATGCTCTGTTTGCAGTAGTTGTTTTCTTCCTCTCCTGGGTACCATTTTAGGGAAATGGCCAATCTTGCAGCATTGCTTCCCCCGAAGGAAGAGCATTTCCTCTTTCACCAACCTTGTCCCTTAATGAATGACAAAGAGCAGTGGAATCCATGTCAGCTGAATCCCTAAAGAGCTGCTGTTTGCTGCTTCCTTCCTGCGTGTGACATGGGTCAAATATTCTCCTTTTACAGGCGTGGTACTGCTGATTTTGATGTGCCATTGCGAATAAACTGCTTTATTTCATTTTGGCCTGTGGATAACTTTATTTGGTTAAATATAGCTGAACTCATAAAACTGCCACCCTGAGTTGCTGGTGACACAATGCCTCAGTGGGCCAAAAGTTTCCTGAGAAAGGCTGCTCGTGGGATTATGCAGCCTGGAGGGAAGTGGCTTTGTTGTTCCACTCTCAGGGGTCACACATCACGCAAGTTCTTGGTGAAAATGGTGAACTTGTTTGCTGCAAAATGTTTGCAAGCAACAGGCTGGATCCTGGGCAGATCTCTCTGGTGCAGAGCTGAACTGCCATGGGAGGTACCCTCTGCACTGTGGCTGGTGTGGAGCCCGAGTGAGGCTGAGCTTTCTCTTGCTTTGTTACCCATGTGGAAATCTCTTGGTGTACCATTAAAGCCACTGATACTGGAATAGAGAACAGGAGTTGCTTTGGTCTTTCAGAGAAAGAGGAAGGGTGAAAAGGGGCTTTCAGAGTGGCTGGTGGGGGGTGTTTCTGAAGGGAACAGCTGGGGCAGGGGTGTTAACAGGGGTCCCTTAGCCCATGAGGAGCCTGCTGGGCTGGGCTCCTGGCAGCACCAGTAGTAAAGTCCAACAAAGTCACTCAGTGTTGCCTCATCAGGACAAGATCCTGCAGCAAGGATGGCTCCCTAACCAGCTCTGATCCCCAAAAACAAACCAGGGGGGAGCACAGGTTGTGTGCCAGGAATCTCTCCATCCTTGCCTTCCCACACAGTGACTGTTCAGGTTGCTCTGCCACAGTGGAAGGACTGGGAGTGAGCCACAGTTTGTACCTGTGAGGTGTCTTTTCCTGAAGCTGCTGCATCCCCATCATCTCTCAGCAGGATGCTGTTGCTGTGACCTCTCTGTTGCAGTCCTTTCACATTCTGATTTGTTAATCTACTTCCTCTTGCTTGTGAAAGTGGTCACCAAGCTGGACCTGAGAGAAGGAACAAAGTCTGGCAGGAGAAATATCTTGCACATGCGACGTCAGGACGATTTAGCAACTGGTTCAAATACTCCGAATTACTGACACCCAATTCAGATGCTCCAAATTTGCCACTGAAGAACCCTTCATGCAAGACAACTTGACTGCCCCAGGCCACACTGGGTGAGTATTTTTTGCCATAATAATTTACTTTTTTTTTTTTTTCCTTGAGAAGAGAACCAGGGAGTCAGAAGTGCTGGAGATTCAGATGCCACATGAAAAAATAGGGAAATGTGAAGGCTGTATGGTATCTGTGTCTTTTTTTTTCCCCCAGTCTGTTTGGTAAAGGTGATTTGGATGTGTCAGCACCACAAAATACATAACAGCAGGGTGAGTGGGTGCTGTCTCCAGCTGGTGCATCACAACACCCACAGACTGGTGCGTGTCACGGGGGGAGAGCCTGCAAAGATGAGTTTCCAGGCAGGGCCAGAGTTTATTTTCAAAAACAGGGTAATAAATCCTGGAAGGACTTGATGGCACGTAAGGCCAGAGCCTCGGTAGCTCATCTGCAGGGAACTTGGGAGGCTCTGAGTGTGGAAATCCCAGGTTTCAGGGTGCCGAGGACTGGTTTTTACCTGGCTGTTCTCCTGGGTGCTGCGTGGGGGTGGGAGGGTCCTGGGAGGGTGCAGCTCTGCGTGAGTTTTTGGCAGTGTCTCTGGAAAGTAGGATGCTGTGGCCTCCTGCAGGGAGCTGTGCTGCCCCAGCTGAGCTCTGGAGCTGAGCAGGAGCAGTGCTGTGTTTGTAGGTCGTGTGTGCACCAGTGCGGGCTGTGCAGCAAACTGTGTCACGGCAGAGCTGCAAACAGCACAGCCAAACCACACCAAACCCGACCCCCGGGGGGGCCTGTGCTTTGAAAGGCAGATTTGAGACAATTCCAGAAGGTGTGAAGCCACTTTGCAGGATTTTTGTGTGTGGAAAAGAGAGGGTGATCAAGGGCAGAGGGTTTTACATCTCTGACTGCAAAGCTGTAGTGACTTTCTCAGCCTGGAACAGACCCCTAGGTACCCAGTAGCTCATTCTGGGCCTATAATCCTTGCATGAGGCTGCTCTAAAGATCCTCTCACTTGCACCATGAAGCCACCAAGATGTCAAGAGATGATTCATCTCTTGTCTTTCTGTTTCTGCAGTGAAAATGCCTGTGCTGGAAAACACATGCTGGTAATGGCAGCCTCAAATCCAACTGCCACATGCAGGTTCTCCAGGCAGGAGAGCTTCCCTGAGTAACTTTGTGCCCTTAAATGTGTTTAGCATTTTTGGATGGGCATATCTGGGAATCATGGAGCAGGAACACAGTGAGCTGGGTATTGACTTTGCCTTCCTTTTAATACCAGTTGGCATATTCCTGATGATGACAGCCAGTCCTTCCTTGGGCTGCAGGATATATCCACGAGGTGTAGAAAGGAAATGTCAGCTTTATTTTGAGAGATGTGCAGCAGGTCAAGCTGAACCCAGTGACCAAACATGGCAGTGTCTGAACAGAGCCTGAGAGGCTCCAGCAGAACCTCTCTCCATGTGCAGCACCCTGGGGCAGGGGGGTTAGTCCTGGAGAGGAGGGAGGTCTGTGTTTTTAGAGCCAAACTTGTCTGATTCTGTAGTATTCAAAACATCCCACTGCTCTGGGAGCAGAGTTAACAGCTGTGAACATCTCAGCTCAGATGTCAGAGGCTCGACCCCCAAACCACCGGAAAGATTCATGACTTAGGGGGAAAACAAAGGGGTTGAGGCTGAGCCCTTTCCCCCACGCTTGCTCTTCCTGTCCAGGGCTCAGAGCAATCTCATAAACCAGAGACTTGGTATCTGCAATGTGTGCTTCACTGAGTTTCAGGCTCCCAACTTGAGAGGCTGCACATCAGGCAGCAGAGCCTTTCTCTAACCTTGAGCTGGTGACAAGTTGTTGGTGTCCTGCCCCTGGGGAGACTGATGCCTGTGTCACCTCTGCTGTTCTTTTCAGAATAAGATGAAGGTGTTGCTGAGCTTGACTCTGGTGCTGGCATGGCTGGGTAAGCTATAAGTTTTATTTACCTTTCCTTCTTTCCCCTCTGCCTTTGCTGTAAGATCTGGCTATCAGTGACTCCTCTGGGTGCTGCATCTTCCCTTCCTGCAGACCTCACATTTATATAGGCTTTGAATTGCAATGGCATCCCTGGATGTGTCCTGTACCTAGCCAGGCTCCAAGGCCTTGAAAGAAGTAGAACAACTTCACCAAGTCTAAATACAGGGAAAGGTTTCCAAGGTATTGATTTTGGCTCTGCTCGAGGCAGCTCAGCCCTTGGTCTTCTTTGCTGGCAAGTATTTGTCATTATGGCTCTGCAGCTGGTCAAGACCAAAAGAACCTGTTTGGGAAGCACTGAGCATTTATTATTTACAGGACAGCAGACAAGCACTTGGTGCTTGGCCAGGGCCCAGCCCTCTGTGGCTTATGGACAGGCTGAGCAGAGTGGCTCAGACACGAGGACAAGCCTACCTGTCAGAGCGGCTCCCCGCTGAATCAGCTCCCCTAGTCCTCAAGAGACAACTGCCAGAGCCTCAGCCTCTCCTTCTAGTGCCAGTGCAGGCTCTGGAGCATGCAGGATGTCTCTCAACGAGCTCCAGAGGCATTTTCTGGCCCACTTTTTTCACGGAATCATTTAGTTTGGAAGAGACCTTTAATGCCCTTCCTGCTGCGCGCTCTGAAGCCCGGAGTGCCGGCAGCTGCTGGTTGTGTCAGCTCTGTGCTCTTTGATCTTCCTCTCTTTTGTTTGTTTTTTTTTTTTTTTTTCCCACTGTCCAGCTTCTCTAGAAACCCCAAACTGTAATTATGTGGCCAGACAAGTACAAGCGCAGGTCTGGAGCCTGTGAGCAAAGGGGAAGGAAGCCAAATGGGCAGGTTGTGAAGGAGGAACTGAAATCCATGTGAAGTGCTTGAATTGCCCCTGGCCTAGCACAGATGAGGGCAGCACAGGTTCTCCCAGCCCGTGACTCAGAGGGACAGCCCTGCAGGAGCTGCAGGCTCTGGCTCCGAGGCGCTGGAGGGCTGGGGTTGTGCTTCCCGACGTCCCTTGTGCGCGGCTTGTCCAGCGAGCGCGGCAGCCCCTGCTCCGGCGGCGGGAGGATGTGCTGCCCCACATCCCAGGCACGCCAAGAGCAGGGGTCAGGGAGAGGCTTTGCCTCTGGACTGGTCAGTGCCGTGAGCCCCAGGCTCACCTGGAGAGGAGATACCGATGGGGACAGGCAGGCTGCCCCTGGCCATGCTCCCCGGGCTCATCCTGCTGTCCTTGTCCCCGGCAGAGCGATGCGGAGGGTCTGGCTGGGTGGTCACAGAGCCTCAGCTCCGAGCTAGTGCTGGGGGCTCTGTGCTGCTGCAGTGCCACTTCCTAGACCTGGAGAACAAGGACTGGACCATGACCAAGGTGGACTGGATACACAAGGCAGGGGCCGGCACACAGGTGGGTCGGGATCGGGCGGTGGGTGGTGAAGCGGGACACGGGGGCTGTGGCAGGGGAGGGTGAGTGAGGCAGCTGTGGGGAGGATTTGGGGAAGCCCGTCTGCCTGGCCCAGGCCACGACAGGGGGAAGGTTCCACGAGGGGAGGAAGGTTGCCCGTGTGGTGGTGGGACAGCTCCAGCACTCCCCGTGGCTGCAGGGGAAGCACCGCAGTGGGTGCTGCTTCCTGGGGCTTTCCAGGAGCACGGGCGTGAGCCGGGCTCTGTGAGAGGGAATTGCTCCTTGGGGAGAGGGAGAGAGCAGGGACCTGAGGGCTCTTGAGGAGGGAAGGCTCACGGGGCAGTGCCCTTCCACTGGGCTCCCTTGACCTGACGCTGTCTGTGCCCTGGCAGGAGGAGATGGTGTTTTTTTACTACAGCAACCGTGAGGTCCCTGTGGGCCGCTTCAAGAACCGGGTGCGGTGGGCAGGGAACCTCTCCCGCTGGGATGGCTCCGTCCGGCTGCGGGACCTGCACGTGAACGACAGCGGCACCTACGAGTGCGAGATCCGGCTGCGCCGGAACAGCAGCGTCTTCAAGAACAGCACGGTGCTGCACGTCAGCCCCCCGGCGCAGAGAGGTGCGTGCTGTGCCCTGTCGCTGCTCCCCTGCTCCCCTGCCCTCCCCTGCAGAGGCACCGTGGTGCCATCCCTGCCTTGGTGTCTCCCCAGAGAGAGGAGGAGCAGCGGGTGCCCAGGAGGCTGCACCCCTGAGGGACTCCGGGTTTTGGCCGGCGGTGGCGGGCTGTGGCTGTGTGGCCGTGGTGGTGGCGTTCCTGGCCGGACTCTGCGTGAGGAAGAGGTACCAGCACTGGCTCTGGGGTCATGGGGCTGAGCAAAGCACCTCCCTGTGCTGGTGTCCCCAGCCAAGCATCTCCCTGAGCTGCCCCATGCGGGGCAGGTTCCCAGGTGTGAGGGTTCAACTCCCCCGGTGTGGGGTGCAGCCTCCTGCTGCCATCTAGTGTCACCCTGCCCTGGCCGGTCCCCCCTTGGCTCCCACGCCTTCTGGGCTGGGCCAGCAGCGAGGATGGCCTGGCTGAGGCACGTGCAAAGGCATTCCAGAGTCCCAGGAGAGGGAGGGAGGGGCAGGAGGGGCAGGCAGTGCTTCTGACTGGAGATGATGACAGTGCTGTTGCTTTCCCACAAGGTTTGCAGGCAACACGGCCCTGGAGAGGATTGGAAACAGCAAGAGGAAAGCAGAGGTGAGAGCTGAGGCTGGAGGGGTCACTGAGGTCGGGTGGGTGGGGAGGCCAAGGGAGGGGATCCCACACTGCCCAGACACAGCCGTGGCTCTTGGTGCCTGCCCTGTGAGTGGGGTCAGGCAGTCCTTGTGTATTTGGGGACTGGCCAGTTCCAAACATCCCCATCTCCCCCTTGCAGGAGGCGCTTTACTGCTCCATCCCTGGAGCTGAGATACCCAAGGCTGAACAGGACGCCAAGAAGAAGAGGAGAGCTGAGGACACCTACATAACCATGGTGAGGAGTGGGCAGCTGCCCTGAGCAGGCTGGTGTGATCCCCCACATCACTGCCCCCTCACCAGGGTTGTGGCATCCAGGCCTGACCCCTCACTCCCTGTGCCAGACAGCAGCATCCCCTGCCCCCTCCACACAGACCCTGGTACCTGTGGTGACACTCACACCCTGTCCCTTGCTCCCGCAGCACCCCTCCCACTGCCGGGAGAACGGCGTCTACGTGGAGCTGTCCAAGAGGATGATCCCGGCAGAATGGATGGGAGAGGGGAGACAAGGCGATGGACAAGGCCAGGAGCCCCACAGCAGACCAGAGGAGCCACTTCCCTGGGCTCCAGAGCAGGAGAAATAGCCGTGCTGGGGAATGAAGCCCCTTAGCCAGGTGTGTCCAAGACACCTTTGTCCCTTTGGGTGGCCAGAACTGGTGACACTTCACTGTGTGCCCCGTGCCAGGGCACTGCTGGGGCATGGCCCACCCCAGCTGTCTGCAGGGGACCAGGGGAGACCTGTCCCTCTTGCCTCCTGGTCTCTGGAGAGGGGCACAGTGGGCACAGCCTCCACGCTCTAGCTTTGAGCCTGGTCCTGAGACAAGGATCTCCAAGGGGGGAGATGCAGCAGGGGCCATTATGTTATTATTCTGAAGATAATAAAGCTCAGGGACTCTTCCCTGTTCATGTCTTCGTTTTACCTCTTGCTGAAGCATATGATGTCCAAGTGTGCCAAAAGCTGCCTGGCCCAGGGCCTGGGAGCCCCTGCACCCACCTGCAGCCTCGCCCAGGGCGCCTGCCCGGCTGGCCCAGGGAGCAGTAAAGCCAAATGGGCACAGAGGGGGTCCCTTTGCAGCAGGACAGGGGTGGAGGGGAGCAGGACAGACCCCACAGGCAGTGTGTGTGTGCTCACATGTCTCCCAGCCCCTGGCCATGGGTGAGCACCCACCCCGTACCCAGGACAGGCAGCCCTGGCCGAGGGGAGCCCAGCACACCCCCCCCCAGCCTCCAGGGCAGCATCTGAGAGGGTGCTGGCGCTGCTCCTGCTCTATATATAGATGTTTGACACCTCCAGGTGCAGATGGAGCGCCGGGGACCCTCCACCTCCCACCACTGCTGAGACTGCAGCGCTGCTGCTGCCTCCTTGGTTCACGTCGACACCCTGCTCTCTTTTCCTGGAGGGAAGCAGAGGGATGGGATCACAGCAGGAGCCAGCAGCCCGAGCTGCTTTTGGGGTGTTGGAGGGTCACATATGACCTCTGCTGCCATTGTGGGAGCTGTTGTGGCAGAGCAGAGTGGGCTCTGCCTGCCTGGTGTGCAGGGGACCTGCTGTGTGTGCAGTGAGGGTGTTTGCTGAGCAGGGTTGCTGTGTTAGCCCTGACACTCTGATGCCTTCTCTCCCAGCTGTCCTGTTTCCCCTCCTGAAGCTGGTCATGTAGCAGAGCCCCTCTGTGTCCCTCCTGCCTCCCTGTTGCCCCATCCCTTCCTCCACAGGTGTGTAGGAAGCAAGATGTGCCCTGGCTCCAGGGCATCCCTTGTCTTTCTCCCCACTGATGCCTCAGCAAACCCCATCTCCCCGTGTCCCAGGGCACAAGAACCAGGGGGCTGAGCAGCTGCTGTCGCTGCCTTTGGTCTCCATGAGGCCATGTCGTCCCCTTCCTGCACCCATCTGTGCAGCCTGAGTCCAGGCTTGGAGTCCAGGGCCTGAAGACTTCCCTGTCTGACGGTGCCAATAGGATCAAAGACTTTCTGTAGCTCTGGTACTGCTGGGCAGAGCTTCCCTGTCCCAAGGGTTGGGTGAGGAGGGGTGTTGCTTTGGGGAGAGCATGCTGCTGGGAGGATGGAAGAGCTTGGCACCCCTGGGAAGAGAGGGAGCTGCTCTTGCAGTGGCCTGGGAGAAGGCAGGTGAGCAGGAGAGCTTTTACCTGCTGCAGGTCACCTGCCCGTGGCAGTGCCTCCTCCTGGGCATGCTGACCAGGCTGCTGTGCAGGCTGCCTCCTTGGGACCCTCTGGGCTTCCCAGCCCGGGTCAGCCCCTCTCTCTGGCTCCAGGAGGGCATTTCCGATGTTCCCAGGCCCAGCTGAATGGGAACGACTGCTGAGGATGGTGCGAGCGGGGCTGGTCACCAGCCACCAGCAGAGCCGAGGGGGCACATCTGCACGGCCCCACTGAAACCAGGGGGGCTGCAGGGGCCGGGGGAACCCACCCCGTGACACAGCCCACGAGGAGAGCACGGAGCTGGAGTTGCCAGGAGCTGTCGCCTGCAGTTCAGGGGAAAATTTTTCCGCCCTCCCACTCCGCCGGCTGCAATCCACCAACCACAGCATTTACTGCTTTTTTTTCGCCCCAGCTCCGCTCCAGCCATATTGGGCTGTGGAAATAAAGCGGCTCTAATGTTATATGTCACCTGCAAATAACCCGGGCGTTCGAAAAAAACCCTCCACCACCACCTCCAAAACCCACGCCAACACCACGTCCTCTCCACGCCCAAAAAATCCTCCAAAAATGAGCCCGGAAGCCTGGCTCCCGCAGCCCACCTTGTTCCTCACTGGCCTCACCTTGCTGCTCTCGCTGGGTAAGTGTCTGACTGGATGCCCTTGCATGCAGCCAGGTGGGGAGGCACCCCCCTGCCTGGCCACGAGCCCCCGTCCCCGCACCCCAGCCCGTCCCGGGTGAGCCAGCGCTGTGCCGCAGGGATGGGGACGGAGGTGGTCCAGCGTGCATCCTGCGGAGAGCCACCAGCCAGGGTGACCTGCTTTTTGGGCAGGGTGGGGGGTTACGCTGCGACTGCATCTTCTCTGGAGGCGAGCCGTGCATCCCGCTCGCTGGACGCCGCGCACGAGGCTGTTTGCATGCCAGGCAGAGGAGCGGGCTGCGCGGGGAGAGGGGCTGCGCCTCGCCGGGGCGGGGGGGTGTGGGTGGGCTGGGGTGGCTCGTGGCTGTCCTTGGGGTGGTGGCTGGCGGCTGGGGGAGCGGGCACTGGGCTGGCAGTGCTGCCTGGGCCAGGGGGGAATGTGTGCCCTGCGTCCTGCCCCGCGGCCAGCAGCGTGTGTCAGCAGCTTTGGGTCGGTATCGATCGCGAACAGGAACGCATCACTTCTTTGAAGTGCTGCTCGCGCTGTCCTGGAGCTCCTGATGGGCTGCCTTACCCCTGAGGAAAGAGCCTGGGAAAGGAGGATACAAAACCTAGCGAGGTCTGCTTTAGAGGCTGCTGTAATTTTACCTCCCTGGGCGCAGGGTGCAGCGTGACGGAGCGTTTGGGAGCCTGCGCGGCGCCAAAGGACGCAGCCTGGACGGTCGGTCCCAGGACCTTTAGGGGCTTCTTCCCCCACTTCTGCTGTTCCCCGGTGCTGGCCCATGGTAGAGTTTGGACCCACGCACGTGGGTGCTCCCAGGGCACATGCCCACCGCGTGCTGGCTGCCCGTGAGGACCCTCTGGCTGCGGTGCAGTCCTGCCAGGCCGTGGTCTCCCCGGCTGGGGCGATAGGATTGCTCCTGGTGGGATCTCATCCCTCTGTAGAGCTCTGGGGGCACAGAACAAAGCCAGGTCACCCGATTGCAGGCACGCAGGGCACTGTGTGAGTGGTGCTTAGCCAATGACTCCATGCAGGGACGTCCACCCCAACCAGGCCTGCTGGGACAGACCAGCTCCTGGCTCTTCTCTCCCACTCCTGCAAGGTTTTCTTGGAAGCATCTAAAGCTGGCTGTGAAGGGGCAGCAGGGCTGTGACATTGGCTCAGGACACTTCTTCCTTCCTTGGGCGCTGTGGCTCGTCCCCAAGTGCCAGCTGTCCCTATCCCTGTCTCCCTGAGCCCCGTGGGAGCCCCCGCTCTGCTGGGGCTGGATGGAGGGTGCTCACCTTGGCTGCCAGCACAGCAAGGAGCCCTCTCCAGGGCTTGGCCATACCTGAGGGCACCCCCCTGCCCCCAGAGAGCTTCAGGGTGCTGCAGGTTCACACCTTGCAGCGAGAGCTGTGGCTCGGAACAGCCGTGTCTGCGGCCTGGGAAAGGCAGTGTTCCCTGGCTGCAGAGCCTGGCCCCTTTCCTGCCCTGCTTGCAGACGGAGCGGAGTGGCCAGTGGAGCAGCCTGGACAAGCCTCCAGCTTGGCCGCAGGGCTGGACTCGGGAGCACCTCGGGAAGAAGGTTTGAGAGCAAAGAGCAGCAGCCCGAGGGGAGAGGTGAGGTGATCCAAAAAGCACCTGCTGGTGGCAGTGTCACTGTCCCTGCCCTGTGGGATGGCACAGGCCCCCTTTATCATCCCCTCCCTCCCAGGGCTCTCTGTCCCTGTGTCCCTCAGGGCTCAGCCTCGGTGTTTGCAGCCAGCTGGCTGCACAGGAGCCTGAACCCTTTCCAGGATGCAGGCGCTGGGTCTGGGGCAGGCAGCAGTCCAGGGGAGCTGCAGGGATGGAGCTGAGCAGGGAGCAGGTCACAGATACCCCATCCCTGCCCATGTCCCAGCTGAGTCCTGCCCTGAGAGCTGCACCAGGTACTGCCCCTGTTTCTCTGCCACAGCGAGGCCAGGACTGGCCTCGTTCCCCCAGGAGCGACCCAGATCTCACTCTGGTCATTCCCAGTTGGACAACCCTTGTGTGGGCACTGCTGGGAGGGGGGAGCATCTGCATTCCCCCTGCAGCCCCTGGGGCCAGCCCTGGCAGATCCCAGCCCTCACTGCCATGCCTTGTCCTGCTGGGAATGAAATCTGATGAGCGCAGCCATAAATTTCAGGGCGGATGTGGCGCCGGGCCCCGTGTGCTGACGCTGCATCCAGCCCTGCACGGCGCTGTGGATCCTGCAGCAGGAAAGCCTCAGGCTACGGCAGGGAGCAGGGCTGGCTGCGAGTCAGCACGAGTCAGCACCGGGCACGGCACTGGGGGGTCATCGGCCCTGGCAGAGCAGGGATGATGCTCTTCCTGTCCAACCAAGGGACTGTGCCAGGGCTGGGGCTGCTCCCCTTGTTGTCTGTCACTGCTGTGTAAGGAAATCCCACTCCTGGCTGGATGCAGTGTGCGTGGATGTGCCTGGAAGGTGATGCCAGGCCCCGGGGTGAGCTCTGTGCAGGTGGGTGGCTGCAGGATGTGCCCCCTTCCTAACTCCTCTGCATCCGGCAGCACCCCCGGGACTGGGCATGGAGGTGATGGCCCCCCCCACCATCAATGCCTTGAACGGCACCTCCGTGAAACTCTCCTGCACCTTCAACTCCTGCTACAAGGTGGAGAACAAGCAGTTTTCCCTCAACTGGACGTACCAGGAGTGCAGTAACTGCTCGGAGGAGCTGGTGAGTCTCGCTGGGGCTGGGGATCAGCTCCCAGTGGTCGTGTGTGTCCCTTGGGGTCCCTGGCAGGGCAGCACGTGCAGGGAGGGGGGTGCCCGGCCGGGGATGGAACACGTGGGGTGCCAAGCGCTGTCTCACCTCCTCTCCCGCTCGGCCGCCCAGTTCCTGCAGTTCCGCATGAAGATCATGAACAAGCAGCTGGACCGCTTCGGGAACCGGGTGGAGTTCACGGGGAACCCCGCCAAGTACGACGTGTCCTTCACCCTCAAAAACGTGCAGCTGGAGGACGAGGGCATCTACAACTGCTACGTCCTGAACCCCCCGGACCGGCACCGGGGCTTCGCCAGCATCAGCCTGAAGGTGCTCACCGAAGGTCAGTGTCCCCTCTGCAGTTGCCTCATGCGGGGTTTGCTCCCTGGCCCTGGGAGCAAGAGCCCTGCCCGCTCCCAGCTGCTCCCAGGGGCTGGCTCTGTGCCCTGAGCCTGTGCCCTGTGTCCCCAGAGCCCCCGAAGCACGACTCGACGGTGGCTGTCATCGTGGGTGCCTCTGTGGGCGGCTTCCTGGCCGTGGTGATCCTGGTGCTGATGGTGGTGAAATGTGTGCGCCGGAAAAAGCAGCAGAGGCTGAACACGGACGACCAGAAGACGGAGGAGGAAGGGAAGACAGACGGGGAAGGCAACCCGGACGAGGGCACCAAGTAGTGCCCCCCTGCCCACCCCTCCCTCCTCACCCCTGTACAGTGTGACCCTCTCGATGTGCTTCCCAGAGCAAGGATTTCTGTCTCCCCAGAGCATCCCTCCTTCCATCCAAATACCCAACCCAGCCTGGAGCAGGGCGCGGAGAGAAGAAGGTCCCTGGAGCCTGGCCCTGGTGGGCAGGGCTGGGGAGGAGGGCTGAAGCACATCAAGGCTGCCCTGAGGCTGAGCTGGGACCAGCCTGTCCCTTGCTGAGTGCCAGAGTTGTGAGGAGGTGCTGGAGACAAGCTGGTGTGGGAGAGGGGGGACCAGTGTGGTCCCCACACACAAAGGACTTGAGCAGGGGGTGCCAGGAGGGGCAGAGGGGTCTGGGCAGCCCCGTGCCCAGTTGTCTGCACTCTGTCCCAATAGAAAACATGAGCAGGGGCCAGTGGCCCTCTGCCCTCGGGGCCATGGCTCATCCCCGAGGTGTTCCTGCTGTGCCTGGGGCACAGGCACTGGTGTTCTCATCCCCAGGGATCCTGGGTAGCTGCCAGTCTCCTCCTTGCAAGTCCTGTGTGCCAGTGCTGAGGGTGCTGAGACAGAAAGCTCGTGCTCCTCAGGGACTGTCCCAGGCTGCTCAGAAGCCGAGGGCCGGGTAATGACCGTAAGCCCACGCGGTGTTTCAGAGCTTTGCTGTGTTTGGGAACCACTAATGGCTCCTGGTTTGTCAGGGATGTACCCTTCTGCTTCCTGGGCTATTTTTGAGTCTGAGCATCTCAGCCAACAGCGCTGGGCTGACTTTTTTGCGGTCTCAGGGAAGGTAATTATAATGGAAAATGTTCTGTTGACGTGTCGAACTGAGGTGGTGGGGAGTGGCAGGGTGAGGCTGCTCGGGTTGAAGAGCTGCTGGGAGGAAGAGGAGATTTTGGGCACTTGCTGGGAAGGCACAACAGCAGGCCTGGAGTTAGGACATCTCTGTCACCCTCGAGCAGCCCTGTCATGCTGAGACTGCCTCCTCCAGCCTCCCTGCAGAGCACTGCACAACCCATAACTGCCATGGCAATGCACTGCCAGCGTGCCCAGTGCCACCTGCCTCACCTGGCAGGTGAGCTGTGGGCGCTGGAGCACGCCAGGGTCAGGCAGGGAAGTGACCCAGGGCAGTGTCCCCTGCAGCAACACGCCTGGGCTTCCCTTCTCCCGTGGCAGGCGGGACGTGGGGCAGAAGAGGAGCAGCCCACGGAGCCACAGGGGACACTGCCCAGGGGTCCTGTCACCCACGAGCAGCACTGCCAGGGGAGAAGGGAGACCTTTGCTGTGTCCCCGGGTGGGTGCCATCCCAGCAGTGCCACAGGCAGTGCTGTCAGGCCCCGGGGGTGAAGGGACAGCCGTGTGCTCCCTGCTCTGCCCCATCGCTTTCCGCCCCCGGCCCCACGTGCCCTCCCCATCCCGCTCCACCTCGCTGGGCTCCCACGCCTCTCCCCTTCCCATCTGCAGCAGGAATGTGCCGTGTCCCACACGTGGCTCCCCCTGTCCCGGGGAGGGCCGGGCTGAGCTGCCTGTCCCGCACACCCCACACCCACAGCTCCCCGCACAGTGCCAGCGGTGTTCCCGCACCGCCTGCTGCTCGGAGCCGGGCTGCCCACGGCTCCACGTGGGACTGAGCCCGCAACTCGGCGGCCAGAGGCCTCTGAGCATTGCACATGACCAGTCTTGCATCTGCCTTTCATTTCTTTCGTGCACTATATCCTTTGGATTGCAACTTGCCAATGCATCTGTATGTACATAGCTGTACACAGCAGAGAGTCTACAAATATATATCTCTACACACAGGAGGGGCTGCTATCGGTCGTGGTGTGGCCTCGGGTTTGCGCCTTCCCCTGGGCTTCTCTTGCCAAGTGCTCTGCCGAGTGTAGGATGTTTTTATTGCTCTTTGTACAGTCCAACAAACAAAAGAACAACAAAACGCAAACTTTGCACTCGATGCTTTTGTGCTGCTGCCTGGAGGGGCAGGGCGGGTCCCTCATCTGCTCTGCCCGTGGGAATGAGCAGGCTCCTGCGTGGAGCTGGTCCTGCTGTGGTGCTTTGGGTGCTGAGGGAGCCCAGGGCAGCCTGTGTGTCCACAGCTCCATCCCTGGGAGCTGCCACAGAGCCAGGGGCAGATGGGGCAGTGCTGGGGGTGGGAGATTGGCCAGTGGTGTCCCAGCCTTCCCACACCGAGATTTCAGGGGTGCTCAGCACCCACTCTGGGGACTCCAGCTATGCCACAGGGACCTGTGCCCTGCCAGCTACCCCAGCTCTGCTCTGCAGAGAGCTGGGATTGACAGCTGCTCAGGGCTTGGCAGGTAAGGCTCAGCAGGCTCCAGCAGAGCCCAGGGCGTGTGCTGGGTGATGGACACTCTGAGCTGCTCTCCCAGACAGCAATCCAACAACGCTGTGTGGATGCTCCTGCACAACTGGGGCACATTTAATGGGCACATCCATCAATTTGCCCACTGTGGAGACAGGAGGGGAGCTCTGACAGCCGCCCTGTGCCGTGCCTCTCCTTGCTGCCCTTCAACCAGGGCCGCTGAACACCAGTGCGTCCCAATTCCACCCACGGGCAGGGTCTGGCAGCCACCCCTACACACCTACTACCACCTCTTTCCCAGGCCAGTGCTGCCTTCCTGCCCTGCCTTACCCCCTCCCCAGCCCACCAGTGCCCCCAGCAGCAGGGTGACAGCAGCAGTGCCAGCGGGATGGGCTCTCCCAGTGTCCCTGCCTGCCCGGGCACTGCGCCCTCAACGCCTCGCCCTGTGCCCGGCCATGGGGTCGGCGCTGCGGAAAACTCCCACCTCCCCACAGCACCTCTCCCTCCCTTAGGAAGGGCGCCCAAATCACCTCCACTGTCCTGCTGACACAGTCCTGCAGTGCTGGGCTGGTGCCGGGGGGTGCAGCCAATTGATACCTGGCCCGCAGCAGGGAGCAACTTCTCTGTGCAGTGAGGAGCAGCTCTCTGGGGGACAGCACGGGGTTATCACCCCACCCAGCTCTGGGGGGATCAGCCACAGGCAAAGGGGATGGGGGACCCACAGCTCGGTGCTTTCAGGACACCTCTTGGAATGTTGCTGCCAAAAAAATCTCCTGAGGAAGGCGAGCACGGTGGGATCACGGAGGAGACCCCGTGGGACACCACAAGGGTGAGTTCTCATCACCACAGGGGACCAAGGGCAGTGACTGCAACCCCAGCTGTACTTCTCCAGAGCCAGGGACAGTCCCTTCTACAGACCACTGAAATTTCCTTGGACCAGGTGGGATTACAGGTGTTAAAGAGCAAGAGAAGGGTCGGGAGGTGACGGGGAACTCTGGCTGGTGCTATGCAGACAGTCAGAGGGGACTGCTGGGGAGCCTCGGGGGGAGCCCAGAGCCGCTGTCCCCGGGACGCTGCCCTGCTCCTGGGGCTGGGAGAAGGGGACCTGGGAAGGGGACAGCCTGGGGCAGTGAGCTCCGGGGTGCTGAGGGGTGTGAAGGGCACCCCTGAAGAGACGGAGTGGGGAGGCTTCAGTGGAGGCGGCCTCAGGCTGAGTCGGGTCAGAAGAAACTTTCTCCTGGGATGCAGGAGTGTTGCCTCAGCGATTCTTGCAGATGCCTCTGCAGTGCCTGCCGGGGGACACTGCTGCTCTTTCCCTGCTTGTTTAAAGGGCCCGTGGAAGGGGGTGAGGAACCTGTGCACCTCCGGAGGCAGCCGGCTCTGCTGGCAGGGGCGAGGAGGCAGCGGGCAGCACAGCGCTGGCAGGGAGAAGGATGCAGGGAGGGGGGAAAGCATTGTTCCAAGGGAGAGCTGCAGGCAGGGGAGAGCTGGAATGACAAAGGCAGCCAGGTACTCACCCGCAGTCTGTTTGCCCGGGACCTCTCAGCTCCCAGCCCGGCATGTCCATCCCAGCCAGGACAGTCCTGCAGAGTCTGATCCCTGCGGGTGCCTCCTGCCCACTACCAGCTCCCGGGCTGCCAGGCCACCTTGTCTTTTAAAGGTCACAGCCAGAGGACCTTGCAGTAAATATAAGGTGCTGATGGGAAGCTCTGTTCCAGCATTGTCACCTCCTCCTCCTCCATCGGCAGGCGGGCTCTGCCTGCTCCAGGTCCGGGAGCTCAGCATCCTCTGGCTCGGGGAGGTCTGGGAGGGGGCTGGGACTGTCCTCCTGGGGCAGCCCCTGGCAGGATGCTCCAGGGCAGCCGGGGCCAGCGCTGCGCCTGCTGCACTGAGCTGGGAGGCTGCAGCCCAACTGCTCTGCTCAGCCCTACCTGGCCAGTACCCACGTGGAGGGAGGCAGGAGCCCTCCTCGGAGAGCAGCAGCCTGGCATTTTAACCCTCCCAGCTCCGCCAGTGCAAGGTGAGAGGGAGTGAAGGTACGTGGACAGCCACTGTGACCCCCTCCCACAGGCTGTGAGCCAGCAGGCAGCACCCCTGAGCCCTCCTTCCTGTCCCCCAGGGAGGTGACAGTGTCTGAGCAGAGGCTGCTCACCTTTCCTGAAACCAGACACAGTATCCTGGTGCTGGGCTCAGCAGAACAAGTTTCTGCTGAGCCGCAGGAATGCCGGGTCCCATGCTGGACATCAGCACAGTGCCAAAATCCCAGGGCCAGCTGCTGCGAGTGCCCTTCCCGGCCGTGGCACCGCTCGCCGGGGCCGGGCTGGGGGAGAGCGGAGCCTTTGCCGGCCCGCGGCACTGGCAGATGTCTCACGAGATCAGTCGGCCGGGGACAGCGGCTGGAACTGCCAAGTGTGACAGCTCCATCAGGCTCTGGTGACAGCCAGCATCCCACTGCGAGCCCCGGGCCGTGTGGGCACAGCTGGCCCCGGGTGTGCAGGGCAGCGGGCAGTGGGGCACCGGGCTGCTGCCCCTGCACAGATGCTCAGCGGGGAAGTGTGGCTGCAGGAGCGTGTCAGCATGGAACAACCGGGTACCCACCTCTCCAGCGAGCCCCTTTTGTGCCAGTGCTCACAGGAGCTTTTTTGTATTCAGTGGCCAACCCTTGCAGCCAGGCAGTGCAGCTTTTCCCAACCTTCCTGCCTGCAACAGGATTTAGGGCTCTGCTGGCAGGATTCCTAAATGACAGCTCGGCCAGATGCATCCTAACTTGACCCATCATTTTGGAAGCAAACTTCGCAGACAGGTGAGCATCCCAGGAGAGGGTTCTTCGCACCTAGTGGCCTTACCCTGCAGCAGGGTAAGGGTGCTGCTGTTCCAGGTCCCCAGTGCTGCAGGTCTCTGAGGCCCTGCTCTCTGGATACTGGAGATTCCAGCCTCAGACTCACCTGCACCTGTGACTGGCCCCAGCAGCCATCACGACACGCATCATTTGCAGGGGTGGCAGGCACCCATTCACCCCTTCGGACCTCTCTGCCTCCCGTCTCACAATTAGTGATGCTCCAGCAAAGGCAGTGCTCCTCCTCCTGCCTTGGCACAGTGCCTGCCTGGTCACCGGTGCCTGCAGCTCCGCTCACCTCTCTGCATCCATCCCCTCACTGCATCCATCCCCTCTGTGTATCCATCCCCTCCCTGTACCCATCCCAGCCGCCCGCCAAGGCACCTTCTGCTGCATCAGCAGTACCGCTCCCGCCGCTCCCGCAGCGCGGCTGCCAGCGCTGCCCAGCCCCGCTCCCTCTGTACTTTTCCTGTCTCTCTTGCCAGCTCTGCAGCCCTTAATGCCTCAACCCACAGGCACTGCTGGCATCCTCTCAGGCTCCCCTGGGACGTCCCCGTGCCCTGCAAAGCCTCCAGCTTTCCCTCTCCCCTCCTGCTTTGTGCTGATGGCCAGGTGGGCGGGAGAGCGAGCTGCGAAGGGGCTGGAGTGGGGATGAGGAGACTCAACGTGCCCTGAAGGTGACAGGTCGTGGCACCCCAGACACGCAGGCAGCATCCCTGCAGCTGAGCTGCTCTCACACCCGAAAAGAAGCAATGCAGTTTGAGGAGCCATGCTGCAGTGACTACCAGCAAGGGAGGTACAGCCTCACCGGGTCCCTGGGATGAGCTCTGCCGGGACATGTGCCGTGTGTCACCAAGGACTGCAGCCCAGAGAAACGGTCAGTGCTGTTCCTGCTCCGTGAGTGTGGCAGCACCTCCCCCGCTTCCCCCGTGCCTGTTTTGGGATGCATCACCTCCCGCAAATGGCTGCTCTGCACAGGGGTCGGTGTCTAATGGACCAGAGGTAAAGCTCTGCCTGAGCTCCTAATGGAGGTCCCCCACCGCCACCTTTTAGGATGTGGGCGGCTCAGGGCAGGTCTAATGGATGTGGTGGCGAGGAAAAGGTTGCTGACACATGAACTTGAGTGCAGCCAGTTACTCTGGAACAAGCTCACGGTGAGAAAAATAAGTTCTCAAAGCGTTCCCTTTGGTGCAGGGTGGGTCCCCTCTGTCCATCAGTGTCTGGCTCTGCATCCCCACCTGTGTCTGCTGCCTGCCTTGGGGCTGGGAGGTGCCTTGGGGATGGAGGGCAGACATGTGTGCTGTCACTCTGCTGAGATGTCCCGAATGAGAGCTGAGCCCCAGCCTTGTCCTGTTTTGTTGTCCTGCTGGCAGCAGCAGGGAAGCCACCAGCCTAAGTGGCGCTTTGGCCCCTTCCAAAGGTCGCCCAGGACAGCACCAGCCTCGCCTTCCCAGGCCATCAGAGAATTCTTAAGGCTGGAAAAGCCCTCTAAGATCATTGCATCCAACTCTTACGCCAGCACTGCCAAGGCTGCCACTAAACCATGTCCCCAGGTGCAACATCCACATGTTTTTTGAACTCTTACAGGGTTGGTGACTCCAGCACTGCCCTGGGCAGCCTATGCCAGCACTGGACAACCCTTTCTGTCAAGAAATTTTCCCTAATATCCAACCTAAACCTCCCCTGGAGCAACTTGAACCCATTTCCTCTTGTCTTGTTACCTGGGAGAGAGAACCCGACTCCCACCTGGCTCCACCCTCCTGTCAGGAAGTTGCAGAGAGCGAGAAGGTTCCCTCTGAGCCTCCTTTTCTCCAGGCTGAGCCTCCCCCCAGCTCCCTCAGCCTCTCCTCATCAGACTTGAGCTGCAGACCCTGCTCTGGACACGCTCCAGCACCTCAGTGTCCTAGTGAGGGGCCCAAAACTGACCCCAGGATCCGGGGTGCGGCTTCATCACAGGGAGACCGTCACTGCCCCGGTCCAGGATCGCTCCCCGATTCCTCGGGCTGGGAGGACGCGCGGGGCGGGGGAGCGCGGGGCTGCGGAGGGGGATGCGCGGGGGGGATGCGGAGAAG
>JAYRBT010000067.1:5644557-5693346 GCA_036023395.1 Myiotriccus ornatus
CTTGGACACTTCCAGGGATGGGGCAGCCACAGCTTCTCTGGGTAACCTGTGCCAGGGCCTCCCCACCCTCACAGGGAGGAATTTCTTCCCGATATCCCATCTAACCCTGTCCTCTGGCAGTGGGAAGCCATTCCCCCTTGTCCTGTCACTCCGTCCCTTGTCCCCAGTCCCTCTCCAGCTCTCCTGGAGCCCCCTCTAGGCTCTGGAAGGGGCTCTCAGGTCTCCCTGGAGCCTTCTCTTCTCGAGGTGGACAACCCCAGCTCTCCCAGCCTGGCTCCAGAGCAGAGGGGCTCCAGCCCTGGGAGCATTTTCATGTCTCTCCTCCCCATGGAAGGGACAGGCCAGGATGGCAAAGGGAGAAGCAGCTGGACCTCGGTGGAGAAGGGGTGTTTATCACTCAGGTGTGATTTGTCGGGGCAGATTTGGGCTTTCCAGCCGGGGCCGGAGCTGGGCACAAAGGGCAATCCCAACCCGGTGTGTGCCGGGAGCAGGGGGGAGGCGAGGACAAGGGTAAGGGGGCTGGGGGACCGCGGGGTGCGTGAAAAAAATACGGCTGAAAAGAGGAATTATCCCTCCACCAGGGGCTAAATTGGGAAATACCCCCCAACAAGCGGGGGGTCTCTCCTCCCGCCCCTCCGCACCCGCGGGCGCGGCGGCGGCTCCGCTCCCCGTGGCCGGGGGGGGGCAGCAGAGGCCGGGGAAGCGGCGCGGCCGGTCCGGGGGGAACGAGGAGGGATCCCACCTTCCCTCCCGCACCCCGCGCTGGCTGCGGGGCACGGCACCGCGATTTAGGAACCTGCTCCCGTCAGTGGCTCGGTTACTAGTTGTTATTTCTATTTATTGTTACCGTTAAAAGCCCGAGTAGAGCAGATGTGCTCCGCGATGCTTTAGGCCCCCCCCCCCCGCCCCCAAATCCTTCTCGAAGTGTCTCCTGCGGGCACAAAGGGCTTGTCCTGCCTCTGTGTCTGCCCAGCGTCCCCTTGGAAATCTACTGAGAGGGACAGGGCAGGCTGGGGGTGCCTCCAGCGCATGGGACGTCACCTCATTTCTGTCCCCTACTGCGAAGTCGGGACCGGGATGGAGGGATGCTGGACCTGCTGGGGAGGCTCAACCCCACTCCGAAGCCCCTTTAGTTTTGTACCAAAAGGGCCTCACCAACACCTTCCCGAGGCACATCCAGTGTCACCTCCACACAGGACACCTTCCCTCAGCCCAGCGCTCCAGGTGCTGCCGGCGGGAGGTGCTCCCAGTTATGCTCCACCTGCTCCTCCCTGGGGCTGGGCTGGGGCTGTGTCACCCCCCCAGACACTTGTCTGGCAGGGGCACCCCTATCCTGGCCACCTCCACCCTCCAGCAACCGTCCCTGGTGCCAGCAGGAGGCACCTCGAGGATCCACGGCGGGATTTCCTCCCCCTGGACCCTCACAGCTCCACTGAGGAGCTCCTGGCACAGGGGGTGTCCCAGCCCCGGCTGCCCCCATGCCCCACAGCCGGGCTGCAGCTCAGGGGGCCCCTGCACAGCTCCCCCCTCCCCGGCCGGGCTCTCTCCGTGTCCTGCCATCTTGCGCCTGTGAATAATTCACCGTCCCTGTCCCCGTTGTTTCCTTGCAGGTATTTATAGCCCGTGATCACGTCTCCTTGGAGGCAGCTCGTTCTGCCGCCGTGTAAATTTAGCTCCCGTCGTCTCTCACATGTCATGCCCTCCAGCCCTTGCGGGAGCCCTTCCGGGCGACTCCTTCGCCGGCGGGGGCTGCAGCCCCCACATCCCCCCTCCATCGCCCCCCCGCCCGTGGCCGCCTGCGGCCCACCCTGGGCCAGGGGCGGCGGTGCTGGGGATGCCGTGCCGTGTGTCCTCCTCGAGGCTGCCGGGCCCTGGGCGCCGTGGCAGCTCAGCCTCCCTCCCTCCGGCAGCTGCGCGGGGCCGCCGAGCCCTTCAGCTGCTGCGGCAACGGGGGATGCTTTGAAATTCCTGGGCTGCCATCTGTGCTATGCAAATCCCCCAATCTGCGTGTGGACCCGCTTCCGGACCGGCGATGGAGCTGCTGTTGCCGCGCTCCTCCTCCCCCCCTTCCAGCGGCACATGCGGAGCAGCGGGAACATCGCCCTTCCCCCGGTGTCCCCTTGACACCCAACCCTTCGCTCTGCTCGGGCTGGGCCATGGAGCGAGGAGGACACAGGGCGGCTCTGGGGACTCAAGGGGGTGGTTGTGCCGCAGGGTCACCCCGAATCACCGGGGCACTGGATCTGACTGCCACTGTCTCGGCACCCTCTGTGCTCCCCAGGGAGGAGACACGGAGCCAGGCTGGCACCTTGGCATATGGCCTGGCTGTGCTGCCCTCAGGTGGGCTCCGAGGACGGGGACCGAGCCCACTCAGCCACTGGAGCACCGGGAATGGGGCAGGAGCAGTGTGGATGTCCCGGGCACAGGCTGAGCTGCTCCCACAGGACACCCCACTCCCGGACCCCAGGGACCATGGGGTCTACAGGAACCACACACAGGCACTGAAAATGCAGGAACAAGTGCTGTCCCCCCTTCCCTTTCCCCACCGTGACGCTGGTGTGGAAATGCCCCCCTGAGCTGCCCCGGCGTCCCCCCAAACTCACCCTGAGAGGTGCTGGGGGGGGCGAGGGGTGCCGAGATGGCAGCGAGGGGCCACCATCCCCAGCACAGCCCCTTGCTCTGTGCTCTTTAAACGCCGAGCCGGTGGGAAGGTGGCAGTGGCTCCCCGGGGTGGCGAGGGAAGCGGGGGGCACGTTTGCCAGCGCCGAGCGCGGGAGGTAATTAATGAGCATCCAGCGCTGCTCCCCGCTGTGCCTCCATCCCCCCAGGACCCCTCGGCCGGCAGCGCGGGTACCGCCTGTTCCTGCCGGCGCTGGGGGCCGGGGGACCTGGCGGCACGGGGCCTCGTTAATATTTTAGGAGCTCTTTTGTCCGCAGGGGACGGGGAGGCTCGTTCGCAATCGCCTTTCATCTCCGTGAGGCCTCGGCGCGGGCTCCAGCCTCTTATCTGCCGCCTCCTCGCTGCTTCGCTACAGCTCGTTATGGGGCTTGGGTTGTTTTTTTTCGGTGGTTTGTGTGGTTTTTTTTTTTTTCTTTTTTTCTGGGGAGGGCTGGAAAAAAAGCCTGGCTGCTCCTGGCCAAAGGGCATCCGCCAGCCGCACTGGCGGCAGCTGCTGGAGCATCCCCACACGGCTCCTGCCTGCCTGCTGCTCTCCCTGCTGCAGCCCCTGCCGGGGCTGGGCTGTGCCAAGGGCTGGATGTGTCCCCGGTGGTCCCGGGGAGGGCTTGGAGGCGACTGTGGTGGCAGGGAGAGGGGATTTGGGGGTCTGGGATGGGGGGTGCACCTCCTGCCTTGCCATGGATGAAACTGGGGGCTGTGCTGAGGGGTCCACTAAACCCTGTGCCCTGTGAGGGATGCCCAGTGTGGCTGTGTAACTCCAGCCCTGGAACTTCCTGGTTGGCTGGGAAGGGGAAGAGCTGGGTTGGCGTGAGGAGGAAGAGGGTGATGAAGGAGCAAGTGGCTGATGGGGAAAATGGAGGCTGAGCTGCATTTCTGCTCCCCCTTTGAGTGTGAGCAAAGTTGGGAGAACACAAGATGCCCTGGGAAGAAGTCTGGCTCAGCCCTGGGGCTTTTTCAATCCAAGACCATGGATGGTCCTGTCTTGGTCCTCCTTCATCCTCTTCTTGCTCCTCTTGCCATGGCTGGCTGTCCCCAGGTCACACAGAGATGGTCTTGCCCCCCCCAGCCAGTGTTGTTTATGGTGCCCCTTCCTTGGTGCCAGTTCCAGACGACTGAGAGGTGGGGGCTGCTCGGGGCCCCTGCTTGGTGTCTCTGGGGGTCTGCAGTTGACCCCCACACACACATGCAGGCACTACTGGGGACTGTGTTGCTTTTCTCTCACTGATTCTGTCCATCCCCTGTGTCACAGAGGGATGATGCAACAGAACTCCCCTTGTCCTGGAAGAAACCCACCCTCATGCCTGGCCATCTCCAAGTCTGGGAACGGCCCTGGCAAGGACAAGACATGTTTCTACACTTTTCTATTTCACCAGAGCTGAACCTGTCTATCTGTCCTTTTACCCAAGCAAGGACTTGGATTCCCAGAGGAAATCTGGCTGAAGGCCTTCAGGGGACTTCACCAGCTGTGTCCTGTCAGGGCTGACGGCTTCTTCCCATGGGCAGGTCCTTCCCCACCACCCAGCGATGCACAGCAGGGTTTGAAGCTCCTTCATCCCACACCCCAGCTGCGGGCGCGCTGTCGGGGACCGCTGCTGTCCCCAGGGGAGGTGGCATCGTCCCGGCTGCCAGGTCACCCCAGCTGGCAGCCCAGGCCCGGGGAGCACAGGGAGGGCTGGCGCCTGCGCTCGGGAAGGCGGTGAGCTCACGGGTTTAATTTTCTCAAGGCTTCGTTCGGCTCTGACATGTGATCCCCTCCACAGGAAGGACGCGGCGAATGTGCCGTCCCCCGGGGCTGGCTGGCTCGACCTTGTGGGAAGAGGTAAGAGCACAGCACGGCTTTTCCGCCCCGCTGGTGTCGCTTCCAACAGCAATTTAATATCTCCCTGATAACCCAGGCTGAGTTTCAGGCACCATTAAAAAAAATAAAGCATCTGCTGATAAAAGTCGATGTCCTCGGTTGAGATCCCCGGCATGGGTCTGCAGGGCTGGCCCCGCGCCACGGCTGCCCATTGCCAGCCCCAGGCCTGTCCTTGCCCTCCTGGCAGGGACTTGATGCCCTTCTGGACAGGCCAACGGGACCACGGGTGCTCCTAGTGTGGGGGCTGTCACCCCTAGGCTCTGTGCCCAGTGGATGTGGAACTGTTCCCACCCACTGTTCCCATCTAGGACACAACGGGAGCTGCAGCAGCTCCAGCCCCACCCATGCCATGGCTCCCCCCTGACATCCCAGACATCCCTGGATGGTCCCACCCAGCTCTTGCCCCAGGGCAGACGTGCAGAGGCTTTTACCAGCCAAAGGAAGGGCTGGGGTGCTCCAGTTGGATGTGCACAGCCACCTCTCTGTGGACCAGCACGGGCTGCAGGGGTGGGGATCCTTTGGAAGGAGCAGGAATTGGGATGGGCTCATCTGCCCACACATGACCCTCCAGGCTGGTCTGGCCACACACATCTCTCCAGGTCCAGCTTTCTGATCGTGGCTCTGTGTGCTCAGTCCCCTGATTCTGCTTGATGAGCTCAGTTCTCCAGACTCGATTTCCCAGGCTCCTTTCCATGGGCTCAGTTCCCTATTCTCACCTCTGTGAGCTCTCCAGGACCTCTGGAATGGAGGTTCCTTGGCCATGGCTTTGCTGGACATGGCTCTCCAGTATTGGTTCTCGAGGCACACCTTGCTGGAGGTGATTCTACAGTCTTGGTTCTCCAGGTCCCCCTTGCCAGAAGTGTCTCCCGGGCTCGATGCCTCGGTGGTGGTTCCCAGCCGGCTCCCGGGGCTCTCCCATCAACCCGGTGCCAGCAGAGGGCCTCCCTTACCAGCACAGCACCGACTGGAAATTATAAAACACATTATCTATTTGGCAAAACTTTGTGCAAGGACCAGGAAAAAGGCTGGAATCCGTTCTCCTCCAGGAGACCGGAGACAGCGAGTCCCCTCCGGCTTCTGTTTTCAGTGCCAGCACTCAGCCGCGCTAAAGCCGTGGGAGCGTTCGTCATTAAAATGGCAATTGCGGAGCCAGGCAATAAATTTAACATCATAAAAGGCTCTGGGAGGGTCTCGCTCATCTGTTGCTCTTCAAAGAAAAGTGTTAGTTGCTTCCGAAAAAAAAAAAAAAGGGAAGAAACAGGTGAGAGGGGACGGGGTGACAGCTCTCCCTCCTGGGGCGCTGCGGGGAGCTCGGTCGGGGGGAGAGGTGACTTTTTGGGGTGTCCGTGAGGCTGGGGGTGGTGGAGGAGGGGGCGCGGGGGCGGGGGCTCTTTCCAGGTGATGGGGTTTTCCTCTCCGGGAAAGGAGACGAGCGGAGGAAGAGAGGCTGTGTGGGAACATCTCCCCTGTCCCCAGGGAGTGAGGTGCACCCAGCAGGCGGGGTGACACCGGGCTGGGCTCCCTGCTCTGCCCTGCACCCCCGCGGCGCCGGCGGGTCCCCCCTGGGCTGGGACCACCCTGCTGCCGCCGCCAGCTCCCGCCGATAGTCATCATCTCCCAACGCCAGGCTCCGGCCGCCGGCGTCTGCCGGCGGAATTAGCCGTCGGATTGGAACCGTTCACTAAATAATTCAGGAGATTTCTGCCTTTTTTTTTTTTTTTTTTTTTTTGGAAGGGGGTTTTGTTGGTTTTTTTTTTTTTTTTTTTTTTTTTTTTTTTTTTTTTTGAGAAAGCTGTTTTCTTCCTTTTTTTTTTTCTTTTTTTTTTTTTTTTTTTTTTTCCTTAAGGTCGGAGTATTTTCCAAGGCTGGGTTTCCATCGGGGGAGGGATGGCGGGGGGGGTGCGGACACGCTCAGGCAATACCGCCATGTGTTTACAGCTCAGCTCCCGGCGTTATTTAGGGATTGTAAAACCACAGCAGCTCTCTCTCTCGCTCGCTCCCCCTCTCTCTCCGCAGCCAATTTTTTTCCTCCATGCGGCTCTCGTTGCAGCGGCAAAGGTCAACCCCGCTCCTTTGAAAGCAGCACCCCCCACCCCTCCCTTATCAGATTTAGGAATCCTTGGGGGAGGCTGAAGCCGAAACGCAGGCAAAGCCAGCTGGCCGCGGTCCGGCCGGGGGGGGCGGTGGGGCTGGAGGGTGGGAAGGAAGGAAGGATGGAGGTGGCTGCCGCGGGAGGAGGAGGGCGGTGGGATGGGGCAGCACCGACAGCAGAGAGCGCGTGAATAATGGGGGCGCAGATAATACAGCTGATTAGCGGCGGCGATGGCGAGGAGACGCCGCGCAGGGCTCGGGGAGGGGGGGATTTGATGTGAGGATAAAAATCGCTGCCGGGGTGAAGTCAGCGCGGCTCGAGGTGGGGGTGTGGGGTGATTGTGGGGAGCTCCACAGTGGAAGGATGGGGGTCGTGGCAGAGGGGTGAGACCCACAGAAGAGGGTCGGGGGGCACAGCGATGGGATGAGCCTCATAGAGGAGGGTTGGGGGGGCGTCGCAGTAATGGGATGACCCCCATGGAACAGGGTTGGGGGGGACACAATAGGATGAACCCCATGGAAGAGGGTTGGGGGTCATGGGAACAAGGTGAACTTGATGGAAGAGGGCTGAGGCAGAGGGTGAGCCCATGGAACTGTTCTGGGGGTCACAGGGATAGGATGAACTCTATGGAAGAGGGTTGGGGGATCACAGTGATTGGATGAATCCTATGGAAGAAGGCTGGGGGGGTCACAGTGATGAGCCCCACAGTGGAGAGATGGGGGTTGTGGTAGAGGGGTGACCCCTAATGAAGAGACTGGGGGGTTGTGGAGACAGGATGAATGACATGGGAGAGGGGTGGAGGGTCACATCAATGGGAGCTGCACAGAAGAGGGTTTGGGGTCACAGCAATGGCATGAGCATCATGGAAGGAGATCAGGGAAAGAGGGTGAGCTCCATGGCAGAGTTTTGTGGGGTCACAGTGGTGGGATAAGCTCCATGGAAGTGGACTGGGGGTCACAGTGAGGGGATAGGGCCCATGGCAAAGGCCTGGGGACTATGGCAGGGGGCTGTCAGTCGGTAGTTCCCTGGGGTGTCCTGCTCTGGGGGGCACTCCCAGCTCCTGCCCCTTGAGCCTGGCAGCCCGGGGGCAGCTCAGCGAGGCTGAGCATGGGGAGAGCTCCACACGGTCACTGCCATCAGTGGGGTAACCAGAGAAGGGCAGAGCAGTGGCACTGGGTGGGCTCTGGGGAGAGGGAATGAGGCAGGAGGGAGGAGGGGAAAGGGGGAGGGCAGAAACCAGGTGTGGGGCAGGACCTGGACACAGGGCACAGCCTGGATATGGGGCAGGAGGCCCTGTCAGTGGTGTGGCAGCCCCAGCCCTAGTGCTCCTGGGAGCTGTTCCCTGCTGGTCTTGTCCTGGACCCGGCACCGCTCACGCCTTCGAACTTTGCCAGCGGATGGTTTTTAATTAAAACCAGAAGACGCCACTCCGCGCCCCGGCCCTTCAGGGATGACCACTGCTCACATCCCCTGCCTTTGGTCTTCCTGGCTGCACAGCTTGACGTGGGGAGATGAAAGTCCCTCCCTGCCAAAAAAGCACCAGAAAAAAAAGGGCAGTCATAAAATCACGCCGCCAAGACGTCCCCGGCCGAGGGTCCGGCGAGGTGCTGGTGACCAGGAGCCGTGGCCAGAGCCGAGCAGCAGCCCGGGGAGCGGGTCCGTCGCCTTCAGCCCTTCTAAAAATAACAGCTCAGAGTGCAGCCTAACTGGAACCAGCTTTCCAAACTCCCAGCTGGAAGCAGCTTTCGGAGCCTGCACCAGCCTTTCTGGGAAAGAGCAATTAAAAATAGCGAGGGACTGGAAGCGCCGTCCCTGCTGCTCATCTTGCCCCTGCGTGGGGAGGACATGGGGAGCTGGGTTTGGAGGGCAGATGTTTCCCTTTGCTCACCTTGGAAAGACCATCAGGGCCTGGAGATGGGGCTGGAGGGGTGTCATGGGGGGATTCAGCCTTCCTGATCTCAGAGAAGGGGGCAGCAGGCCCAGAGACCCCCGAGGAGAACCACTGGGGCTATTCTAGCATTGTTGTCTGCTGGTTGCCAGCATGCTGGAGCTGGAGCTGGAGCTGGAGCTGGCACACAGCTGAGGTTATATCCAGGCTGGAGCCAAGAACAGCAAAGGCCAGGCTGTCTGGGGAAGGGTGAATAGAGCAACATCCTGCAGCCCCTCTCCAACTGGCTGGGGTGGGAGTAAGACTCCAGGACTGGGTGGGGGGCTCTGAGCATCCCCACAGGCTCCAGCACATCCACCCCACAGGCTCCAGCATATACATTCCCATGTGCTCCAGCATATCCATCCACATGGGATCCAACCCATCCATTCCTATGGGCTCCAGCAAATCCATTCCCATGTGCTCCAGCACATCCACCCACATGGCTCCAGCCCATCCATCCCCACAGGATCCAACATATCCATCCCCACAGGCTCCAGCCCCTCCACCCACACAGCTCCAGCACATCCATCCCCATGGGCTCCAGCCCCTCCACTCTCACGGGATTCAGCCCATCCATTCACACAGGCTCCAGCTCCATGCATACATGTTCTCCAGCCCCTTTGGGGATCAGCCCCACCGCTCCAGTGGGTGCCCATGGCTGGGATGGGTGCTGGACCCCTGCCCTCACCAAGGCTGGAGATGGCCCCATGCAGGTGTAGCTGGCGGCACCTGCACGTTTCCCCGTGCCAAGCCCGACCCCTCTGTTCTCAACCCTCCATCCCACTGGGGTGGGCCCTGCACCCCCAAGTGCTGCTGTTCCCACTCCCGTTGCTCCCCAGCTCCATACTCCCCTCCCTGGCCCGTGGGGCACCTCAGCTGCCCCTTGGCCGGGCACCCTCCGGGCTGCTCTGGGCACTCCCGTGGTCACGCTTTGCCCAAGCTGTGGGTCGCTTGCCAGCGCCCGCCTGAGCTTCCTTCCACCTCCCTAATGAGAGCAAACAGGGTCAGGGCAGAGCCCCTGAAACTCCCCCAGCGGCGGCTCCTGGGGCGCTCGTTTCCTCTCCGCTGCGCTCGTCTCGTTACGTCCCAATTCCCTAACGAAGGGCCACGAGAGAGGAAGTCTTGCGGAAGCCCGTCCTGGCAGCATTGTTCCTGCTACCAACCCGCTCTCCGGCAGAATGGGATTTCCTCGGGATCCCACAAGACCTGCTTCATGTTTTTGGGCTGGCATTACCCACACCGCTCTCCTCCCCCTTCTGATCGCTCAGGGCTCCACCGTTCTCCTTCCAGTTTTTTATTTGTCCAGGTCACAAGCAGGGACGTTCCCACGCCCTCCTTGAAAATACTGGCAAAATGCTCATCTTTTCCCATACCACCAGTGTGCTGTGGATTTCCAGGTGGCTCCGAGCATCCTGAGACCTCCCTGTGTGCCTCCAGCTGGGTGGCTGCCACTGGTACCGTGTCCAGATGATGTCTTCCTGGAGATGCTGGTGTTTTGGGATTGTCCTGGGACAAAAGCTGTCATGCCCCGGTGGGTTTCTTAGCACAAATGGGAATCTCCACCATCACCAGTTGTCCTTAACCATGCACTAAGGATCACCTATTCTTTGTCAATGCTACGGAGAAATCCTTTCCCTTTTCCTTTTATCCATGGCCCTTCTGCATCCCTTGGCTTCCCTCACTCACTCCTTCTACCTTCTGCAGATTCCCTCCCTCACTGCCTAACAGCATCCATGAGATCCATGGGAAACAGGGCAACGGCCCATGTGTGGAACCATGAGAGCCCCTGGAGGCTGGGACAAGGGTCTGGAGCAGGGACGGACTAACAGACACCCCTGAGGCTGGGCAGCTGACGAGAAGCAGATCCAGCACTGCCTGGAATCCACTCATCCCATCTCCTGCTGGCCACCCCTGCCAGCTTCAGCAACGGATGTGCTGCCAGTTCTTGGGGATAAAACCATTCCTCTGCACATGGATGCACCATCAGGGGATTTACTGGGGTTTGTTTTTCTTTTAGAGCCACAGCAGCGACACTGGAGTCCCCGGGCAGGCAGAGAAGCACAGGCAGGTCTCTGCTGCTGCCAGGGGGACGGATGCAGCGTGAGCAGGCGTGGCTGGGCTCTGTGTGGGTAACGATTTTAACAGTCTGGAGGCCTCCTCTGGGGACCCTTTGGGGATGTGGGGAGGAAAAAGCCAGGTGGCAAACACCAGGGTGTCTGCTGGCTCGGTGCAATCCCGATGCTGCCAGCTCATTGCTTGGCTGCCTCAGGTAGCCCAGCAAATCTCAGGATAACATGGGAATTTCCCCCTGCACTCTTTCCTGAGGAAGTTTTGCTGTTGCCAAGGGGAAGCCCAGAGCAGGGGGGCTCAGTGGATTCCCGAGGGGATGGCACAGCAGCGATGGCCCTGCAGGGTTCATGGGGAAGAGGGACAGCTCTCAGGGGGCTCCGCCAGGTAGGTGAGACCAGCTCTGGGGCCCCGCAGGGATCAAAGAGGGAGCCGGGACTTCTCCTGCCTCTTCCACACTCCCTGCCTTCCCGCACGGGGCTCACCCCACCAGGTGAAGGCAGGAAGGCGTCAGGCAGCGCAGCAGGGGAGGTGGGAGTAGCATGGTGGGGGGCCCAGCTGGTGCGTGGGCCCACGGAGAGGCTGCACAGAGGAAGGAGGAATAGGAAAACGGCTTCTTTAAACCCCCCGGTGACACGGGAAGGCAGGAGGGGGGTGAAGCAGGGAGGGCAGAGCCCGAGGAGAGCCCCCTGCCTCTGGACACGAGGGGATGGAGAGCCAGCACTCCAGCAGGTGGCCAGGCAGGAGGAAGGCAGGGCCTGCAGGGCTGGATGAAGCACCAGTGACTGAGCTGCACCAGTGACCACAGGCACTGCCAAAGCCACTGCTGGGTTAGGAGCAGGACTCTCCCAGTAACCCCCAGACCCCATCAAAGCTTGGTCCCCAGGACCCACAAACACACAGACTAAGCCCCTGCACCCCCCCATCCCACAGAGGGGTCCTGGGGCGGAGGTGCAGGAGGAGCCCTTTATCCCAGAGCCACCATCCTGCCCTGCCCAGGGAGCTGCTGCAACCTGCCCCTGGGAACGGGCTCCCACTCCAGCAGCTTCAGACCATCTGGGTTTGGATCCTGACTCCTGATGGACCTTCCGGCTCAGGGGAAGAGCTCTGCAGGGCTGCAGGGGGAGATCTCTTCCAGACTGTCAGGCATGTGCTGGGATGAGACGTGTATGGCCAGGTGAGGGGGACATATCACTGATCTGTATCCATTCTATACATCCACATGCATTCCCTTTCCATCCTCCTGCTCAGCCCTGCTTCCCTGATAGGAGGTGATGACCAGCGACAGACTCCTCCTCGGCCCATGAGTGCTGACCCTCATTCCCAAGGGAGCACCCCCGAGGAAGCACGGACAAGAGCTCAGCTCTGCCCGAGGAGCATCTCTGGCTGCCTTGGAAGGCAGGGAAACCTGGGTGCCCCTCACCATGGGATGGTGGCCAACAGCTGGAGCTGGCCCTGCAGTGCTCCAAGGACTTGGATTCTGTGTTGGGAAGACAAGAGACATCCAAAATACTTGGGATAAAAAGAGAGTCCCTCTACAAGGTCACCACTGAGTGATACCTTCATGTCTCCAGAAAGGCCGGCTCAGCTCCTCCAGTGTGTCACCACCCCTGCCTTGCTTTGAGGGCTCCTCCATGGTTTTCTGCCCATGGAGGAGCTGGTCCCCTGGGGCAGCTGCTCCCGAGAGCCACTGAAATGCCTTACACAGGGTCGTGTCCTGGGCAAGCACGTCTCAGGATGGCATCTCCTGGGGGCAGCTGGTGGAGGGGGGACCAAGACTGAACTGTTGTCTCGGCTTGACCAGAAGGGATCATTTCCATGAAGTGCAGGGAAAACTGAACCCTCTGACCATGGAATGGCAAAGGAGGGGGTGGTGGCCTGGGAGGAGGGGGTGGGTGTCTGGAGGGGTGCAGGTGCCACAAGGTGTGTTTAATTCCCGGGATGGCTTCAGCGGAGGATGTCCTGACAGCACGTCACAGTTCCTCCCAGCTGTGCTTGTCTGCAACACAGCCATGCCTGCTTCCCCAAAATACTTGGGAGGGCTGGAGTAGGCCAACTCCACCACCCTCATCGATGCTGCAGGGAGCCTATTTTAAGCCTTGCTAACGTAGGAGGATTAAATTTGGCTGGCTGAGACACGTCCTGCTCCCAGCTGTCCCCCAGCCTCCCCTGAGGTTGGCAGCTCTGCCGCAGGCACTGCTCACGAGGCAGGAGGCTGTCCTGGGCCTCCAGGGTCAGCTGTCCTGTGCAAAGTAAACCCAAAACTGGGGCATCTCCTCAGACACAGAGGCACCCAGCTTGGGTTGAGGGCAAAAGCTCTTCCAGGTGTTGGAGTCAACAGGTTGACCCACAGGAACCTGGTGGGAAGCAGAGCTGGTAGGAAGCAGAACTCTGGTGGTATGGATGGGCTTGAAGTGAGCCAGGGGTCTCCATCCCCATGGTCCCCTCTACAATGCCCTTGCCTGGAGGAGCTGAGTGATGGGGGAGCCCATGCCTTCCCCTCATCCTGGAATCCCCCTGCCAGTTGGGGATGCCTGTGCCCAGGGAGCCCTGCCAAGACCAAGAGACCAATTTGCCCCTTCATATGGAGTCCTCAGTCCTCTCCCTCGCTCCCCCGGACTCCCCCAGATCCCACTCAAGCTCATTGTTTTATTAACTGACAGAGAGTTCATTGTTGGAGGTCTTGCAGAAGAACCTCATGGAAAATCACATGTTGTCTGCATGGAATTCCCTGCCTGGCGCCAGCAGTGTGTATATTTAAGCACGTGTCACACCCGGCCATCCATCGGGAGCGCCATCACCAACACCCTCTGGAGCCTGGGCAGCCCGGGACAAACGCTTGGCCAGAGGAAATGAGGCAAGAGCTGATTTAGACCCACTGGGACACACCACCACTGTCCTCCCTCCCGCTGCCACCGGGAGCATCACTCCATGGCTCTTCCTCCCTTGGAAGACGTGGGGTAATAATCCCCATCACCTATTTTCGAGGCCGTTGTGAATTTTCATGAGCTCCCATCTGAACCGGGCTTTGAGCAGGAAAACTGCTGCATCAGCTCTAGGCAATGATAAACAATACTCAGCATTTACATATTCAAAGCACTTTGATTAACTCTTGGGGTTTAAGGACTTGAGTCGATTCCCACCCGACCCGTCACGGCAGCTGGACGGGGCGAGCGGCGGCGCTGGGGGAGAGCTGGGGGGAGAGCTGGGGGTTCACCCCGCCGGCCAGGGCCGGGAGAACCCCCCGACAAAGTCACGCGAAGCACCTCCTGCATTAAATCCCTGCCTGGAAGGGAGAAATAATAAATCCGGCTGGTCCCCGCCTGCGGGAAGGGGCAGATCCCGCCATGCGGAGCGGGTGCCGAGCATGGAGTATCATCGGTTCTGCCGTAGAAGCTGTAACCAGGTGTTAAATAGCTGTGAAATGCTAACTTGATTCATGCGGGAGTTGCAAAATAAAGGGATTTTCCTCTTCCTTAAAAAATAAATAATAATAAAAAAAAGTTTAAAAAATGAGGGAGTGATGGGCCCACGCCTGCCCTGGATGCACAGTGCCTTGACCTTCTCCCCATCCGCCTGCCGATTCCACGGGGGCAAAAAGCCTCGGAGACCAAACCCAGAAGCACGATTTAGCATTTTATTCAGAGGGTTTTTTTCTTTCTTACCAAGTCTTCCCAATTCCCTGGTTTTAAATGCCGCCCGCTCCCCCCCTACCCCGCCCCACACCCCTCCCCAGCGGATGCTGAGCCCCCCGGGGGGTTTCTGCTGCCAGAGGATCCTCCAGCATTATTATTGAAATCACCGTCAAACAAGAGCAAAACCCGGTGAAACTTTGGTGCCGCCCTCGCCCAGCGACTTCAGATCCGACAGCGGCCGGGGGCTGCCTGCGCTGGGGAGGGGATATCCGTGGGGAACTGCCAGCTCCAGGGCTAAACCCCTTCCCGAGCGCTGCCGAGCCGCCCCGTCAGCTCCTTCTGCCATTAATTAACGGCACTCTCGGAAAAAGTAGCTCTCTCTGCTCCGGCGTCGGGGGCCAGTCATCCCGCACCGCAGGATCCCGGCGTGTCCCCCGCCCCGAGGCAGAGGACATGCTGCTGCCGTACCCGGCGCCGTCGTTGCACACCCACGACCGCGTCCCTGGCCCTGAAAATCCGGCGCTGGCTGGGAAAGATAAAGGGCAGGGACACAGCCATCCCTGCGGGCGGCTGGGAGCGGTGAGCCGGGCTGCGCTGCCCGCCACGCATGAGCACTGCGAGGCCGCCGCTTTGCTTTCCTAGATTAAAAAAGGTTTCCCTGCTGCCAGGAAGGAAACTTTGGGCACCGTCCCCTGTGCAGCAGCCTGGAAGCAGCCGCCGGAGCAAAGCCCTGGCCAGCTCCGGGAACGGCAGATGCTCGGAGCTGGCGGGGATGGGGGGAGCTGGGGGTCTGTGCGGGCGCCGCCGCCCCGGCCCGTGTCCCAGCGCCGGTGGTCCCTTGGGGAGCTCTTTGTGCCCGGTGGTGGGGACAAGTGGAGCTGGCCATGGAGCGGGGCCAGCGGGAGGGATAGATCCGGCTCCAGAACTTCCTGGGGAGAGACCCCAAGTGAGACGTCCCAGCTGGTGCCCTCAGCAGGAGGGACCGGGGAGGGCGAATGGGTGGCTCTGGGGTTGGGGTGCGGGACTGACCGGGTCACAAGGACACGCGGACCCAGCATCACCCGGCAACACTCCTGGAGCCCCGCGGGGGCCCGCGGTGCAGGCAGGACTCCCCGGGGACAGGCTCCTGCCGCGCACCCCCTGCCCGGTCCGCGTCGCGGGGGGCTGAGCATCCCCCCCTGCGGGCTGCGGGCTGCGGAGCGGGGACGCGGGGGACACCGGGGACACCGGGGTGGCGGGGCCGTGCCGTGCCGCGCCGCGCCGCGCCGGGCCGTGCCGTGCGGTGCCGCCCGCGCCGCGATCGATCGGCATCGACCGTCCCCGCCGCGCTGCTCCAGTTTCCAGCCAATGTCGGGCGGCGGCGGCCCGGGGACCCGCCGGTGGCACCGCGCTCCGCCTGGCGCCGCCCGCGCCGCGCCGGCACGAAGAGCCGGCCTGGACCGCGCCGGCCGCGGAGCCGCTCGGCCGGGGGCGGCCAGGGAGGGCACAGAGCGGGGCACCGAGAGGGGCAAAGGGACGGGCACGGAGCGGGCCACCAGACCGGGAAAACAGCAGGGCACAGGACTGGGCACTGAGCAGGGAAAAGACTCGGACACTGAGCTGGGCAAAGGGCTGGGCGCTGAACAGGGCACCAGACTGGGAAAACAGCCGGGAACCAGGCTAGGCACTGAACAGGGAAAAGGGCAGGACACTGAACAAGGCAAAGGACCAGACAAACAGCTGGGCACTGGATCAGGCACTGAACAGGGCAAAGGACCAGGCAGTGGACAGGGCACCGAACCGGGCAAACAGCTGGGCACTGAACCGGTCACCAAACAGGACACTGGACTGGGCACTGAACAGGGCAAAGGACCAGGCAAACAGCCAGACACCAGATCGAGAACCAGACTGGGCACCGAACTGGGCACCAGTCCAAAAACCAGACGAATCAAACAACCGAGCAATGGTCTGGGAAAGCAGGTACCAGGCCAGGCAAACAGTTGTGCACTGAACCAGGCACCAGACTGGGCAAACAACCAGATGCCGGAGTGGAACAGGCACAGATCCAGGCACCAGACTGGTCACTGAAGAGGGTACTGGACTGGACAAATGATTGGGCACTGAACAGGTACCAAACTGGGCACTGAACCAAGCACCAAACTGGGAAAACCATCAGACATCAGACTGGGCACTGAACTGGGTACCAGACCAGGCAAACCACCACAGAGCACTGAACTGGCAAACAACTGGGCACCAAACTGGGCACTGAACCAGGTACCGGACTGGGCAAACAATGAGACACTGGAGCAGGTGTGGAACCAGGTGCCAGACTGGGCACTGAACAGAGCACTAAACTTGGCTTTGAACTGGGCACTGAACCAGGCAAACAACCAGGCAAACAATCAAGCACCAAACCCAGTAAACAACTGGGCACCAGGCAGCAAACCAAGCTCTGAAACAGGGACTGGACTGGCTAAACATCCAGACACTGGAGCAAGCATGGAACCAGGCAGTGAATGAGGCACTGAACTGGGTACCACACCAGGCACAGAGTCAGGCATTGTACTGGGCACTGAACCAAACTGGACACTGAACTGGGTACCAGACTGGGCAAACATTTGGGAACTGAACTGGGCCCTAAACTGGACAAACAACAAGGCACAGAACCAGCCACCAGACTGGTCACTGGACTGGGCATGGAACTGGGCATTGGACCAGGCAAACAACTGGGCATGGAACCAGGCACTGCTGCAGTGGGCACAGAACTGGGTAGTGAACCAGGCAAAGAACTGGGCACCAGCCCCAGCAATGCTGTACCGGGCACTGAACTAGGCATCAAACCAGGCAAGTAGCCAGGCACTGCATCAGGCTGTGCTGGGCTGAGCACTGAACCAGACACCAAAACGGGCACTGCATCAGGCAGAGCTCTGATGGCACTGAACCAGATACTTTACCAGGCACAAAACCATGCTGGGCACCATTCTGGGCAGCACCATGGCAGCACCAAGCTGGGTTCTGCCACACCAGGCACTGAATCAGGTGCTAAACTAGGCACAGTGTCAGACAGCACCACACAGACCATGGCACCGGGTGCTGCACTGGGCACCCTGTGCCAGTCTTGCAGCAGTGCCCTACATCAACACCCGACATCCCACACCACTGCTCCCACACTGTGCCCCTCCAATCTCAACCCAGCGACCTCCTGCCACCCAGTGTGACACCAGGCCAGGTCCCTGCCCTGTGCCCTGCTGCCCTTCACCTTTGCTCCCTAGAAAGGGGCAATGTGCCCCACCAGGACACCGACACCACTGCTCTGTCCCCTTGGCACCGACGAGGGACACCCACTCAGTGCTGCCACCCTGAGACCCTGTCCCCAAGGGTGCAAGTGCCACCCACCACCACGGTTAACTGGGTGCAGCAGCAACAGGTCTGCCAGTGCCCTGGCAATGGGGAGATCCCTGTGGACCATATATTGGCTAATATGATGTGTGACCAGCCTGCTCAGCAAGGAGGCAATGGGTGACAGAGAGCAGGCACTGAGGGGGGGTGGAGGGTCCCAGGGGTGGGTGGGAGCAACCCAGATGTGCCCCATCCCTTGAATAGTTCAAGGCCAGGTTGGACAGGGTTCAGAGCAACCTGATCTAGTGGAAGATGTCCCTGCCCATGGCAGAGGGTTTGGAACTGGAGGATCTCTAAGGTCTCTCTTCCAACCCAATCCTGGGCTGCCAGGAATGGCAGAGCAGAACCCCACTGCCCTCAGTACCCTTGGGATTTCGTGAAGGGGACCAACTCGCACAGCTGGGGACCTCACCCAGCTTTATCCCAGCAGAGCCAGGCCAGTGGTCCCCCCAGGTGCCCGTGGTGCAGCTGCAGGAGCCTTGCCTGCTCGCGTTATTTCCGCGATAGCGCTGGGATATTCCCAAACACTGCCTCCATTATGCCCTCCCGGGCTCCCGGCACAAGCAGGAGAGTGACCCGAGCGTGTTTTGAAACGCAGCCCTGGCGTTAGGTACACAACCCTGCAGCTCTGCTTACCACGGAAACGCTCGGCCCGGCTGGATAGAGCGGCTTTTGATTGTGCGGGTGTCGCTCCCGGAACCCGCCCGGCCCCCGCCTCAACCGCTGCGCAACCGGCAGCGCACGGGGGGAAACAGGGCTGGCCGGAGCCCGGGTGAAATCCCCTGCTAGGGAACGTCCTCAGCCACCCTCCAGATGGGTGTTAAGAGAGCACTGGTGATGTGGTTTTCAAGGCATCCTTTGTGGAAAAGCCAGGGCAAGTGGATTTTTATGGGTCTAATGCCGTGGCGCTGGGGACTTCAGGGGATGGTTTTAAGGAGAGGCAAGATAACGCTCACGGGCACATGGTGGGACTGTTGGGGCTGTCCTGTGCAGGGCTAAGAGCTGGACTAGATGATCCTTGAGTGTTCCTTCCAATTCAGGATATTCCATGATTTTATGAGTAGCTGGACAGACAGGGGAGGGAGAAGTGTTGGAAGCAGCAGGAACGGTGAGGATGGGAGGCTCCCAGTGTGGGTTCAGAGCTGTGGAGCTCAGTCCCCACTGATGGACCACAAACCTGGGCTGACACCACTCATCTCATGGATGCCCTGTGCCACTTCCCAGGGCCAGCAGTGCCCCGCCAGTCCTGGGGCAGGCCAGGGAGGCTGGCACAAGCTGACTGTCCATGCAGGACAGTGCCAGTGCCCTGGCAGTGTGGGGGTGTCCCTGTGAATCATGTGTGCAGTACTGTGTGTGACCAGCCTGCTCAGCAAGGAGGCAATGGGTGACAGAGAGCGGGTGGTGAGGGGGTCTGGAGGGTCCCAAGGGTGGGTGGGAACAGCCCAGATGTGCCATCACCACACACGCTGGGGCTGGGGGAGGTGAAGCTGGGAGCTTGGGATGCCTTCAGGAGGTGACTCGGTTTCCCCACACAGACACGGCCAGGGGGCCTGGCTGTCCCTTCTCGCTCGCTGGGAGGCCGGTGGCAGTGGTGGCAGTGGTGGCAGTGGTGGTGGTGGTCGCTGGGCTGGCAGCAGGCCGTTGCAGAGGCTTCCTGTTTCTGCAGGATCCGGCTGGCATTGTGCCGCACAGCGAGGGGGGCAGAGCCTCTTCTTGCACCTGCCCAGAGCATCTGCTAGGGAGAAAATCTCCATGGCAACTCTGCCGGTTCCTCCATCCCTGTTCCGTGGGGGACAGGGCGCTCTGCCTCTGCCTCCCCCCACCCAGCTGGGATGTCCCCATGGTGGGGACAGGCCACTGGTGCCCTGGGAGATGGGCCCTGGGAAAGGGTGGCTTCACAGTGGGGAAGGCCCTTGCCATGCAAGCTGCTGATCCCTCCCCGTGGGGGCTCCGGGTCTCAGACCACCAGTGATAGCAGGTGAGGTCTGGGATTCACCAAATTTTAGGGGGTGGTTCTCCACTTGGCTCCCAGTTTCAGAGAAGGCAGGTGGTTTCCCTTCTTCCCTGACATATCCCATCAGGACACACTGAACCTCTCTGTGCCTCAGCTGGAGTTGGGACCTTTGCCCTTTCCAGAGTGGGGAGGGGAGGAATTTTGGGGAGGTGGCATGAGGTCCCATGGGATTGGGATTAGGGGGCTCCTGAGCTAGCAGTGAGCTTGGATACAGGGTGCAAACTCCACGGTGTTCATGTGGAACCTTCCCTGGATGGGGGTTGTTGCCCATCACGCAGATCCCTGGCATTTCCCCCTCTCCTTGTACAGGTGCAGAGGAAGAGACAGGAGCTGCTCTCTTGGGCGTGGAGGTCCTTGCTTGTCTGGTGTCCCTTGGGAAGCTGAGCAGTGTCAGTGCCCTCAGCCAGTGCCCACGAACCCTGGGCACCCACCACCCTGCTCTGCCCTGGGTACAGGGGCTCTCCAAGGGACCGTGGGTCTGGTCTGCAGGTGGGCACGGGGAGGGGCCAGGGAGGAGGTGAAGGAGATGGCTTTCAGTGAGAGTGGAGAGAAAAGGGAGGGAGACGCAGCTGGAAGAGCCACAGAAACTCCTCACAGGCAGTGAGGGAAATACTGTTGGGTTTTCTTTAAGGGCTGGAGTGCCTCTGCCTGCAAACCCTCTCCTGGTTCCAGGAGTGACTGGGATGCTGGGGGATAGCCCCACCTGTGCAAAGGCCACCAGTCCCAGCAGTCCCTCCAGGCACCTGCCATCCCTGTGGCCCCAGCCTGGCTGGTGGTGCCTTTTCTTCTCCTTCCCCCTGACTTCCAGAGGAATCCCTGCTCCATCCCTGGCCTCCTCACTGCGCCCCTTCCCAAATCAGGGTGTTCAGGCAACTACTCAGCTGCTGGAAATCCACAGCCTGTGCATTTTTCCAAGGGGAAAGCAAACTGCAGTGCCAAGTTGTTGAATGAAGGGATCCCAGCCTTCATTCTGGCTGGGGGTAGGAGCATCTCCCAGCTGCAGACAGATCACCCCATTTAAGCAGGATGTCCCAGGGTTTCCTTCCTGCAGCCAGGATACTGCCAGTCACTGCACCAAGAGGCAGCCTCTGACCCACAGGGTTTCCAGAGGGAAGATAAAGAGTGGGACAACTGAAGAAATGGCCTCTCTGTTTTATAAAGGTGGGAAACTGAGGCATGGGATGATTTAGGGACTCACTCAAGCCATGTGTGACAGAATGCAGATGGCCCAAATCCCAGGCTCTTTCCTGAATTGCTGCTGAATTTTCCCAGACTCAAAAAAAAGCAATTTTGGATTGCCTCTGAAGCACCCGTTGAGGATGCTGAGCCCTCAGGAAGGAGGGAGCAGCCAATGGAAATGATCCCAGGGCACCAACCAGAGCATGGGGAGATGGTCCAGGATGGGGGGAGAAGGGGACAGAGGTGATGAAATGACAAGGGGAACAGCTTTAAACTAAAAGAGGAGAGATTTAGATTGAATGTTAGGAAGGAATCCTTCCCTGTGAGGGTGGTGAGGCCCTGGCACAGGTTGCCCAGAGAAGCGTGGCTGCCCCATCCCTTGAATTGCTCGATGACAGGTTGGACAGGGTTTGGAGCAACCTGGGCTAGTGGAAGATGCCCTTGCCCATGGCAGAGAGGTTGGAAATGGATGATCTCTAAGGTCTCTTCCAACCCAACCCATTCTATGGCTCTATCGTGTCCTCCTAAAGCCCATGTTGGAGATGGATATTTGGGATTATCCATGAACTGGAGAGAGTATCACCAGTGAGATCCCTGTGGAGAATCTGCTAGGGCACATGGCAGACCCCTTCCTGGAGGCCATTCATGCCTGGAGAGCTCGGGGCAGTCTGTACAACCTGCCATGTGCAGGGTCCCAGTTGGGCCAGTCTCTGTGCCCATCCCCAGACCGGCCCAGGAATGTGCAGTGGCCAAAGCATCACCAAAACACCACTCCTGAAACGAGGACCCAGCTGCCCTGGGAGCCATAAATGTGGCCCAAAACCAGGGTATTACTTGAAGGAACTTGGTTTCCACCTCTGGCCACCAAATATCCCTTCTTGGGGCCCTTGCTGTGGGCTCAAGCCGAGTGCTGGGGACCAGGTGACCCTTTTCCTGGCTGCTTGTGGGACTTGTGCGCTCTCAGCCCAGCTTTGCCCCCATCCCATCTTACGTGCCAGGTGGTTGAAGAGTTCGGCCTTTGCTGCTTGTAGAGAACTGCCCATGTGTGAAGATAAAACGGAGGGAATGTCACGTCCTGGCGCTGCCGTCTCCAGGAGCTGCCGAGGGGGCTGGGACGTGCTGGAGCTCAGCACGAGGAGCTGTGATGGGCTGAGCTTATTGACTTCCAGATGTCACCTGTGTGGTTCATGCAGAGCAAAAGGACCCCCCCCCAGGGGTGTCTGAACCCCAAACCCCCTCTCGGAGGATTGTGTCCTCCTGCCCCGCTGTGCCTGGACACCAGTGGAGGTCCCCAGTTGGCTGTGGAGGGTCCCATCCTTGCCAGGTGCTGGACTTTTTCGGGTGGGTCTGAACTGGGGAATTAGTGGTCTCAGAAGCAAGAGGCTTCATGAGCTGCCCCACTGGCACCCGTGGGGTGAGCGGGGTCCTTCCTCAGAACTGTGACAGGACTCCTGGCCGGGGGGGCAGCTGGAATGCTTTGGACCTGGGCAGACGCTGGACATAGTGTGCTCATCACCCCGACTGGGACAGGGATCTGCTATTTTAGTTGCTGTGATCTCATGGTCTGTAGGTGCCTTTGAAAATAGCCCGAGGGCGGCCGCAGGGGCTGGGTTTTAGCGGCGCTCCCAAACCTGGGCCAAGGCAGCACCACAGTCCCACAGACCGGGGCAGTTCGGCAGAGACACCCCGAGGAACTGAAGCTGCTGGACGTGGACAGAGGGAAAACTTCTGATCCAGAGAATGCCAGAGCTCCAGGTCATTGCAGAACATGAGAACAGGAAAAGGTGGCATAGTCCAAGGGGACGATGCTGAAGTCATCAGCGTTAAAAATGGCAGCAAAATCAGCCTTTTTCCTGTGAAATAATTTGGCTGGGTTGAAATTGCTTTTCCTGATGGCAGCCAGCCCCTTCAGGGGTTAACTGCAGCCCTGCTGAGAGAACTGTAAAAGGTGTTTCCGAAATATTTCCACTGCCCCGTTGGTTTTATGGCCAGGAAAGGCAGGGCAGGCCCGCCTGGGCAGCGGGGTGCTGCCGGATGGACTTGCAGATGGAAACCAGGTTTGGGAAAGCAAGCAGGGATTGCAGGCTGGACATTGTGAAAGTCACCCAACAGTGGGGATGGATGCAGGAAGGGACCCCCATCGATGCACCCCTGATGCCATGGGGGTGATGAAAGCCCTCCCTGGCTTGGGGGATGGTGTGAGGCTGCTCAGACACAAGTGATGGGGTCACGTCCATGTTATATTATGGGAGGTCTGGAGATTCTGGAAAGGATTGGGTTTTAGGGATTGTGGAGTCACATTCAGTCAGCTTCATTCCCCCAACCTTGGCCAGTGCTGATGGCTGGGACCTTTGTAGGACTTTGTAGGATGGGGAGGTACTTCACCCTGTTGAGGGTGGTCCTCAAGGGCACAGTGAGTAGAGACACAGGTTTGCAGCTCTGAAGGCCATAGGAGACACCATGATGCTGCCTAGATGCTCCACATGCCCTGAGCTACTTGACTTCATCCATGTGCCCTTGGGTCGGGCTTGGACACACGGAATCATTAAAGCTGGAAAAGCCCTCTAAGACCATCAAGTCCAACCATTCCTCCAGCACTGACGAGGCCATCACTAACCCCTGTCCCCAAGTGCCACATCCACATGGCTTTTGAACACTTCCAGGGACAGTGATTCCAACACTTCCCTGGGCAGCCTGTTCCAAAGCCTGACCACCCTTTCTGTGAAGAAATTTTCCCTAATATCCCATCTAAACCTCCCCTGGCAAACTTGACTCCTTGTCCCGCTGCTTGCTACCAGGGAGAAGAGACTGACCCCCTCCCCCCCAGCTCCACCCTCCTGTCAGGGAGTTGCAGAGAGTGAGAAGGTTCCCCTTGAGCCTCCTTTTCTCCAGGCTGAGCCTCCCCAGCTCACTCAGCCTCTCCTGGTGTTCCAGACCCTTTCCCAGCTCTGCTCCTTTCTCTGGACATGCTCCAAGCCCCTCAGTGTCTTTCTTGTCATGAACTGAACAACACCCTGAGGAAAACAGAGGGTACTGGCCATGGGTGTGCTGGACACTCCAAAAAGCCTGTTGCAGAGAGCATGGCCAGCACCAAGCTTTGCTCTGGTCCATGATGGGCATGCCAGACGTTCCCTCCTGCCTGGTCTCCCCCTTCAGCCACCCCCACCCCTGGTGCTCACGCTGCGCCTGCTCCCTGCAGCTCTCCTGTGCAAGCCTTGGCTTCCCTCTTCCCTGTGCTTCCAGGCCAGGTTTCCAAGTGCTTTATGCTTAAACTCAGGCCCAGAAATTTGTGTCCAGGCTGCAGCAAAGAAACAGCAGCCAAGTCTGATTTGGGCAAAAAAGTAGATTGAATTCCCTGACCTGTGCAGGCAGGACATGAAACAGGAAAGCAGCCACGGGGTCCCCTCTCCAAAGCAACCCTGAGTTTGGGGGGTGTCCAGCTGGGTCGGTGGCTGGGTGGGTTCTGATCACCTCTGGACCTGGGAAGGGGCATTCCAGGGTGAAGGATAAGTGAAGGAAGGATGTTTTTGCTGGGGTTTCAGCAGCCGTGTGCGTGGGGGGCTGGCAGGAGCCGGCACTCGGTGGCCAGGCCAGCCCAGACGAGTTGAGGGGAATTTTTATTTTCTCTTTGTGCCTTTTCTTGCTCTCAGAAGTAATGAAATGCAGGAGCCAGCATTAATGCACCATTAAGACTGCAAATTTCAGCACGCAGCCATCAGGAAATGCAAATACTCGGGTCTACTGTCAGCGCTACCTCTGCCATGGCAGCGGAGGAAGGGGCTGGCACGTGGCTGACCTTTGCTACCGGGATGAAATCCCCGCTGATGCTCAGCTGCTGGCTCTGCCTCCCTCCCTGAACCCTTCAACCCCTCCTCTTCTCCCACCTATGCCTGGGCTCATCCCCCCACAAGCACTGAGGGGAACAAGGAGGCAGGAGGTGGCACAAGGCGGTGTTTGGGCTCCTCTGTGCCTGTCCATGGAGGGTCTCATGCTCCTACCTGAGGTTTGGGGTGCTGCCAGGGGGCTGAGGGGAGGCAAACTGTGCCAGGGCTGCTTTGTCTGTGCAGGGATGTGCCTGTCCTCAGGCCACTGAGGGTGACAGCCTGAGGAAGAGGAAGAGAAAGGCTGCAGGAGCCCTTGCTGCAGCTGGCGAGCACTTCCTGTTCCACCTCGCAATTGTACTGTGCGTCGCTGGCAGGGACCTGCTTTTCCATAAATTTGGGTGGAAGGGAGAGCTTGGCAGGGCCCTGGGCTGCAGGGAAGGATTTATGGCTGCTCTGGCTGCTCTGTGTTCTCCTTGCAGGGGCTCCTGCAGAAATACCCCATGGGAGGAGGAGGAGGAGATGGAGGAGGGAACCTGTGCTGGCATCTGGCCAGGGAACAGGGTCCCAGCCAGCACTGGATGAGAGGAGCACAGGGTCTGGAGGAAGCGGGATGAAGAGGGACATCCTTAGTTCATCCACAGATCTACGGTTACCAGGGGGCTGGGAGAGCTGGGACAGCCTGGGACAGCTGGGGCAGGGTAATGGGGGGGACCCCCATGCTGGGCTGGAGGAGGGCCCAGAATGGGAATGGCTGGAGTGAGACTTCCAGCAGTGGAGAAAGGGTGGACAGACACCTCATCCACTCCGGGAAGCTGGTGACATCTCCCTGCTGCTGTCTGGCCAGGTGCCAGGGGCCCCAGGAGCATCTCAGGGCACCTGAACCACCTTGCCCCCTGGGGCATCTTGGGGCACCTGAAGCATCTTATCCTCTGGAACATCTCAGGGCTCCTGAGGCACCTCCTTCCCTGGAGCACCTCATTCCCTGGAGCACCTCAGGCAGGGCCACCAGCTGCTGTGGGTCCCAGAGGTGAGCACCATCCTCCTGCAGCAAGTAACAGCTCACTTTTAGGCACATGTTTGTTGACAAGTGACAGGTTTCCACCACCATCCTGTTGCCTCCTGGCTGGCAGCCTGGGAGGGGGTCCCAGGCAGTCCCCCCCAGCTTGGGCAATGCACATCTGTGTATCCTTCCTGGAAGACACCGACCCCAGGAAGCATCTGGGGTGGGTTACAAGGATGCAAACCTGCTCTGATAGCTCCAGTTTGCTCTGGGTTATCCGAGGTGATGAGCTGCGCTGCCCCAGACTGCGGGGAGAAGACTATTTTCCCCTCTTTCCACTGAGGTTTGAGTTTTCTGGGCAGCCTTGAGCAGCGCTGGAGCTTTCCCAGAGATGCCTCATGGCTCTCCATTCTTCCCTTCTCTCCTGCCTGCTCTCCTTAACTCAAAACAAGAGTAGCTCGAGGAGGGGGACGCATCCCAAACATCCCTCCTCTCTCCTTCGCAGCGAGCACAAAATAGGTATCCGGCCACGTTTCCAGATGGGAACGTGAGGCCTGGGGACGGATAAAGAGTTTTCTAAGGCTTCGGAGCAAGGTGTGGACAGCGCTGAGAATAGCATCGCGAAATCTCAACTGCCAAGCCCTTAGCCTAACCAGAAGGTTATTCTTCTTCCCTTATGCTCATACATATCCATTAGGATGAGACCATATGTGTGAGATGTAGATGAATTTCTTTCCTCTTGACAAGTCCAGTTGGTCTTCCTAGGTAAGGAGATGGTGGTCTGTTCCCATCCAACTCCAGGCTGGCTCTTTGCCGCAATTTCTTGGGTTGTGTCTGCCCCGGAAGGAATGGAGCTACAAGTCAGAGCTTCAGGCCTAGCTCTTCTCCACACGCCGGGGTTTTTGATGGCAGACGTCCCTGGGGGACTGTGGAGGTACCCCCTGGGTGTGGGGAGTGCAGGGAAGCTTTCAGCAGAGAGCAGCCAGGTGGGATAGGGCAGGGGGAAGGGCTGCTGGCTGGTTCCCAGCAAGGATCACTGTTCCCAGCCAGGCCACAGAAGGCTCCCTGGGGAAGAGGTGGTTTCTCCCACAGCAGGAGTGCACCCCAGTGCTCCTTCTCTTCAGGTGCCAGCACAAGGTGTCTCCCAGAAGTCTGTGATGGCAGCCTTGCACACCTCAGCTCGCCCAAGCATTGGGTGCCACCTTTGAAGCTGAACAAAGGTGCTGAAGGGTCCCTTGAAGATAAAGCAAGGAGAGAGAATTTGGAGGTTTTAGGTGGTTACAGAGAAACATCCAGTTGTTGCTCAGCCCCAAAGCTTCCTATCTGGAGGAAGAGTGGGTCCTTTTGGCATCGCCCAGTCCATTAGAGGCTGTGGATCAGTGCAGAGCCCAGATGATGGATGGGGTTTAGGTGACCACAGCTTCCTGCACCCATGGAGTCAGCTCTGCCAGCTCCTTTCAATCCGTGGATCATGTGTCACTGCTGACTCTGTTAAGGGCAGAGAGGAGCGTGGGTGAGGTTGGGGCGCTGCTCCACTGTGAGGGCCAGGGGGTGATTGCTCCTCAGGTGTGAGGTGATGGAGCTGGGCAAAGGAGACCAGCCCTAGCAGAGAAGGCAGCCTTTAAGAGTCATAGAATCACAGAATCATAGAATCCTGAAGGTTGGAAAAGCCCTCTAAGAACAAGTCCAACCATTAACCCAACATGACTGTGCTCACCACTAACCCACGTCCCCAAGTGCCACATCCACGTGCCTTCTGAACACTTCCAGGGATGGTGACTCCACCATGACCCGAGCAGCCTGTTCCAGTGCCAGAGTCCTTTCTGCAAGGAAGGGTGTGCCTGGCTCACCTCCACGCTGTCTCGGTGAAGGCTCAACTGCAGCGGTGCTGACGGGATGTGAAAGAGGGGAAAATGCATCCAGGTGGGATCTCACAGCAGAGGCACCTACTGCGTGCCTGTTGTCAGAGGCCTCGTGACCCTGGGAGGTGACAGGGCACTACCTCCTCCTTTTGTGTCCCTGAGCATTGCTGGCTGCTGGCCCACCTCCACTGGCGTGTCCACAGGGATGCTACCACAAGCCAGGCCTTCTGCTGCACACTCCGGGCTTTTCCACGGCCTTCCATAAAACACTGATGTGCTCAGGTGACACCATCACCCTCAGGATCCCACATTCCTGAGGCTGTACGTGCAACACCTGGGTGCAGGATCACAGGGCTGCAGTGCTGGGCAGGAGGCGATAACCTGGCTGCCACACTGGCCAGGAGGAGGCCAGCACAGTTTTCACCATCATTTCTCCACAGCTCCTGACTCAAAGCTGCCCAAATTAGCTCTTGCAGTAAGTAACCTTGATATTTCCAGTGGAAATCACGTAAATTGCACGTCTGTTTTTAAAATCGGGGTTGCCCCGACCTTTCCACGTCTCCTCGTTTGTGTGGATAGGAAGAAGGGGTTTGGAAAGCCCCATCCAGCCCCGCAGTCCTGGTGGTGAAGGCTCACGAGGATGGACACGTGGAACAGGTATCCTCCTATTCCAGGTGCTGAGGATGAAGGATCCTGTCCCACCACGGGGCTGGAGCTGGATTTGAGATGACAACACGGGGCTACCCAAGGGATGAAATGTGGGAGGACATGAGCAGGGTAGGAATAATTCCCCCTGGAGTCTGGCTTGCTCTGCATTTCAGCTCCCGTCTGAAGGGCAACACCCTGGTCTGAGAGTGGTTGTTTTCATGCCACTGGTGTCTCCCCAGGCCTGGCTGCTGAGCAGCAGCTTGGGGTGAGCCAAAAATCCACAGGCTCTGGGAAAGCTCCGGTGTTAATGTGACCTAGGACCGGTGTCCCCTGCCTGGCCATGCACCACGGCACTTGCCTGTCCCTCTGTCCTTGGCACGGCTCAGGCACTGCTTCCATGACCCCCAGCAGCAGAAGTAGGCAGCAGGATCCACCGGGAAAGCATGGGATGGGATCGTGCCGACGTGCCCCAGCCCCGCGGCTGCCCGCCCTGCCTGCGCAGGCAGATGGCTTTTGCAGGGCGCTCCGGATGTTGGAGCCAGGCTATTTTGGACCACGTGGGCGTCTGAATTCCAGGCGAATCCCCGGCTCAAAAAAAAAAAAAAGAAAAAAACCCCAACGCCTGCCAGGGTCCCCGGAGGTGGAAACGCTGCAGCTCGAGTGTCCTCGTGGTTCTCCTGCTGCCTGGCACGTAGGCGTGACTGCGGCTCAGCCCACCCGGCCCCGCGACACAGACCCCCTGTGCCCACCCGCCCTTCCCCTGCCAAGGGCTGGGACAGCCGGCTGCCCGGGGTGTCCCTGGGCACCACGGGAGCAGCTCCTCAGCCCCCACGTCAGGGCTGATTTGGGTGGGGGTCTGGCTGTGCCTCCCTGCTGCAGGCTGGGGGGATGCTCACAAGCCCCCAGAGCTCCCCACGCCGTACCCCCCCCGCGTCGCTCCGCTGTGCCTGGGTGGGAGAGGGCAGAGGGAAAACCGGCTTCCTGCCCTTCTCCCAACCGCCGGCGCGGCGTCTGTTTGCTTTGAGGCCCTGGTCCCTCCTGCCAGGACATTCCCGGGCAGCGGCCGCTGCCGTTTGCACAGGAGCCAGGGGGGCAGCCCGGACCACCCCCCGCCACAAAGGCCGGTGCCACACGCCTGCCCTGCACCCTCACCCCCCTCCCCGGACACCCCAGGAACCCACGCTGGGCTCCCACGAGGGATGTGAACCATCCAGTGACCCCGTGGGCAGCAGGGGCTTGTGTCCCCCCGCCCCCAGCCCTTTCCAGGAAGGGGTGGCCGGTCCCCGCGCTGCTGTGGCATGTCCCCGGGACGCGGGGCCAGCGCGTCCAGCGTCCTCCATGTGGGAGACAGCTGGGGTTAAAAATTAACACAGACAGAACTCAATTAAGGGGCAGCGGGGGCCGGCAGAGGGGTTTGTGCTGCCCGGGGAACCCCCGTCCGGTGACTCGAGGCTTGTACAGCCGGGAAGGTGGGGACTCCCACGGCCCCCCTGGCTGGGGACAAGGGGCTGAGGTGTCCCCTGGGCTTGGCTGGGCACAGACAGAGCCCTGTGCTGCCGAGGCAGCCAGCAGAGCATGATAGTGGGTCACTCTGACCCATGTTCTCGGAGGTCGGCACCCAAAAAATGCCATGTGCTCCAGCTCTGCTTTCCAGCACCATCAGGGCCAAGGGGTTTGTACCAGTCTGCCTCCAGCTCGCCAGAGTGGGGGATGTGTCTCCCAGCAGAGCATCCAGAGGACCTTGTCCAGCTTCTCAGTGCTGGGTCCTGCCCTGTTCCTCCATCCTGTCCCCTCCCCAAAATCAGGAATGTCACCAAGGTCTGGGGCTTCTAGCACAGCATCTGGCTGGATTTGGGTGCCCTCTGCCAGGAGACATCCCACAGTCTGTGTGGAGGAGGTGACAAGTGAGTGCCAACTCTGTAACCTGCTTGGACAGCAGTGGCTAGGCCAGGGGAACTTGGAGTTGGGAATTTTGGAGGTGTGTTTGTGCTCTGGAGGTTGTTGGGACATGTCTCCCACTCATGCAGCCTTGGCAGCCCTCCAGCTGCTGTCCCATAGTGCCCCACTGCCACCCGGGGTGGGGGGACGTGGACCTCTGTGACCCCCCTCACTGCTGCAGGGTCAGCCTGCCCAGCATCACCTTCATGTCCCATGTCCCTCCCCAGTTATTCCTGGCTCCCTGTCTGGAGCCAGGCAGAGGTCCTGAATTTGCTCCCTGACTGGGGAGGGGGCAGTGCAGACCCCACTGATGGAGCCTGGTGGCTCTGGCAGGCAGAGGGCAGGGCCAGCTCTGCTGTTTGCTGACTTGCTTTCTCCTTGTCCCCTTGCCACCTGTCCCCATACCCTGTCCCCTCTATCCCTGCGCCCTGTGTCCTCCATCTCCAGCACTATTATTCTCTAGTCCTGTCTCTGTGCCTCCAGCCCTGTCCCATTTCCCCTTCATCCCTATCCCCATTCCCCTCATCAGCCTTGTCTCCCTTCCCTTCCATCCCTGTCCCTGTCATCCTCTATCCCTGTTCCCTCACCCTCTTCTCCTGTCCCATTTGCCCTCCATCCTCATCCTCCTGTCCTCCACAGTCCCCAGCACACCCTGGGAAAAGGCTCCAGTAGCAGGAAGAAGGCTCATGGGCTGCATCCCCAGCAGGATCTGCCCCGTGCCATGGGAACCTGCCAGTCTGGGGGCAGTGGACCCTCCTCTGGATCTGGGGAACTCCCTGGGGCTGGAGCACGGGTGGCTGGGCTGTGGGAATGTTGGAGACTCTAGAGGTTTGCTGGGGAGCGCTGGGTTGGAGCCCCAGCTTTGCTGCTGCCACTGTCAACAAGTCCCGACTTGGCTCCGTGCCTCAGTTTCCCCTCTCTTCAGGGATTCTTGTCCTCAATAAAGGTGATTTGTGCTCATGGAAGTTTTCCAGGTACTCTGTGAAGTGAAATTCTGCTGCATTTGGGGATTTTCAGCAGGTGGCAAACTCCAGGTGCCACCTCCACAGGCCATGCCCTTGGGAAAGGGGACACCAACACCCTGCGGCTCCTGGTGGCGTCAGGGAGTGGGTCAGGTCCTTAAAAACAGGTGAAAGAGACGCCCTTGGTGAAGCCCACCCAGGTGAGATGGTGTTGTGTGCTGGGCACTGTCACCAGCTGCAGTGCTGGTGGGATCATATCCCTTCTCCCATGTCACCAGCGTAACCCTCATCCCACATGCCTGGCACGAGGCTCCTCTGCTCCTTTTTTTTTGGGGGGGAGGGAGTGATTAAGAGGCTGAATTGTGGAGGGAGGCGGGGGGGAGGGCACTGGGATGGCGACCAGAGGAGTTGAAGGGGTGGCCAGGAGGAGGGGGCAGTGCCCCTCTATCGCTGCTACCCAGGAGGGAGATTTTTTTGGGGGAAGGCAGAGCATCATCACAGCACCCGCGGTTGCGAATCCCAGTGGCTAAATATGCGAGAGGCACATAATTAACGAGACGTGGATCAAATACAAACAGCGCATCCGAGCTCCTCGGCCCCCCCTCCCCTCCCCTCCCGCCCCATCGCAGATTTTTTTGTTTCCTTTCGAGGCGGGAGCGGGGTGGGAAAAGATTTCGCATTCCTGTGAAAAAAAAAAAAAAATCAACGGCAACACAAACCCAGTTTCATTTTTGTCAGGGTTTCTGCTTTTGAGAGGGTTTGGGTATTTTGCTGGCAACCGAAAAGGCTGTGGGAATTGGGGGTGGTGGTTTTTTTTTGGGCTGTTTGTCCCTGGAAAGCTGCTCTCGGCTGAGGAGTGGGGATTTAAGCGATTTTTTTTTAAACTTCCAATTTTTCAGTGCCCACCACTCAAAGGGGAAAAAAAAAAAAGAGCCAACAACAACTCTCCCCCTCAGCAGCAAAAAATCCTGTCAAAAAGTTGAGCAGGAAACTTCTGGGCCAAGCCTGTTCCCCCCCCTTCCCACCCCCGCAGGGCCAAACCTCGGGAATTGTCCCCTCCCTCCCGTTGACTTATCGGGCCATCGATTATTTGCTGTTTATTCAGGGGGATTTCAGCGATGTCCCGCCATGGGACCACGAGGTCTCTCCCGGTGGCAGCGGCAAGCCCGGGGCTCCGGGGCTCTGGATTTGGGGATCCTCACCCCTGGACCAACACAATGTGCACCCAGGTGTGGTGGAGGGATGGGGGGCACTGTGAACCCCAGAGCTTCCCCCCTCATGCTTTGGCTACCTCTTGCTTTTGGGACCTGCTGCCAGCTGCACCCCACGGGCGGAACAGAGGGGTGGAGCTTCACCCAGATGGATGGGGAACACTCTGCGGTCACCCCACGGAGGGAGGGACAGAGGGATTGACACCCCACAAGGGACACAGAGAGATGGGACACATGCAGGGGGACACCCCACAGTGGGGACAGAGGGATGGAGCACATTGAGGGGGTACCCCACGGGGGAGATGAACAGAGGGATGGGCACCACACAGAGGGACAGAAGGAGGAGGAACACTCTGGGGCAGGGGATGCACACAGGGATGTCACTGCTCAGGACACAGAAAGATGGAGGGAGGCACAGCAGGGTGACACCCCACAGGGGATATGTGGGGAGTGGGGGGGCACAGTGGGGTGACACCCGTGGGTGCAGCTGGGACATGGGGTGCACAGTGGGGTGAAACCTGTAGGGCACAGGTAGGACATGGAGGGGGTACAAACAGGGTGACACCAGTGGGGGTGGATGGGATGTGGGGGGAAGCGTCCAACCCCATCCGTGTGGGTGTCTGGGACACGGGGCTTGGCACACCGTGGTGACACCCATGGGGGTGCCTGGAACACGGGGGGCACACCACGGTGACACCCAATGGGAGGTGGCTGGGACATGGAGGGGGACACATCCCAGCAACATCTGTGGCGGGTGGACAACCCATGGAAGGCACAGCACAGTGACACCCGTGGGGGCGGCTGGGACACAGGGGAGGGGGTGGGCACACCGTGGCTACCCCCGTGTGTGCCTGTGTGGGTAGATAAGACGGGGGGGAGGGGGGTCCCAGCGGGGTGAACCCCATGGGAGGTTGGATGGGGCATGAGGGACACTCTCCGGTGCCACCCGCGGGGGCAGCTGGAACGCAGCGGGGTGACACCCGCGGGGGGCTGCGGGGACCCGCTCCGCGCCCCGGGTACCGCCCGCGTCCTGCCCCCTCCCCGGGCTCTCCGGCGGGGCCCTTGTCCCGGGGACCCGAGGCGGGGGGACCCCGCTCCGCGCCCCCCGCATCCCGCCCGCCGCGCCCGCGGGCAGTAACGCCGCTCTCCGCTCTGCAGACGGACGGTCCGGGGGATAAGTCACTTGGCCAAGGTGACTTCGCAGCCGAGCCCGAGCTCCGAAGTCCCGGCTCCGGCCCCTGCCCTGCCCGCACCAGCGCTCCCGGGGCCGGCGCTTCTCCTGCGAGCACTGCGGCTGCAACCCCGCTTTGCCCCGCTCCTGCGCTGCCCGTGACCGGGGGATGGCCCGGGGAGGCCATGCACTGCTTCAGCGCCAGCACGCCCGCCGACAGGTCATTGTCTTAACAGTTCATTTTGTACGACAACCATTCGCATGCGCTTGGCCCCGCGGCGCGGGGACGGACCCCGCGCTGCAGGGGCCGCTGCTTCGGAGCATGATGCCCAGCCCTGTGCCCGGGGATGCCCGAGATTCCCCCGCCACAGGGTGCAGGGAGGTGCTCGCAGCCTCCCCTCCCCACTGCACACCTGGGGCTGGTTCCAGCCTCCCGCATCAGCCTCACGCACCCGCTGCACTCCTGCTCCCGCGGGTCATCCTCGTGCCAGCCTGGAAACAAGGGCTGGATGTGCAGCGCTTGCTACTGGGAAGTTCCCTTGGGAGGCGTGTTAGAGGGCATAATGCTTGAGTTTAAGGGAGATGGAGACGCAAAAAAAGGCATGTAAGTACCTGACTCCCTGCAGGATTTGGGTGCCAGCACCTGGTGCCTCCTCAGGCAGGGGCAGTGCAAGCTGCTTTGGGCATGGGGCTGGCACTGCGTGGTAGAAGAAACTTGGAGATGCTGGAGACCACTTAGGGATCTGGGATTCCGGGTGTGGAGGTGTGAACCTCATCCCACAGGTCGCTCAGGTGGGCTGGGAGCTGGCGAGGGAGGTGGGAAGGGGAGTGCTGGGCAGGTCTGTGTGTGTGTGTGCGTTTCAGGAATGCCGTGCTCCTCAGGGAGTGGCAGTGAGCTCCTGGCTGTGCCAGGGAGCCACGGCATGGCCCCTTCCCTTGGTCCCAGCCCCACAGGAAGGGTGAGGGCCACGTGTCCTGTCCCACAGCACCTCATACCTGGGCTGGAGCTGGCCTGGGAGCTCCTTCCTTGAACCCCTCTGGCGAGGAGCCCGGCCAGCCTGCCAGGCATGGCTTGTGCCTGTGCCAGGAGGTCACACTGGCTGTTCTGGGCAGTGAAAGTTTTTGCAGAGCAGCTTTCCCACAGATGGTGGTCCTGGGTGAGCACATTGCTCAGTGGCTCTGGGACCCCTCGCCAGGGGCCCAGCCCCTACAAGAGCAAAGAGCAGGCAGCCAAGGCTCTGGCTCAAGGCAGGAGTGGCTGGTCCCTCTTCCCTTTGGCTCTCTCTTAGGGAATGCTGGTGCCTGCAGGCATGGAGGAACCTGGAGCCCCCGGGGGTGAGAGGTGTGGCCCTGTGCTCTGAAGGCTGGGGCTCTGGTGGTGCAAAGTGCAGCAGCTTTGGGCATATGGAAAAGTAATGCTGACAGCTGGTGTGTGGCAGGTTCAGTCAGTGATCTCCCAGCGTGTTTTCCTCTGTGCTTTATTTAGTGGTAACATATCAATTTTGTCTTCCTGAGACCACAGCGTGACAGGAACAAGGTCAGCCTCGATTTACCCCACACATTCGATTCAGATTATGTTCGTGACATTCTAACAGTGGCAGACAGGATTAAAAGTGTTACAAGCTGCAAGGAATCATCTTTCCTGTAAGTAAGTGTCCGCTTGCAGCACCCTGCCAGCTCAGACATACCTGCAGAGCCAGGCATCCCTCTGCCAACTCCTACTCCAGGTAGCAGCACGATTCGCCTGGGGCACTCCTGCCTGTGAAGTCCCCTCTGTAGCATCCCCGGGGCTGGCCTCTGAGCCTGGCAGCTGCAGGAGATTCCATCTGGTGGGGAACCACTCCCTGACGTTTGCCACGGTCTCTGGAGCACAAGGAGGAGTGCTTGTGTGTAAAGTTAAATAACTCCTTCCCTGCAGTGCTTGCAATGCAGCACTGCAGCAGGGCCCGGAGCCCAGGATGCAGGGCTCTCGGGTTTGGCTCTGGCTGCGACGTGCCTGGGGAGTTGTTAGCACCGGCATGTGTGGGAGAATAAATCAGCAGCCGGGGCGGCTGCAGAGAGATGTGAATCTGAGACCGAGGGCGGTGTGTCCGAGTTAAGGTGTTGGAGGAGCCGGGGATGGGCTTGTAGCTGTGGGAAGGCCTGTGTCCCCCCCGGCTTTGGTGTCAGAGTGCCCAGGGAAAGCTCTGCAGGGGTGGCTGAGGTCTGGGCAAGGGGAGGACGGTGCTTTGCTGGGCTGTGTCACGTCTTAGCCATGCCACATCATACAAACGGGACGGGGCCGTGGTGTGCTGGGGATGGGGAGCGGGGCTGCTCCTCTGGCCAGGAGCAAAGCATCCCTGTGCCCCCTGAGAGGATCTGTGTGGACACTGCCCGGTGCACAGGGGTGCGGTGCCAGTCCCTGTGTGCCACCCTGCGAGCTTTGAGCTGCAGCTGTGCTCCTACCTGCTCCTTGGTGCCTCTCTCCCTGCTCACGGGGAGGCGAGGAGCAGGAGAGCTGCATTCTGCAGTTTGAAGGTCATCTGCCAGCTCCAGAGGGAGCCGAGGCTCCCGGCTCCCAGGAGTGAGGGTGCTGCTCCCGAGGGTCACCCAGAGCTGTGCGGAGCTGCACCGGCTGCGGGAGGGACGGCGGGTGGCAGGCGGCCAGGACAGTGGCGCTAATTACTGCTCCAGCTCCTGCCTGAAGAACAGAGCTCTGCTTTGCTTTGGCTTTTTTTCTCCCCCTTTAAGGTTTAGCTGAAAGCCTGTGGATAACATGCAAATCAGGGCTTTCATTTGTGCGCTTCACTCGCCGTGATATTATGGTTCCCTTTGAACCCGCGCTGCCCCTGTGGGTGCCAGCCAGCCCCAGGTCCTCCAGGAGCAGGTCCCCTCTCTCACCGAGCCACACGAGTGCTGGGGACAGTCACCTTTGCTCCTGCCACGGCAGCCTGCCCTGCCCAAGGGGACAAGCCTGTGCCCTCACTCTCAACTCCCCTCTCCCTGCCAGGTTTGCACGTCTTCGCCATAGCCTTCGCCTTGGAGGTGTCGGTGGGGAAGACCAACACTGTGATGGCTCTGAATAACTCCAATGTCCTGCTGCCCTGCGTCTTCAGCACCTGCATAGGCTTCCAGGACCTGGTCTTCATGTGGTATTTCAACTCAACAGAGCTGGTGAGTGGCTGTCCTGGCTTTGCCTCTGCTTTTCTGGCAGGTCCTTTTGTGCTTCCCCGGTGCAGACCAGCACTGCAGTTCTCACAGCTCCCTTTCTCCTCATCCAGGATGCCCATCTCTCCGAGTGTCACCAGCTCTAGGGGGGAAAAGGCTGTGCAATCAGGGTGACTCAAATCCCCCAGCATATCTGTGCTTTTGGCACAAAGCTGTTCTAGATTTGCTGCTGCCCACAGGCTCATTTATTTTCATAAATTAGCTGTTCAGGTGCAGGTTTGCAGTTTGGGCAAAATGTAGTTAATTTTCTCCTCCTTCACTTGCTCTCTAATACTAAAGCTTCTGTATAGGTTTGCTTCCTGCTGGGAACATTCAGCTCCTCAACTTCCTAGCAGGAGGGCTGGTTTGGAGCAGCTCTGGCCAGCAAAAGGGCCATCTCTGCCAGGGTTTCCCCCGTGTTTTAGATGGTCTGTGCCATCACTGCAGAGCAGGTCAGATTAATCTGCTGTTTCCCGGTAAGATGTGCAGCAGGTCCCTCTCCTGCTTCAATGGGGTGTGCTGGGACTGTGCCTGTCTGTGTGTGCAGAGCTGGGGCGGGGCACCCTCAGGAGAACTCACGTGGGAATGCTGGGAGCACAGCTGACCCCACACCCTGCACCCCTGCAGATCTACCACGGCAAGATAAAGAACAAGGCCACGGAGCCCACCCTGGTGTCGCGCAACCCGCGGGTCGACTTTGTGGGCTCGGCCACCAAGAAGGAGAACAACATCTCCATCGTCCTGAACAATGTGGAGTTCAGCGACGCCGGGAAGTACACCTGCCACGTCAAGAACCCCAGGGAGAGGAACGCGCAGCACAATGCCACCATCTTCCTCACCGTGGTGCACAAGAGTGAGTGCTGGCCAGGGCTGCCCTGAGCGGCACCGGGGCGGTGGAGATGCCAACCCGTGCTGACCTCCCCCTTGGCTCACCGTTGTGGGGTGTCCTGGAGGTGGTTGGCATCCCTGACGGGCAGGGCTCGTGCCCCTCTGTGCTGTCGTGGAAGGGGTAGCTGCCTTTCTGGGGTGGGATGTGCAACCAGGAGCTCCCCGCTCCCCTCCCGAGCCCCCTCAGCACCTTCTCTCCCACAGTGGTGGAGACAGACAACACTGTGACGCTCATCATCGTGGGTGTTGTAGGGGGGCTCATCGGCCTCCTCATCCTCTTCATGCTCATCAAGAGGGTTGTGCTGTTCATCATCAAGAAGACCCAGGACGGGAAGTGAGTGTGGGGGTGCTGCCATGAGCCGGGGCTGTGGTGAGAGGGGTCAGGAGGGGCTGTCAGCTGCCCGTGTGCTCTTCCCGCAGGAAGGAGTGTCTGGTGAGCTCGTCAGGGAACGACAACACCGAGAACGGCCTGGCCGGCTCCAAGGCGGAACAAAAAGCACCACCAAAGGCATGAAGCAGCGGCACCCCGAGCCCACCCCGCAGGGGGAGCCTGGGCAGGGGACGAGCCTTTCCCTTTTGTTTTCTTTCCGAACTGCCAACGCTTGAGACATGTTTCTATTACACACGTGCCTGCAACCTGCACTGCTTCTCGGAGAAGGCTTCGGCTGCCACGGGGACTGGGAGCTTCTCGCGCGCTCGGACTGGGAGGCTGCTGGGGCAGAGGGAGCCGCCTGCTCCGCTCTGAGCGAAGGCAAGAGGGTGCCGAGCAGGCAGGGAAGGGCCCGGGGGCTGGGGGTGCCCTGGTCTGCAGCTGGGCAGGTGCTGTGCCTGGGGGTGCGGGAAGGTGGGCGAGCGGGGGTCCCGGTGTGCCTGCAGGGTGGAGGCAGAGAGGAGCGCGGGGTGTCTCGCTGGAGGCCGGGGTGGCTGGGAGCTGCCTGCTTCATCCCCAAGGTTTCTGGAGCAGAGCAAGGATGCGCAGAGCCGGCTGTGGAGATGGAGTCTCCTGCCGCTGCTGCATCTCCCGTGGGTGCGGCGCAGGATGGGAGGAAACAGGGCTGTTGTGGTGGGGCTTGGCTTCGGTTCCCCCGTTAAGCATTTGAGAGCCAAATCGGTGAGAGGCCCCTTGCTGTGCCTCAGTTCCTCCCACAGCAGGGCCAGGGGGAGCAGTGGCTGGGTCTGGCTGTGTCCTGGGGTCACTACTGGCCCGGGATGGGGTGAAGTGTCACATTTCACGCTGGCTTTGTCCCCGTGCAGGGCCATCCCCGGGGGCAGCAGGGGCTTCTTCCTGGGCAGCCGCGTTGAGAGCACTCCCTGGGTTTGTGCTGCCCCCCTCCCCTCTTTCTGGAGCTCGGCACTCAGCAGCAATGCTTTTGATGCTGATGCCAAGGCTGAACTCGTTATGTGGATATTTTTATATCAGACTCCAGTGGGAAAGCAGCCGATTGTGTTGCCCTTTCGCCCAAGGAAAACTGTGGTATCCATCTGCCACGCAGGGAGGGGGCACGGCCGGGCCCTGGCGAGGGGGGCCGGGCCAGGGCTGTGCCACTGGCCCGCTGGGCGACCTTGGGCAAGTTGCTCTGCCTCTCCATGCCTCAGTTTCCCCATCTGTAAAATGGGGATAATAATACTGCTCTACCTCACGGGGTGGTTGTGAGGCTTCCGTGGCTAACGTTGAGACCCTGGGATGAGGGGTGCCACAGAAAGCCAGAGGGTCTCTGTGAGTGGACTCAGGCAACCCAGCCCCCTTCCCAAGCATGTGAGACACGAAGTGAATGAGCTGATTCTACAGCTGAGGTTGACAATGTCCTTTACATTGTGACTTCTTCCCTATTTCTCCTATTCGTGGGTGTCTGACAGTGAAGCTGCAGGACAGGCAGCTCCCCATCCCCACTCTAGTTTGGGAATCACAGCTGAGCCAGGACTTCCCTGGCTGCAGGGGCTTGTGCCCTGGCAGAGGTGCCAGAGTGGGAGGCAGGCGGGGATGTGGTGGGCCAGGAGAGCAAGGAAAGGCTGGGTGCTGCCTTCTCTGGAGATATGGTGTGGAAGGCAATTTGGAACCTTTGCCAGGTGCACAGCAGGCTGACCACCCCAGGCTGGGCTCCGTGGCACCCGCTGGAGCAGGGCCATGTGCTGAGACAGGGGACAGGTACCGGCACCTGGCCCTGGGCGGGTTCCCTTGGCTGCTGGTCAGACATGGGAGTTGGGATCCTGGTCCCCTCCCTGAGGGTCTGTGGGAACTGTGCTTCAGTTTCCCCACGAGAACCGGGGGCGGGAAGGCTGAGCTCCCTCCCAGGAGGTGTGAGGTGCCCTGCATGGCTGTGCCGTGACCCCGGGGTGGAGGCGCTCCGGTGCCTGGTGCTGTGACCTGCCACCACCACGTGTGCGAGCCCGGGAGGAGGCCTGACACCTCCCAGTCACCCCGAGAGAACCCCCGGCCCGTCCTTGGAGGAGCCCTCCCGTGGGAGAGGACAGCGAGGGGAGGGAGGGAGGGAGGGAGTTTTTTTAAAGAACTATTTTTAGCTGTCCTAACCTGTTGGCCTTTTTTTAGCCGGTGTGTGTGGACGCAATTCCACTTCCTGCTGGATATGCAATGCTGCACTATGCATGGATTACTCCTCTGGCTTGACGGAAAAAGTCCACATAAGCAGTTTTTTGGAATGTAACTCTATAGGCACACGGGTGCTGCACGCAGAGCAGGGGCCCCGGGGGAGCGGGCTGCCTCGGGGGCTTGTGCCAGCACCAGCGGGGTCCCTGCTGTCCCTGGGGCTTTGGGGGGTCTGCAGAGGCTTTCCAGGGCACACCGGGGGGGTGTGCTGCCACAGACATATGTGTGTATGAGCATATATAAACCTGCGTGGGAGACACCTGCGTGTAAACACAGGATGTGTGTGCGACAGGCTGTGTGATGACTTACAGCACATTTTTGCACTGTAGAGGTTTAGTTAGCTTTGCCCTGAATGAAATAAACTTTATGTTTACTAGAGAACCTCTCTGTGGTTTGGGTTGCTGTGGGTGTCTTGTTTAGGTCTGTGAGGGGACTGGGCAAAAATAGCCCTGCGAGCAAGAGGGACAGAGCGTTTGGAGGCTGCGTGAAAAAACAAACCCTTTCCTTTAATGGGGACATGGGGATACTCTACAGCACAAACATCATATCTCTCTGTATAACAGGAGTGAGCTGACAGCAGCTTCGCCCCCCAGGAGCCATCCTGCCACAGCGGGGTCAGCACAGGGCAATAAATTAATCTTTCTCCGGAAGGGAGCTCGAGCCGGTCAGATTCCTTTGCGGTATCGGTGGCCGTCGCTCCGAGCCTTTTCCTCCTAGGCTGGGCTCTGGCGCCCTAAACCACAGCTGCCAGCGAGGGTTTGGGAGGCTCAGCTCACCTCCCACGGCTGGAGATCCATGCCTTGGAGCCGAGACAGCCAAGGATAAAAGGATGGGGAGGGAGGTTTGGGGAGAGGAGAGACCTGTTCCGGCAGGTCTCAGAGCTCCGACTGTAAGGAGAGAGAGGGAAGAGATTGAAAGCTCTGAAAGGGCAGCCAAAACCAGGAGGAAAACAGCTGTGTCCTTAAGGAGACAGCTCAGCTGAAGGGGGCTGGCTTTCCCCCCAAAAGCTGTGCACAGAGCAGTGGAGGTGGCAGAAGGACTGACCCTGCGGACAGTGTAGATCCAGTCGAGGTAGGCACGGATGCTGGTGTAGACGCCGGGCGTGCTGGGGGTGCCGCAGCCCTGGCCCCAGCTGACGATGCCCACCACCTGCCAGTGCCTGCCTGAGTACAGGAGGGGCCCGCCGCTGTCCCCCTGGCAAGGACAGACCCTCTGAGGGGGGCTCAGGAGCCGCCCCCGTCCCCAGCACCCGTTTCCCACGACAGCTTTCCCCTCCAAGGGGCCGTGTCATGGGTGGGTGCAGACCCACCCACCCCTCTTCCCAGCCCAGGCCCCCCACCTGGCAGGTGTCCACCCCGCCCTGGGGCAGGCCAGCACACAGCATCCTGTCGGTCACCTCCCCGTGGTAGGCGGCCAGGTTACAGCTCTGCTCGTCTATGAGCTCCACCTCCGCCTGCTGCAGGCGCTCCGACAGCTTCCCTGCGGGACACGGGGTGCTCAGGGGGACCCCGGGGGAGGAGAGAGCCCACCGGCAGTGCCCCCATCATCCCGTGCAATCCAGCTCACCGTGCTCCTCCGTGTAGCCCCAGCCTATCACCCACAGGGGCGTGCCCGGCACCAGCTCCTCGTCGAAATAGGGCAGGCAGATGGGCTTGGTGCTGTCTGGAAGGGAGGTGGCTGGGGGGGCTCGCAGGGAAGGGGCCCAGACTGGCTGGGGCCACCCACCCGCTCCCAGCCCTGCTGCTCGGTGCCAGCAGAGGACCCTCGGGCCTCCTGCCCCAAGCAGGGCTCACCTGAGACGTGCAGGGGAGAGCGCAGCTTCACCAGGGCGATGTCGTTGTCCTTGGGGGACGCGGGTGTCACCTCGGCCAGGAAGACCTTCTCCACGGCGGAGGTGGCGGTGCTGGAGAGGAGGTCGGAGCCGGCCTTCACGCGCCAGCTCTGGATGATGGGGTTGTTCCTGAGCACAGACAGCTCTGTCACTGCTCGTCCCTCCCGGGGACAGGCAGCAGAGCCCTGCCTGCACGCTGCCCTGCTCGGCATCAGACCGAGGGTGCAGATATGTTAACTACACATGTGTTAATTGACATTTAATCAACACACGGCTCAAACCCGGCGGGACTCAGCCTGGAGGAGCCGCCCCAGCCCCGGGGAGGTGCCGACTCACTTGAAGCAGTGCGCGGCCGTCAGGACCCAGCCGGGGTCGATGATGCTGCCCCCGCAGATGTGCTCCTTCCTGTACTGCAAACTGACCTGCCACGGCCACGCCTCGATGGCAGCCGGGCTCCCGCCCAGCACTCGCGGCGTCCGGATGCTCTGCCCGCAGTCTGCAGGCGTGGGGGGCAAAGGGACACGTTAGGAGGGACAGGGCGAGCGGGGACCGAGGGTCTGGCAGCTCCCAGGGAGGGCAGCATGGCTGGGGTGCCTCACCCCACGACACTGCCATCGCCCCTCGTCCCCAGGCTTGCTGGAAGCCATCCCCTGCCTGCTCCAGCCCACCAGGAGGATTGGTTTAGTCAGGGTAATTCATCGGCAGAAGTAAACTCATCCAGGCAAGCTGGGTAAGTCTCCCTCAGGTGTTTCATTTCTGGGAGGTTTGTACTTGGCTTAACGAGGTTAGCAGTAATTAAATCCAACTTTCCTCGTGCAAACGCTGCGGGAAGTGGGGAGGGAGAGGGCTGGGAGCAAGTCATGGTACTTACTGGAACAAAAGAGTGAAACAACCAATCCAGAGAGGCATTTCCTGGAAGAGGGAGGGAAAGGGCTGGATTGGGTGGAGGACAGGCCCAGGTTCCTCTGCCGGGCACCGCGGGCTCCCCCTCGGGGCTCAGCGGCCACTCCCCACACTCACCTGCCCGGCTCCAGCACCTGGAGGCTCCCGTTGTTCAGCACGACCTCGCGGGGGGGCAGGGGCTGCCCTGCGCCCACCTCCACCCCCTGGAAAGTGGGGGTGCTGAAAGACACGGAGGGCACGGGTCAGCAAACGCAGCCAGGTGTGCTACCAGTGGGACACAGGGACTGGGAGGGGGCAGGCACTGGTGCCTGAGCACCTCGGGAGCCTGGATCCCATGGGAAAAATGGGTTCCTTGGGATGGAGCTTCATGGCTGTCCCAGGCTATAAAAGGGACCTGTATCCAACCCTGCCCAGGTGAGTTATGTTGGCTACTCTGGTGAGGGCAGTGCTGCTGGTGGGTGGGGATGAGGTGAGGGACAGGAGTAGGGCAGGGTGCCCGTGGGCTGGGAGCACAGCAGGGCACACTGAGCACAGCACTCTGCTTCCACGGGAGGCTGCCAGGGCTCTGAGCCAGCTCCTGTGTGGTGAGGATGGACTGTAACCATTAGTGCAGAGCTTTGAGTGCTCTACAGGTGACCAGAGCCCCGCTCCAAAAGAGCTTTTATGGGAGAGGCACAGATAAAGCAGTGGGGTGAGGCATGGGGAAAACAGCCTGTACCTCCTGTAGCCCATCTGCTCACAGGCTGCCTTGGCCAGCACCAGGTCGAAGTGGTCGTGGCAGACACAGGACCAGGCTCCAGTGTTCCTGTTGAGCACCTGCAGGATGGATCTGTCTTTGGAAACGCGGGCTGGAGGCAGACACAGAGTCAGCTTCTGGGTGGCTTTAGCAGGAGAGCACTCCAGAGTTCTCACGGGGTGTCCTGCACTCACCCCCCGCTGGTGGCCCCTCAGGGACCCACTGGGGACAGTTGGCCTCATCCTCGCCCTGCAGACAGTCCACCTGCCCGTCACACACCCGCTGCAGCGGCACCAGCTTCAGGGGCTGCTTGCAGAACAGGTAGTGGTGATCCAGGTAAACCTTGACTAGAGGGAAAGGGGGGCTCAGCACACAGCTCCGGCTGCTGGGCGGGCTCGGGGCTGGCACGGGGGGAGCCCAGCAAGGAGCTGGGCCCAGAGCCGTGTTTGCTGAGCTGTGGCCATGTGAGAGGAGAGGGAGGGGACGCCGGGAGCCGTACCCAGGAAGCCGATGGCGACCAGGCAGGCGAGGGTGAGCACCACGGCCAGGACCAGGACACCGACCCGCTTGAAGGACTCCAGTGTCCTCGAGGATTTGTGTCTCGTGCTGGGCCCTGCAAGACAGAGGAGGGTGGCCCTGCACGGCCGAGCTCAGCCTGGCACCCATCACCCCCAGCCCCCACAGGAGTTACCTCTGCCGTTCAGCCGCTCCGAGGCTGAGTCCTGCAAAGCAGAGGGGAAAAACACGCACTGAGGGGAGACTGCAGGCAGGAGGGATGAGCAGGGAAACTGCCCCAGCCTCCATCCAGCTTCAGAGCTGCTGGGGATGTGTCCTGGTGTGACAACCAGCTGGTGTCACCCGGGGTCACCTGCTGTGTTGTTCCCACAGACACCACCTGTGCAACTCCAGTAAGTGGCTGTTAATGTGACAGAGTTACTCTCATTAACACGCCAGAGGCTTAAAAAGTCACAGGTGTTACAAAAGAGGCACTTTCTGATGCACCAAGAAACCCTGAGTCAAAATACACACGCCTGCGGGGCTGTGGCACGCAGGCATGTCACGACAGGGGTCATATCTTCGGTAGGGTCAGACGGCAGGAGGCACAGCCCCAGCGCTCCCCGACAGGCTCCTGGAGCGCTGGAGGAACCAGCCCACGGGAGCCAGCGCTCCCAGGGCGGGGAGGGAGGGAGAGCAGGCTGTGCCGCTGCTAGGACACGCAGTAAACACAGCCCGGCAGCAGCCGGGGCTGGAGCCCTGATGAATCAGGCACTGATCCGCTTGATCTCCTCACGATTGCCCTCCTGTACCAGCTTCTCGTGGGAGACCTGCCCGGCTGCAGGAGGGCACGTCCTGTGAGCTGCGGTGACCCTGCCCTCAGTGAGGGGGCTGGTGCTGGGCAAAGCCCAGAGCCCCTCTGGGGGGCTTCAGGTGGGCATGGTGTGTGCGTGTTGCCCTGTTTTGCAGCAGTGTTGGTGCCGTGCCATTGAGCAGCAGCTTGTGGAATGGTGTTCCTGCTCTGCTGAGGCTGGTCCCCTCCAGTGAGCCAGCCCCAGGGAGGTCGTCCTTTGCTGTTGCTTCTTGACTCTGTCACAACAGGTAAGAGAAGGTTTTTGCATGGACAGAGGTAAGGAAGGTTAAACCTGCTGTGATAAACCCACAGATCCAGAAGGTTTTGGGGTTTTGGAAGCCTTTGCTCCCTGTGCCGTCTCAGGGCTTGGAGGATGGGACGTAGAAGAGCACTACAATGGGACTGGGCATGTGGGTGAGGGTCTGTCCTCCAGGGCAGGTTAGAGGAGGGGTGAGCCCTCCCTCCCTGGGTCACTGCACTGGAGCACGCTTAGCCATGCACACAGCATCTGCCAGCAGGATTTTGCAGGCGAGTGCCAAGCCACTGTTGCTGGGCTAACACGCAGAGGCAGCCTGGGTTAACGTGCTGCTCGCTTGGCTCAGCCAGGACATGTCTCCTGCCCAACATGTCCCTGCTCCGTGGCTTGGGCTGCCGGTTTTGGGAACAAAAGTGACCTTTGCAGGTGCTGTGGGCATGTGGCTGTGCCCCAGCATGCCAATGTCTGGCTCCTCTGAGGAAATGCCAGCGGCTTTTCTCCAAACAGCTGAGCTCAGCTGGCACCTGTGCCAGATCTGGGAAGGTTGGGCCAAATTCCCCACCCCTGGGTGGGCTCTGATCAGCTCCCAGGGGTGCAGGGCCTGGCTCCTGGTGGCAGGGAGCAGGAGGTCAGGGTAGGAAGGGGAATGTGCATCCCGCACCTCCCATCTGTGCTACCCTTGCAGGGCTGCTCCTCTGCAGCACCTGGTGCCTGCAGGAGCCCCGGGGGTTCTGTGGTGCTGCAGGTACACCCTGCAGTGCAGCCAGCCCAGGGCATGTGGGGCTGCTCCTTCCTCGTGCCGACCTCCTGTGTCACCGAGGGCCCGGGCTGGGCAGGACATGGATAATGGCATCCTAACGGTTCCCGGTGGGAATGGTCCCAGGCCACGATGGATCCTGCAGCCTCCCTGGCTAAGGGGCACTGCAGTGGCAGTGCTGCCCCTCCCTGTCCCCAGGCTGCCTGTACTTGTCCCCATCATGTCATCCAGGCTCCTTTCTGAGGCAGCTGTGCAGCTGTGGGGCAGATGCAGGTGGGATAAGAGATTAATGTTTTTGGGGGTTTTTTTTTTGCATTTTCTTCAGTCCACAAACCTCCCCTGTTTCAAAGGGTTTCACGTCTTGGAGCTGCCCAGAGCTGCCTCTCCATGACTCCTCTCAAACCCACACTATGGGCAAGAGCTGCGCTGGTTAAATCCAAAGCAAGGCAAGAGCTGTGCCCACTCCTGCATGGAGTGCAGGCACATGATTTCCTGGAGAACCCAAGGCTACCGTAACTAATTGAGCTCCCTTGCCGTGTTCTCTCAAAGCACTTAATGTCACCGTGGCCATTTTGTGCTCCAGCTGTGCAAATGCCAGCCCAGGAGCCGTGGAGTGCTGATGAATCTCTTCACCTACACCATCCAGGGGGCTGCAGGGTGTGCTGAGCCGAGCTTCTTCCTTCCCTCAGGAGCAGGTGGGATGTTCCTCCACAAAGCCAAGCTTCCCAGGGTGACTGGATTCCGGGGCTGACTCCGTGGCTGAGCGGATTTAACCAGTGGGTGTGTGTAGCTGTTGCTGCTGTGCAGGGGGTGAGCTGCTCACCCTGGAGGGGATGATGTCCTGGTTTGTCGCTGGTGGAGGGTTTTAAGGTGCTCAGCGAGTTGGGCTGTACCTGTCTGCCCTCTTAGTCCCTCCTAGGGAGGGACTGCATGCCAGGCTGGGGTTTGGTGGCCGTGGCTTTGCTGGCAAACGGCACTGCAGGCAGCGAGAGTGTCCCCAAACAGAGGGACCTGCAGTCCCACAGTGGGAGCTGCACTGCAGGACAGGGGGGCCTGGCTCTCACCCAGGTGGTACCCAAGAACCAGAACCTTCTCGGGAGGGGTGAGACTCCAGAAGGGCCTGTTCCCCTTGTCATGCAGACTGCAAGACACACTGCCTTGTTCGTCTGCTTCCCGGGCTGGGAGAGGGCCGAGGCAAGCCGGAGAAACGTGGGAGTGAGAGCTCGGGGGGTACCCGGGCACCATATCCACCAGCCACAGTGGTGTGCTGAGAGATGCAGGTAAAACCCTGCCCTGCCTGGATGCTGCCGGGGCTGGGGAGCAGCAGCTCTTTGAGTTTGGGCTGCCCCTTCACCGGTGAATCTCTCCTGGCACTGCCAGGCTGGGAGCGCGGCGGGACGCGGGCTGTGCGGGGAGCCGGGGGCTGGGGGTAGAGCTGTCAGTGACTCACCATGTTCATGCAGCTCCAGCGTGGTCCTTCTGCCTGCAGAAACCCAGCCAGTAGCAGAGAATCACAGAATATCCTCCAGAGCAGGGCAGGCTGCGGGTGCCCCGATGCGCAGGAACCGGGGCCGGCGATGCTCCCGCACCCCTGTACCTGCTCTCTGTGCCCGCCCTGTGCTCACACTGGGGCAGGACCGCCCCAGCACTCCTTAAAACCCACAAGGGGAGTTGTGAAACAGGAATTATGGTTTGTATTGTAATACAACACCGGTCTATCAGCACACCATCACCTGCTGTAATCTCCTGAGCATCTGCCACTGGGGGGTGACTCACCTGCAGGGCTGCTGTCACCAAATAGCTTATCAGAAGTGAACGGACTGATTTTTCCTGCTCCTCCTGACGATAAGGGGATCCAAGGCCATCCCGCTCTTTGTCTGGCTCTTCCGCGTTGCACGGGGTTGTTTTTACGCCGAGGGTTTGGTAGGTGGAGGAGGAAAGGAGGAGAGTTTATGCACGAGGTCACCTGGCTCTCGGGTCACTCGGTCTGTGTGTCCCCGCTCAGCCCCAGGTCACGCCTGGCAGTGCTGGGGGAAGGTAAAGGTGAAGAAAGTGGGTGCTCGTGGAAGGTTATCCTGAGGCTGAGGATCCAGCCCCCTCAGGAGGTGTGGGGACCTGGTCTGGCTGTGCCCACAGCTCCTGTCCCCGTGGTCCATGTGATGCCCAGAGACTGTGGGATGGAGGGTGGGCAGTGGCACTGGCAGGTCCAGCTGGAGGGTGCCTGTGCTGCTGTGAGAGACTTCGGCTTGAAAACCCCCCCGGGTTTAGGGGCTGCAGCAGTGGGCAGCTGGGCAGAGCTTGGGTCTCTGGCATGCCAGATTGGGTCCTGAGAGCCTTCCCAGAGCATCCCAGTGCCAGCCCCGCTGCCCTGGAAGCGAGAGCAGCCCGGGAGCATCCGTGGGGAGGGAGGTGGCATGGCAGGAGCAGCTCTTCCTCCTTTGAGGTTACCAAGGCTTTGAGGAAGCAGCTGAGGTTTGCAGATGTTATGTCACAGCTCCGGGCACCTCCGGGGCTTTGCTTCCTGGAGTGCGGCTGCATTTCCAGCCCTTCCCTGGCCTCCTGCACCCAGAGCCCTGCCACGACACAGGTTTCCGGGCATCCTGGCTCTGTTGGGGTCAGGCAGGGGTCAAGGCAGGGCTGGCCCAGGGCTCTGTGTGGCCATCAGTGTCCCCGAGCCCCTCATGTACACACCTCATCCCTGTCCTCTCCTGTCTGGCAAGGAGTGGTCCCATCCTCTCCTTGTGAGCTGATTACTGCCAGGGCCTGGGGGTCTGCAATGCCCATTGTCCTGCATCCTGCTGGCTCTGCATCCCTGCAGGCCCCAGGCATC
>JAYRBT010000067.1:5693446-5720524 GCA_036023395.1 Myiotriccus ornatus
CTGCCAGGGCCTGGGGGTCTGCAATGCCCATTGTCCTGCATCCTGCTGGCTCTGCATCCCTGCAGGCCCCAGGCATCGCCCCTGCTCTTGGCACTGAGATGCTCACCCTGGGGAGGGCTGTGGGTCTTGGCCCTGCCCTGGCCACCCTGTGCCACTGGCACTGGGTATGGTAGAGGCTGTGCCTGGCAAGGTGGCACAAACCAGGAAGGAATTCTACCCCTGGCTGTCCAGTTTCCAGCTGTTAATGGTTATCCCTGTTTGACACTTCTCCCTGCAGCCACGGGAGGCGGTTTTCCCTCTTTCCACGAGCAGGAGTTGACTTCCCACCTGACCGTGTGGTTCGGGACTTTGAGAAGATGATCTCATACAGATGTAAGTACATCATCTTGGGCATCTGACTGGGGGCAGCTGCTGGGGGACACCATGCCCTCCTGGGGCGGTCATAACCTTTGTGGGCATCCCCAAATGCCCAAGCCCCTGCCACCCTCCTGGCTGCTGGTCTTTGCCAGGAGGTGTTTGCCAAAGGACATGGCCACTCAGGCACCTTGTTGCCTGTGTACAGGGTGTCCTTGTCCCTCAGGCTCCCAGTGCTCCCGGTTCAGCCTCTTCCAGCAGTGGGAGGGCAGAGCTGCCCACACAGACGGGCATCATGCCCACCCCAGGGGGTGGGGAGGCTGGGCTGGGCACCGGGATGTGCCGTCTGCCGTGTCTGCTGGAGCTCCTCTGCTTTCTCCCCGGGAACCAGTTGGACCAGTGGGCGAGGACTGGTGCCTGGGCTCGCTGCAGCGGGGGCGGTGAGGCAGCTGTGTCACCGGGACAGGAGGGCACGGGCAGGACGTGCCAGGCTCGGGCGCACACGGGGCTCTGCTGGGGCAGCTCCAGCCCGGGACAGCCGCGAGCAGCTCCTGCGCCTGACACCGGGAGATGGACCCCCGGAGAGGTGAGTGGGGGCCTTTTCCTCCCCTCACAGGGCAGAGGTGGGATGGTTCATGGCGTGGGCAGTGTTCTGGTGACCTTCCTCCCCTCTGCTGCCTGGGAGCTGGGGCTGGGGCTCAGCTGCTGTGGTGGCTCTGCCCCCAGCAGCGCTGCTCGGAGCCATCCCTCTGGGATGTGGGGATGTGGGGATGTGTGTGAGGATGTCTGCTCCCGAGGCTGAGGGCAGGGATGCCTCCCACACACAGCACAGGGCAGGGTCTGGGCACAAAGCCATCATCCTCCCACTGGCAGTGGGCGTGGGGACAGGGCAGTTTCGGCAGCCACCTGATTCAGGGAGGCTGTTGCACCACGTCCCTCCTGCCCTGCAGCTCCTGCACATGAGTCACGGCTGCAGCAGCTCCTCACCTCATCCCTGCCGGGGCCTGGGGTCCCAGGGCTCCAGCTCACCCCTGCCCCAGCTGGAGCAGGAGGCATTGGCTGCCCGTGTATCCCTCTCCAGGCAGGAGGGCCTGGTGGAAGGGAGGGAAGGGCGGGTTGCTCCTGCTGCTCTGCTGTGGAACCTGGGTGCTCACAGGTCTGCGGCCCCCGGCTCTTCACCGGATCCCATCAGGTAGAGCAAGTGCTGCGGGTTGCAGGATGACCCGGGACCTTGCTCACTATGCAAACACTGTGACCACAGGGGAAATGTGCTCACTCCACTGGCATCTGCCTAAATTTAGCTGCTGTTAGGTCATCCCTTTCCGCTGCCTCCTCTCTCCAGACTCTGCACGGCGCAGGATCCGTCCCCGTGCCCTGCACTGCAGGGCTGGCCGTGCTGAGGGGCAGTCCCCAAACACCCTGTGCCCTCCTGGGCACAGTTCCCCCAGAGCTGTCAGCAGAGAAGTGGATTCTCAGCAGCTCTGCTGTGCTGGGCACCTCGATGACAATCCTGGGAGCGTTGGCTGGTGCTGGCCTTCGCCAGCCCCCGTGACATGGATGGGAGGGATGGAGTGGTGTAGAGCCCCACAGTGGTCCTGCACAGCCCCTTCCATGTCCCCGCGCAGCCCCTTCCGTGTCCCGTCCCAGCCCGGCGCTGGCAGCAGGAGGCTGCTCGCCCTGACAAGTGCATCCTCTAGAGGGAACTGCCAGCCCAGAAATGGGTCTGTGCGGCTGTGCAGGGCTGGCTGCAGGGATGGATGGCTCCCAGGGCAGCTGGACGAGGTGCTTCACCCCACCAGGGTGTGAGTGGGACCAGAAGTGGGGATACAGCGTTGTCAGGGTGGCCAGCTCCCTCCCCAGTCACCATCCCACCTGCCAGCTCGCCTGGGGACAGCAGAGGTGGTGGCTGTGTGACCAAGTCTCCATCACAGGCCTTTGGGGGTGGCAGAAATCTCTGTGCCACAGCCCTCAAGAGCCTCGTGGTGTGTACCCCTTCGCCGCTGTAGGGACAGCACAGGGTGGAAGGTCCCATCCCAGCTGTCCTGTCCCCCCCAGGGGATGATCAGAACCCCCAACCTCCCAGAGGTGTTTTCTGCAGAGCCCCTTCTCCCTCTGCTTTGCAGGGCAAGAGCCCGTCAGCGTGACTGGGGCTGTGCTGGGCATCGGGCTGGCCTTGCTGATCCTGGTGGTTTTCAGCTACACCTTCATCCGGTGGTACCGGAGGGGCCAGCGCTGGCACCGTGAGTGTGGGCAGGGCAGGGGGACAGGTGGTGGTGACAGGGCAGGGAGGGCTCAAAGGACAGGCCTGCAGGGTCTGGGGAGCACCCCTGACCTTCGCTGGCCCCTGGGCAGTCGGGGAAACCTACGTGCAGGGTGCTCTGGGGCGAGCTGGGGACATGCAGAGGCGAGGAGGGGGATGCACACCGATGTCCTGGTGCTGTCCCACTGCCTGTCCTGCCTGTCCCCGTGCTGCCACACAGACTCACAGCAAAGCAAGGGTGGGTTTGTGGCACCACGTGGTTCTGACACCTCTCCCTCCTCTTTCTCCTGCCTCTCCAGGGCCTGACTTTGTCTTCAACCTGTACCACACGCGGTGAGTGGTGCCGTGGGGGGACCTGGGGTGGGCTGGCTGCTCACTTTGCACGGTGCTGAGGTGTCACACACCCTCACCGGTCCCTAATCCACCACGTTCTGCAGTTTGCAGGAGCTGCCTCCCGGGGATGGCTGTTCTGGGGGTCTCCACAGGGACAGTCCCTACCCTGTGGGCTGGCAGGGGCTGGAGGGGGACGGGCAGCTTGCTGACATCTCTGCTTTCCCCACAGTGGGGTGGGGTCACTGGCAGTGGAGCTGCTGCCCCCGTTCAGCATCAGTGGCTCTCTGGACACCACGGGCAGAGCCTACGAGCCCTTCCCCACCAGGAGGGTGTGAGGAGGGGGCCGGGCTGCTGAGCAGGTAGGACATCACCCTGTGGTGGGTGCGGGGTCCCCAGCAACGCATGTCCCCCCAGCACAGCCTGTGGGTGCCTCTGTGAGGAGCCCAGGGGGGTGAGAGTGCTGTGCCCCAAAGCCTCCCTGCTGCCTCACAGCCCCTGGGCATCACAGCTTTCCCTGGGACAGTCCCAAGGTTTTTCCAGCAGAAATCCTGTGGCTGTGGGGCCGCAGGGGCTTTCCCTGGGCTCTGGTTTTCGTTCCCCCTGGGCAGGCTTCGGTTTTCATTTCCTTCCCCACTGTCCTTGGGCTGGGATGGAGCACGTGGGGAGGGACAAAGGGGGCTGGGGCTGGAGCCCGAGTGCTCCTGCACCACTTCCTCTCGCTGCCCCTCACCCACCATCCAGCACCACCCAAAAAAGCAACCAAAACCGGCCGGGGGGAACTCCTCCGTTTTCACTTCTGTAAAAAACAGCCCCTCTGACTGTGCTGCGTTTCTACTGAAATGGAAATGGCACAGTTTCTGTTTTTAAAAAAAGCTTCACAGGATCACAGGACAGCTGGGGTTGGAAGGGACCTCTGGAGACCACCTGGTCCAAACTGCCACCTGGAAGCAGTGACACAGGAGTGCATCCAGGAGGATTTTGAATGTCTCCAGAGGGGGAGACTCCAGACTCTCCCTGGGCAGCTCCTCCATCTGCTCCACAGCCACAGCTCTCTTGCTGTCCTTCCCTGGCCACAGGCAGCACACGAGGTGCCTGGGGCCTCCCCTCGCTTGGGATGGAGGAATAGGAATCCCAAGCTCCCTCAGCACTCATCCCAGAGAAAACAGCCACCTTCCCCATGGCTCAGAGACCCTCCAGCCCTTGGGACCAGCCACCTGCATGCCCAGGAGACCTGGGACTGTGACTGCAGGGCACCAGCTAAGGAGGACAGCCAGGAGCCCCAGAACTGGGTGGCTGGGTTTGTGCAACTGTGGAAAATGCTGTGAAGAAATGGGATATCTGCTCCAGACCCCCTCCTCGCTCCAGTATCTGGACTAGTGTGGGAGTTTGTCCCCAGTAGTGCAAGCAAACACCTCAGAAAGCCCCTGTGAGGTTTGTCTTGATTTTTTCATTACCAGTTGCCTTCGGTCTCAGCAGAGCAAGTGGCTGTGGAAGTGCCCAGAGCATGAGAGCAGCTGTGGGGAAGGTGTTGTGGCCACAGAGAGGGTCCCTGTGGGGCTGGCAGGGGCTGGGGGCTTTGGGACCATTTCTTCGCAAACTTTTCTCAGAAGGAAAATGAAGAGAAACTTCATTTCGTGGCTGTGTGTTGGGAAACCAGTGAGGACAGAGTGGGATTTCCAGGCAGTCGGAGGGACTCTCGGCTACCAAAGCCAAGCCCTTTGGTCTGCAGCTTTCTGGCAAACTCCTGGGTTTGGTTGAAAGGAGAGCTCTGGCTGCTCATGGAGCCCTGGGTGCTGGGAGCTGGAGCCCTTGGTGGTGAGCAGGAACTGCCAGAGCTCAGCACGGCGCAGGATCCGCCCGCGGAGCTTGACGTCAGCGGCGATTAAAAGAAAAACCAAAAAAAAAAAGTCATGCTTAGTTTTGATGACTCCGTTTTCCAGAGGAAGTTGAAAAAAAAAAGAAAAAGAAAGAAAGCAAAAAGCTCCAGCCCCCAAAATACACAGAGGCAGAAGAGCTGGGGTGAGTGGAGGGGCAGGAGGGGGTGCACAGTGCCCTCCACGGCCGGGCCCCCGCGCGACGCAGGGACTGATCTCACGTGGGAGTAGCGCATCATCAGATGTAACAAAAGGCAACCTGGCGATGATCAGCCCCCTTCTCCTGCCTGCAGTGACTCATGCTTTCACCTGAAAAACATACTCCCCGAGGAGGGTTTCCACCAGCAGTTTTCATGGAACTATCCCACCGTGAAGGTTCTGGGAAAGTGAGTGACTCTTAGGAAAAACTTCCTGCTATCTGGCAGCAGTCAAGTGTGTAGCCCACGGTGAGTTTTTCCATCTCTTGCAGTTTCCATTCTAACAGTAACTATTCACAGAATCACAGAATCAATTAGGTTGGAAAAGACCTCTGAGGTCATCAAAATCTAACCTATGACCAAACACCACCATGTCAACAAGCCCGTGGCACTAAGTGCCACATTCAGTTTTGCCTGGTTTCCCCAGCCCCTGGGTTTAATTTGTTCTGCTCTGCCCTGAGGTTCTCCTGTCCTTCCCCACGTGAGGAGAAGCCACGTTGCCCTTTGCTGCCGGGGAATGTCCGTGTGTGAGAACGGAAAGTGCAGCTTGACCTTAGGAGAGGATGAACAGACAAACGGCCCAAATAAATAACACCACATCCTTTGTATTTACAAATTAAATAGAATAAATAATGTCTGTGTACAGCAGGGGCAGAACATGGCCCATAGTGTGAGCAGGGCTGGCCTGGCTCATCCTGTATCAGAGGCAGCCAGCACCCCAGGGCTCTGCCAGAGGGGCTGGATACCACAGGGTCTCTGTAGGGTCAGGAAAGTCCCTCGCTCCCTCCATGTGAGGTCAGCCAGGGAGGGAGCCCTGTGCTCCCAGCAGCAGGGTGGCTGATGTCAGGCTGCCCTCTGCTCCCAGTGTCTGTGTTGTGAAAGATCTGGATGTCATCGGAGGATGTCACCGGAGCTGTGGACGTCAGCTGGAGGAGCCCAGTGCTGGCCAGAGGAAGGGGGAAGTGGAATCACAGAGCTGGCCCCAGCCCCAAGGGTGGCCCTGTGCCTCATGCTGGGCTGCTGAGGAGGGCAGACAAGACAGGATCATCCCTGGGAAACATCCTGGTGCGTATCCTTGAGCTTGGTGAGCCCCTCCAGCGTAGTCCATCCCTGTCTCTCGTTAGCTATACACCAGAGACCAGCTGGAGGGACACACTGGGGGCTGTCCACACAGTCCTGGGGCCAAAGCAGCCCCAGCAATAGCTGAGCAGGAGCTCCTGGGACGTGTCTCGGCCCGGCACCGCTTGGTTTGGTGTGTCAACATTCAGAGGGTGGCAGTAGCTTATTAAGTGGCTGCTCCCCACGGGCAGTGGGTAGAAGAGGTAGCTGTGTCAGTGTGCAGGGCTGGCAGTGCCTGCCCCCCAGCCTGGGGACGGCTCACAGGCGGCTGTCCCTGCTGTCCCCATTGAGCAGGCTCAGGGGGTTCACTGGCAGTGTGAGCCAGTCTGTGCTGAGGCTGGAGGTGAGGGGCAGCGTCCCCAGGATGTCAATGTTGAAGATGCTCAGGTCGAAGGGAGCTTTCAGGAGCTCAGGGCCAGCTTTGGAGATCAAAGGAGGACTTGGAGTCCCCCAGCTCAGCAGAGTGGGGGCTAAGGGTCCCATCTGGCTGGAAAAGTCCGAGGAAGGGGCTCCCCATGGAGCAAGGTCCTGTGCTTGGCCACGGGGACACTCTGGAGAGGACTGCTTCAAATACCCTTTGGACACAGCCAGCTGGGAGCACTCAACATCCAGCACGAGGTCAGTGCCCTGCCCAGGCCCGTCACGGTCCGAGAGGGGCATTCCCTGGGCTGGGTCCTGCCTTGGCTCCACCGAGCCCTTGCACTGCTGCAGGTACCCGCGGAACGGCACGTCCTCCTGGCCGCTGGCAGGGCAGAGGTCTGGCCCCCCCTGGCTGCTGTTCCCGCTGCTGGAGGAGCAGGTGGGACCAGGGCAGGTGCTCTCCAAGCCCACACCACTGTCGTCTCCAGTGGGCAGCTGCCGCCTGTAGCCCTGGGGCTCGGGGCCCGCGGAGCAGCTCAGTTCGGAGGAGGAGGACGGGATGTGCAGGCAGATGCCGCTGTCGGTGCTGCTGCCGCTGTTGTCTCTGCTCCCCACGGGTTCCAGCAGGCACAGCCGGTCCTCGGGCAACACTGGGAGCCTCCAGCCCTGTTCCAGGGGCACCTGGGCTGTGGTAGTGCTGCTGTCCGGCTGGGGCTCCTTCTGGCACAGGAAGAGCTCCTGGATGGGGTCTGTGTCCAGGCTGCCCAAGGACGGGGGCTCATGCTCCACCCAGAGCGAGCTCTGCTTCATGAAGGACTTCTGAGAGGGAGAGAAAGAAGGGAGTGAGCCGTGCGTTGTCCCTCTTGTTGCTGGCCGCTCCCAGTGCTCCCCAAGCCTGTGCCTGCACCTCTGTGCCAGCCACAAAAGGTGCCTTACCAGGACAGACGGTTTCCTCACAGGTTTCTTTATGTAGGTGTGCACCAGCAGAGCCCCCAGGATCCCCAACAGCACAATGAAGCAGGGGCTGAGGATGCTCGGGAGAAGCTCCACGGTCCCTACGAGAGAGGACATGTGCAGGTGAGGGGGACAGGCAGTGTCCAAAGTGCACAGAGCGGCTGTCCAGGCATGGACCCCCAGTTCCCAGGGCCAGGAGGCTGAGGAGGGTCTGCATCCCTCCCTTGCCTGGCTCCCCACTCACTGTCTCTCTGGGCGGTGGTGACACACTGCTCGTCGGTGCGCGTGGCGGGGACGGGCCGGTTGGTCACGCTGGGCTCCACGCTCAGGCAGTACTCGGTGTCCCAGAGCAGGTCGCTGAGGGTGAACTCTGCCCTGGTCTCCACCACTTCAAACTGCAATAAGGAGAGAACAGGCTGGTACCTGAGAGCCCCCAGCTCCTGCAGGAGGGCTGGTTCCCCCTCTTTCCTCCCCCCTCCTCCCCTCTCCCCTGGGGATGGAACATCTCCCCTCCCCGGCTGATGGCAGCTAGCCCCAAAATCCCAAGAGTCAGGGAAGCTGCTGCAATAAAACATGCAGAGAAACCTCTCTGCTGTGTCGTGGCTCTGAGGAGGCTCAGCATTTAGTTTTACAGAAGGCTGTGCTTTAACAATGTGTTTTTTCCACTCGGGCAGCACTGCGTGGGACAGGAGGGGAGAGAGCGGGAGCAGCAACTCATCTCACCGTCTTGTTGTCCTTCGTCCTCCTGGCGTACACCCGGTACTGCCTCATGTCCTCGTGGATGTCCTCGTACCTCACAGTGAGGTTCCCAGTCCGGAAGAGCAGCTGCAGCTGCACGTGGATGGTGTTGCCCCTCACGGAGAGGCTCTGGCCCGACAGGCGCAGGCTGGCTGGAAGAAGTCAGTCGGAAGAGCACGTTAGGGCTGTGTCCTGCTTGCAGCACTGGACTGAGCTGTGACTGTCCCTCGCAGCCCATGCCACCCATCCTCGCTTTGTCCCATCCTATCCTGCAGCCTGCCTGCCCTCCAGGAAGGTACAGAGGGAAACATCCCTGCTCTCATTCATCCCACAGTTCTTCCCAAGCGTTTTGGCACCCTGACCTCACCATCCCCAGAGCCTCCTGCCCCCGGCCGAGGTGAAGGCAGACCCCGACCTACCGTCCTGTGGGGAGAAGACGTTGGTCCTTTGCCATGAGGACGTGTGGTTCCCGGACACGGCCCTGACGCGGGCGTAGTAGCGCCTGTCGGGATCCAGGGTGTAGTAGGTGAGGTCGCAGGATTGCCCCGAGGACTTGGTGCACTCTGGGACGGCCGTCCAGGGGATTTTTGTGCCGTAGCTGTGGGGAGAAGCATGGGGGGTGAGAGCCGTGCGGGCAGCGCAGGGACTCAGTCGTCCCTGCTGTTGGAGTCGGACGTCAGGCAGGGATCAGCCCGCCGTGCCCCCGCGGCTGCACTCACACTTTGTACTCCACGTCGTAGCAGACGTCCCCGGGGTGGCCGTGTCCCGGCTCCCACCGCAGCACGTGCCACGCGGTCTCGGCGGTGAAGCGCACGCGCCGGGGGCTCGCCAGCCCCTCACCTGCGGGACCCACGGTGGGCGTTGGGTGAGGCTGCACAGCCCCCATCCCACTGGTGCCCATGGGAGCTGGGCAGGGCCCTCGGGATGGCCTCCTGGAGCTTCACCCCACATTTAGTGCTGACTGCCCAAAATGTGTAAGGACTTTCCCGGATTTCTTTGTCCAAGTTTCAGGGTTTGCTCATCCCCATCTTCCCCTTCCTCTGTCTTCAGGCAGAGCCCAGCTCAGCTCAGCCAGGAGGTTCCCTGTGCTTTTCTGCCCCAAGCAAAGAGCTGTGTTTACATCCCCAACCCTCTGCCACTGGCCATGGGGGCTCTGTCTGGACTCAGCTTTCTTGCAGCTGTGTTTGGACTCTGCTTTCCTGTTTTGCTCATCTGCTGCCTGTATGAAAGAGACTTTTTTCACACCTTCTGCCTGATTTCAGTACTGTCACCTGGCAGCAAAGCCTCGGTTCGATAACATCTGCCACCACCCCCCCTCCTGCGCAGGTTTCCCTGGCAGCCACTGCCTGCCGGCAAACACCGAGCCCAGCAGCAGCCGTGGCACCTCGCCCGCGATCACAGCGGTGGGGACAAGCGAGGCTGGGGACTCCAGAGCCTTTGGGCTCCCAAACAGCAGCAAAAGGCAAGCGGCAAGCGGGGAGCCCTGGCCATGTCTTGCTCCAGAGCGCCGGTCTGAGCACCCAGTGATGTTCAAGCTGTGGCTCCAACCTGCTCCCTGCCTGCCTCCCCCATCCCGGTGTGAGCAGTCCACCCGGAGCCGTGGAGATGAGCGGGGAGGCGAAAACCGGCGCGGCGCGGGCAAGAGACTCACCGTGCGTGTGCCGGGCGAGGAGCAGGGCCAGGCACAGCGCCAGGGTGGTGGCAGAGGGGCCCATGGCAGCTCAGCATCCTCCGTGGCAGCAGGGTGAGTGCTCTGCCGAGCTCTGCCCCGACGGGTGCCGAGCGCCTGTTTTTCCCCGGGGGTTGGCTCAGTGACGTCTCAGAGGCGTTCGCAGAGCGGGAGGAAAGTCGCTGTGCAGATACTTCCACTTTTTTTTTTTTTTTTTGCTGTCCACCCACTCACCCCCAGTCAATGCCTCAGCCCTGGGCTGGGCATTTCCAACAGCAGACTTAAAGGAAGAATTTTGGGGGCTTTTCTGAGCAAAACGGTGCAGTGCTGAGAAAGGCACGTACAAGTACACAATGTCTCTGCCTTTGCTGCTTCGTCATAAAATGAGATGTTAAAAGCACAACAAAGGTGAGTGTTAGCACTGAGGGTGACCTGTCACAGGGATTTTACAGAGCACAGCACCATGTCCTGTCCTGCCAGCAGCTAAATCCAGCCAGGTTCCATCCAGCCCTGGAGCCCCAGGAGAGGGTTCTGGCTCTCCCTTCCTTTGGGCTCAGCCTGTGCTCTCCTGTTTCTTTCCCTATGTGTGGGGCTGAGTGACAGTTTCTGGGCTATTCTGTGTCCTGCAAACACCTACACACATCTGAGGTCCAGTGTGGCAGAGGGGCTGTCACTGTCCCCGGGATGGCCATGACTCACGTGGCTGTGGGGTCTGGCCCCATGGTGGTGTCCTGCCTGTCTGGTGATGCTGGGACCTGAATTACCCCCCAGAGGGCTGTGAGACCTCTGCTTTGCCTTCTGGCAGGTGGGATTACAGGAGAGCTTGCCTGAGGGTTTTCCTGGGGCCCTCATGTGATGGGGAGTGATTCACCGCAAGAAGAGGAATTTCCTGCCAGGGAATAAGTGGAAAGGACACAGATGAAAAGAGTAAGAGAAACCAAAAGTGCTCTGGACAGCCTCAGAGAGCATCGTGTCAGGCCTGGCTTGGTGGGCATAGAGGTGCAGGACCTCAGGTTCCTCCTCGAAGAATCGTCTTAAATGCCTTAAGTGGAAGATTTGTGCTGTTTTCCCTGACTTGTCCTCCCTGCTAAAGGTCAAGGGCTTCCACAAACCCACAGCCTGGCCAGAGCACCAGCAGCAGATCCCCTCCCTGCCCTAGGTTTATTCCCCAGTCCTTGGCAGATCACCTGTCACTCTGCTATCAGCTCCTGAGTCAGATCTAGCAGCCACTGAACTTAGGAGTCCTGAGATGAAGCACAGCCCATCCCACACAAAGCCACAGCTTGTGTTTTGTGTCAAATAATGACAATTAAAAGCAACAGGACCAAAAACGAGGGAAGAGGGAGCTTTGTGGAAAAGACACCCTGAGGCTGGTCCTGTGGGTGAGGCGGTTCAGAGCCTTGGGAGAAGGGGTTGGTGAGTTAAGGGAAAATGAAACAGGCTGAGGAGAAATGAAAGTTCTGCAGAAGGCTGGGATGATGAGTTACACAGGACTCGAGCTGGCACCTGAGCTGCTGCACGGTGGGCAGTGTGACCTGTGGCTGACCCTGAAATACCTCCTGGTGGACACACTGCAGAGAAACCCAGGCCAGGGACAGCTGTGTCTGAGCTTCCTTAGCCGGTGTCCCTCGGGAAGTTTTCCCAGGCTGACAGAGGGGTCAGGCAGTGATGCTGCCCTGTTCAGTGCAGGGCTGGGGCCGGAGGGCTGGGTCTGCACCGCCCTGCTGCAGGACAGGAGCAGAGTGATCCTCTTCCCTTCCCAATTGCCTCGTGCCTGGAGGTTGGAGCGGAGCGTGGAGGAGCCGCCGGGCTCTCCTGGGCTGGTGGAGCCGGCTCTGGCTGGGTGTGCTATTATCACCTCTGTGCTAGCTGGGAGGCCAGGAGGGTGCTGCAGGGCTCACAGGAGCAGTTACCAGCAGGCAAGGGTGAGGATTTCACCTGGGAGGTGTTGCGCTGGCTGACATTTACCATCAGGCTGCTGGGGTCAGGCCAGACACCCTGTTCTCTGTAGGTGGCTTTGTAGAAACAGTGGCAAGCGGTGAATGATTCCTGGAGTTATCACCTGGATCTGCTTTCTGAAAATCCCTTTTTGAAGAGGACGTGTCAGCTCATGGGGACGTGGCTGGCTGGCTCAGGGCTGTCTGGGGATGCAGCTCAGTGCTTGGCCAGCCCCAGCACCCAGCAGGCACAGCCTGCACAGGCACAGAGGAACCACAAAAGGCAAACAAGAAAACCCCAAACCCACTTCTGCCTGTGAAAACTGCAGAGGAGTGTGCTGTGGAGCGAGGGCTGCCTCAGAAACCCCCATGGAAGACAGGATTCCCGGAATAGGAAGGGACAGTGGGATCCAGCACAGGCTTTTCAGCCTTGAAAGGAAGGGACTTTGCAGCAGGCTTTCTCCAAGCTTGGATGTCCCTGCTTGTTTCCTGCCCTGCCAATGAGCAGGTGTGGGTGGGGAGCTGCATTAATAAGGGACCTACTCTATGAATAATGCCAGGAGAAATGTGTGGCAGTGAGGGTCATGGGTCTGGATATGAGAGCACACAATGGAGCTGGGCCTTCTTCTTTTAATCTGAATATTTTTATCTGTTTCTTCCTGAGTTCTTGATTAAGTAAAACATCCCCAGCTCGTGCCTGAAGGGAGGCAGGAGGCTGCTGCTGGCTGCTGGCAAAAGCATCATTTCATTAGTAAAGGAGTGAAAAGGCCTCTAGAGAAACTGGAGGGAAACTGCATCTCATTTCCCTTGGAACAGGGAATTCTTGACTTCTGGGTCACACCAGAGAGGTTTTCCCTGGGGTTGGGCATGGCTGTGCACCCCTTTCTCTCCCATCCTCAGCTGGCACACTTAGCCCTTGGCTGGACTGGAGAGGTTGGGGGTGAACGTGTGGTGGGCACAGAGTGAAGAAGGGGGGAATTGGGTGGGCAGGCAGCCAGGAGAGCAGTGAGGAACTCCCGGAGACCGGGATGGCACCGTCCCCTGGGCCCAGGGGATATCTCACCTGCTCCCAAACTCCCATCCCTCTGGCCACGGCCAGAATCCCACTGCCCCTGCCCCGCGTCCCTGAGCGGCCGGCCGGCACAGGGGCAGGTGTTTTGCACGCTGTGCCTGGAGCAGTTGGGAAACAGGCAGCGGTGGAGCCGGGCGGCAGGTCGGACTGGTTTCCCTCGGCGCTGGCACTGACGTACGAGCCGCTCTCCAAACAGATTCTGCCCCATCCGCGGCACCCGGCTGTGCTCGGCCCCGCGCTGCGCAGGATGGCCGTGCCGGAGCTGTGAGCCCAGCCCAGCCCGCAGCGGCCCATGGACGGCAAAACCCCTCAGGTAAGGTCTGGGCAGCTCCCCTGCTCGGACCCGCTGGGGGGACGGGGATGCTCCGGGGCTGGAGGGACCCGCGCTCCTCAGGGTTTGGTGGAGAGCCCAGTCTCTCCTCCCTGCTCTCCGGGGTGTTGCCTTCGAAGCAGGCAGTGGGGAGAGGGAGCCAGGGTGAGCTGCCTGAAGGGCTGTCGCCTCCGGCACCCCTCGGCACATGGAGGGAGGGGGACAGTCACCAGCATCCCCGGTGTCAGCTCCGTGCTGGCAAAGGAGGTGTCGGGGCCCCCAGCATCCGTCCTTGCCACGTTGAAGTGGAGCTGTGAACTGGGGGGACCAGTTGGTGCTGTCAGTGGGATCTGGTGCCGCTTGGCACCCGTGGGAGCCGCACTGAGTTCCTGAGCCCTCCGGCACTTTCCGCCAGCGCTCTGGCAGCAGTGCACGGGTGGGCTCCGTCCTGCCGCTCTCCTTCACCGTCTCTCTGGGCAGTTTTTGGGCTGGGTTGACTGGGACCTGCTCAGCCTTGGATGTGGGACTTTGCTGAGCATCCTGTCATGAGGAAAACATCCATCCCGGCTGGGCACCGGGCGAGGCCGTGGGTAATTACCGTGCCGAGCGCTGCCGGCTGTGCCAGCGACAGCCGGGACGTGCAAAGCCGGCGGTGACGGGGTGGATGGAGCTCGAGGGGAGGCAGGGTCAGCTGTAACACCATCCTCCTCCTGCCCCTTGGCGTGGGGGTGCCAGCCAGGAGCAGGGGCAGAGTGGGCTCGTGCTGGATGCTGGCTGGGTCTGCTGAGCAGCCTGACCCCAGCACTGCTCTGCAGAGCGGTCCCGGCTCTGGGTGGCCCCGAAGCAGGTGGCATTGCTGCATCTTGGTGACAGCAGGGCAGGAACCAGGATGCCCATGTATAGAGACAGTTGCCCAATACTGGACATCCCCACTGGGCCACCTTGGCTTTGTCACTTGGATTAAATGGGCCACCAGGAGTCCCTTGGCTCTGCAACTGCGGGAGAGTCACTTCGTCTTTCCGTGCCTGGGTTTGCCCATCTGTGGAATGGAGTGAGCAGACACTGCTCACCCTCTGGAACATTTTCAGGTCTCTGCCCAAAGGGCTGCTCACACTGGCACAGGGCAACCTGTCCCTGGCCACATCAGACTGACTCAATTGACGTGGCTTGTCACCTGCACTTGCAAAATGGCCCCGGTGTGCTTTGGGATTTCACTTCCCCGTGTGCTGTCCCTTCACAGCATCAAGGCCTTGGCAGTGCCCTCTTGCAGCCCCTGCCCTGTTCTGGGGCTGGGGTCTGTCCTTTCCCAGGGAGGCCCCGCTCAGCTGTGACACTCGAGCAGGACTGTGTCACCAGGAGAGATCGGGTCTCTCACAGGCTGGGCAGGGCTTTGTCCCTGGCGAGGACAATGTCTCTGTTGTGTGCTGGCTGAGCTGGTCTGCACAGACAGTCGGTGCTCACAGGCAGGTGAAGGAGCCAATTCCCAGCCTGGACACGGGCCTGTGGGCACCTGGGAGCGATGGTGAGGGTGGGCAGCTGAGCTCAGCTGGGAGGGATGATCAGCTACTGAGGCAGCTCCTTCCAGCTTATTTAAGGCAGGCTGCTTCCCTCCCCTCTCAGTGCTCCAGTTTCTGAGTAGCTGCCCATGTCCTTGTGCTCCTGCAAGGCACGGCTGGGACCTGGTCTGGTTGCAACACCCAGGTGTTACCCGGCTTCCGCTCTCCCTCCCACTCCGAAACTGCGGGTGACTGCCGGCTGGTTTCCCTGCTTCCCTCCCCATTGCCCATGGATCCTGAGCCTCCAGCCCAGCCAGGATCACCTTTGCCCTGATGATTGTCCTCTGCTGCCGTGGGTCTGGGGGCCTTCCCTCCGCAGCAGGGAGCTGAGCTGCAGGTCAGTGCACGTGGCAGCTCACGGTGCAAAGGGGATGGGCACCTCAGCTCTGCTGTCTTTGGTTCAGGTGCTTTGCCCAGCTTTGCTCAGAGCCTCAGAGCAGGGAGTGAGGTGGTGGTTACAGTCCTGACAGGCTTAGCAAAGGGCTTGTGTTGCAGATGGGCACCACCCACTTGTCCCCCAGCGTGGTGTGAGCAGAGCTGGCCAGGAGTCCCCATGTATGTCCCCAAAATCCCTCCTCACTGTTCTCTGAAATCCATCCCTGCCACAAACAGGGGCTGGCTGTGCTCTCCCTCCCCACAACTGCCTTTGGCACGTACCACTCTCAGGGCTGGCGGTGGAACGTTTGCAGAGAGGGCGTCGGGGAACGGCCTCAAACCACAGCCCCACGTGCGAAACGGGCTCGGCTCTGCCTCTGACTTTTACTCAAAAGCCAGCAGAGGATGAGTAAAGGTTTTGTGGGCAGGAGCTGTCACTCCCTCGCTGGGGTTATGCGCTCTTCTTAACAGAACCATCTTTGTAAAACCGCTGCTATTTTCTCTCTGCTACAGTGGCCTTACAATAGGTTTGCTGGTTACCTGGAGCCCATGGCAAAAGCTTTGTTAGCTTCTCTGATAGGCCTACAAAATTATTTGGACTTTGAACTTTTGAGGAAATGAGTAGCTAGAAGTTCACCTGAATGTGAAAGGGCATGTGCTTCCTGCTGAGGAGCATTCAGAGCAGTTTGACCTATGGCGTACTTCGGTGTTAATTTGATATATTTGCAGACTGAAGGTGGAAGTGTTGTTGGAGTCCTTGGCTCCCTGGGGAAGCTGGGCTGTGTTTTCTGGTGTGATGGAGAGGTTTGTCCTTTGGAGGATTGTAATTCTGCTGGTCTGACAAGTGAAGGGTTATGCCTGCTGCAGGGTGAGATGTGAAATACCAGACAGCGTGGAGATAGCACACAAATGCCACTGTAAAAGGGTATTTTAAAAAGCTTCATTTATACGTAGACAGGAGAAATTCTTTTCCCAGGAAGGATTCCTGGCATCCACACATTGCTTTGTTTCTGCATGTCAGCAGTTCAGGACCTGCCACAGCTCTGGCTCTCCCCGACTGTGTTTGCTGCCTAACAATGGGCACTGAGGGTACCCGAGGATGCCCCACCGTGTGGGTGTGTGAGAACTTGAATCCCATCTGTGTGACTGCTCAGGCTCATTAGGGAAGGGCAGCGTGGGGCACTCCCCAGCCCTCCCAGCTCCCAGCAGAGCACACCCAGGGGCTCTCCTGGGCTCCCCAGCACCTTTGGGAGAAAGCCAGGCTGCAGCACGGCCGTCCTGGGCTTGCCCACATGGCTGCTGGGAAATCCAGGTGCGGGGAAACCTCAGCCTGCAGGCTGGGCAGATCCAGGCATGTTCTGGGGAAGGGGTGACAGTGGGCTGCTGCTGTGAAACACAAGGTGCCTCTGCTCCTCCCCACGCGCAGGAGCCCGGGGAGCCTGACACGAGTGGGGACGTGGCTCCCCACGGCCAGGAGATGCTAGTGCTGCCTTGCCAAGGGCCCCGCGGGCGGCAGTGCCGGTGGCTGGCCCTGCACACCCCGCTGCTGGCCAGGGCGGGTGGCTGGGCAGCCTCCCCGGAGCCCGGGGTGCTGTGCCCGCCGGCCCTGCGGGTGATGAGCCCCCCAGGCACAGTGCAGGAGGGGGGTGTGTGTGTCCCTGGTGTGCAGAGCGCGTGGCCACGCCGTGGGTGTGACTCACGGATAATGCCCAGGAAGTTACACCACCGCATTGCAAGGAAGGGCACAGCCGTATTTACAGAGCCTGAGCCTGAGCGGCCTCGAGACCTGCCCATCAGGGCTCCCGATTCCCATGTGGCAGGAAACATGAGGGGAGAGAAAATCCAGCTTGGAAGGGCAATGATGGCTCCCAGCAATGCCCCATCCTCTGCCCCTGCCCCATCCTCTGCCCGTGCCCCATCCTCTGCCTGTCCCAGAGCTGTGATCCACTCCGGGTGCTGCTTGCTGACTTGTCAGGGAAAGGCATGTCTTCTGGTCCTGGGGAAAGGTGATCTCTAGCAGCTGCAGTGCCAAAAATCAGAGACAGGCTTCTAGAGGGATGTGTTAAAGCCCACCTCTGGCTGGTAAGTGATCCCTGGGGGGTGACGGCTCCACTTCTCCTGGGTGTCCCTTCCAGTGGCATTATAGAATCCTATAATGGTTTGGGTTGGAAGGAGCTTAAAGCTCACCCAGTTCCAACTCCCTGCCAGGGGCAGGGACACCTTCCAGTAGACCAGGTTTCTCCAAGCCCCATCCATCCTACATAGATTTTACAAAAGGCAGAGTAAACAGCATTTATTTGGGGATTTGTAAGCAGGTCCTCTCTGAAGGAAAATGAGAGGCTCTGGCTTCTGTAGCTTGGAAGAGTGCATCTTGAGGAAAGGAAACAGATACATATTCTTCTGAGAATTCATGGATTAGGAGTGACACAACTGCAGAGCAGCATTCCAGGGTACAGGACGTTTCAGGGCTTGGAAAACACCAATTATTAAGTATTACTAAATAACAGCTGGAAATTACACTGTATTTTTCAAATGGCTAATTAAGGATAGATGCATAAATTGGGGCACTAGCCCCGTGGAACTGGGCCACGGAGTGACTGACCCGGTGCCAAATACCCGTCCGATTGCTCCGATCACAGCGATGGGTCTGGGGAATTCACCCACCTGGAGGGGGAACGCTCCGTGACAACGAGGTTTTGGGCCAGGCTGGATGGGATATGGCTCAGAGAGGGGCACCAGAGTGGTGACTCTCCGCGAGGTCCGTGGCATTGTGAGGAGTAGCCACCATCAGCCCCAGCTGGCGGTGCTGGGGGGCTCGGTGCAGTGCCGGGGGCTCGGCTCTGCGTCACCCTTGCCTTCACAGCTGGCAGGGTGGCAGCTCGGGGACTCCCCACTGGGCATCAGTCACTGCCAGTGACAGTCTCCTCTGCTCCCAGACTGCTGCATCACTGGGCAGTGTCCCTCCCAGCCTCCATGCCTCCACGGTCAGCAGCATCTTTGGCGCCCGACCTCCACAGCCCCGGGAGAGTGTCCTGGGCATCAGCTTCAAACCCTACAGCCCCGAGGCCAGCCCGGCCCCGACGCCCTGCACGGCCTGTGAGAGCACACGTAAGGATGGGGCCCAGGCTGGCCTCTGGCTGCCCTGGCCCTGGTCCCCCCGTGGGTGGGAAGGGATGGAGGGAGGCAGGGATGGGTGTCTGTGCCCATTGCTGGCAGAGGCCTTGGCCACAGGGAGAGGACTGTGACCGTGGGGCACTGCGGGGTGTGCATGGCCCTGCTCTCCCACATCCCAGGGGTCCTCTGGGGAGCGGGTGGGTAGCAGGGTCTGGGTGTCCTGGGGAGGTAGCTGCTCCCCCTGACCCTGCCTCCGCCCTGCTGCCAGGATCCTCCATGTTCAGAGCTCCCTGCATGAGCCAGCGGCGGCTTGCACTCATCTTCTGCGTCTCCGTCCTCATCGTGCTGCTCATCGCCCTCATCCTGCTGTGTGAGTGGGGCCCCAGCCCAGGCTGGCTCGGGGCTCCTAGAGGGGTCCTCAGAGGGGCTGGGGGTCAGTAGGGACTGGGGATACCTGTGCTGGGAAGTGCCAGAGGGAAACCCCTGGACCCAGAGGCAGCAGCGTGCTCTTGCCATTCCCTGAGTGTTCCTGACATCTGGTGGAGAGATGGGAGCCTGGGAAAGGAGATCTGCTACCTAGGCTGACAGCGGTGTTTGGGGAGCTTGGGGCTGCGATGTTCTTTCCTTCTGCTGGGCTGGCTTTGGTGGGCAGCAGGGCCCCCCTCAGCAGCACCCACAGTCGCCCTCCCCTGGGCAGGATCTGTCAAACAAATTGTGGTCCGCAGGCGGAACACACACGGACACCAGGGAATCCCTTTAATCCCGGTAACCTCCAGCTGCCGTTCTCCAGCTGCTGGGCTTGAAACACTCACAGGCAGAATGCATGTTTCTGTGGGTGAAGGGAGAGGGACTTGCAGCAGCTGGGCAGCACAGGGGGGTGCTCAGGGTGGCCAGTCCTTCCTCAGCCCTGTGTCCAGCAGCTTCTTGCTCTTGGCTCAAACTCAGCTCACGCTCACACCTGGTGTTTGGGAGCGCCCCTGTGCCTGGTGTATCTCTGGATGCCCATCCAGGTGGGTCAGAGCTCCCTCACCCACGGCCAGCCCTGGCCTCACCACGGCATTTTCTTGCTTCCAGTTATGTTCTGGCGGTCACAGACGGGCATCGTGTACAAGGAGCCCGCCGAGAGCTGCAAGGACAGCGCCGTGCGCTGCGACGGCGTCGTCGACTGCTCCCAGCGCAGCGACGAGCTGGGCTGTGGTGAGGCTCTGGGAGCTGGGGCAGTGGGAGCGAGGGGAGCCCTGGATGCTGGGGATGCCCCTGATTCACCTGCTCCTTCCCACAGTGCGCTTCACGTCCGAGGAGTCCTTGCTCCACGTCTACTCCAGCACCGAGAGCCAGTGGCTGCCGGTGTGCAGCAGCGCCTGGGACGAGTCCTTCTCCAGAAAGACCTGCCGGCAGCTGGGGTTTCAGAAGTAATTCCTGAGGATGGGTGGTTCTGCTCGGGCGCTGGGGCTCTGCCAGCCCCCTGGGCACTGTGCTCTTTCTGCCAGCATTGTGTTTTTCTGCTGGAAGGTGGCATGGCCAGCGCTGCTCAGAAGGCAGGGAGCAGATGGTCACTGCCTCTCCTCTTCCCTCCCAGTGTCTCTCAGACTGAATACATCCCCCTGCGTGTCTCTGGCAAGAGCCTCACGGTGACTGACGAGCGAGAGACCATCCAGCAGAGCCTCAACAGGTACCAGGCAGCGTCACCTCCTGCCTGCCCCTGCCCTGGTGCCACAGGAACGGGGTTGAGGCCGTGTCTGTCTCCTCTCTCCTGCAGCTCACAGTGTCTCACGGGAAAGTACGTCTCCCTCCGATGCACAAGTAAGGGGCTGGCTGGCACACGGCCAAGGGCAGGCAGGGAGCCTTTCCACAGGCTCGGGAGTGCTTTGCTCCCTTCTCTGCGCAGGGTTGGGCCAATGGGGTGTTTTCCAGCAAACTGGGTAATAGAAAACTACGAAGATTGCATTCCCTGGTCCCCACTGCCCCTACGAGTGGTGCCTGTGGGTGGCTGGGGATGTTGTGTGCATGTCTCCCCTCCCAGCCCTCCTCTCAGCCCCGCTCTCCCCTCTCCAGCCTGTGGGCAGAGGATCTCTGGCCGGATCATCGGGGGAAAGGAAACCTCTGTGAACAAATGGCCGTGGCAGGTCAGCGTGCAGTACGGGCCGATCCACATCTGCGGTGGCACCATCATCGACGCGCAGTGGGTGCTCACGGCAGCCCACTGCTTCTTCATGTGAGTGCTGCTGCCAGCCCCACTCAGCCCAGCCCCACACCCCCCTGCCTTACCCCTTCCTGCCCCATCTCGCCCTGCCAGGAACAGCATGAAGATCCTGGACGACTGGAAGGTGTACGGGGGGGTGTCGGACCTGAAGCAGCCCATGGAGGGTGTCCCTGTCTCCCAGGTCATCATCAACTCCAACTACAGCGACGACCACGACGACTACGACATCGCTCTCATGAAGCTCTCCAGGCCACTGACGCTCTCAGGTGAGACCTCACAGCTTACCTGGACCTGGCTGGGGGTTCTGTCTGGGGGGACAGGGAGACACTGAGGATGGGCAAGAGTGAGAGGCAGCTTGGGCCCCCTTGGAGCCACACCCTGGGGTGTGTTGGGCTGCTGCCGGCTAGAGCATCCAACTCTGCTGTGGCCACCTTGCTTTCCCTGGCCTGTCCCAAGGCCAGGAAGGGGCTGGCACACACAGCCATGAGCTCAGCTGTGCCACCAGCACTGTGTCCCACATGGGGCCAGCGAGACCTTCTGGGGTGGGCAGAGAGGGGACCATTCCTGCCCCCCACGCTCCTCCCTGGCTGCAGGGCTCATGACTACAGCGGCTATTTTGCTCCCGGGTGACTCATCCCTCCCTCCTCGCCTGGCTTTCATCATGTCTCCCTCCAGCCCAGGTTCGCCCAGCCTGCCTCCCCACGTACGGCCAGCGATTCCAGACCGGCAGGTCCTGCTTCATCACGGGCTTTGGGAAGACCAGGGAGAATGAAGGTGAGGGAGGGCACAGGCTCCCCACAGGCAGCTCCTGCTGCTCAAGGAGTGTTCCCACTGGGATAACTCTCAGGGGTTGCCCTCCCCAGCCGCGAGGCTTTGCAGAATTAAGACCCACGAGAAGCACGAGCTTCCTCCCTCGCTGCTGCAGAGAGGCCCGGGGGCCGTGGGGAGCCGAGGCCCCTCCTGCCCCACAGCTCTTCCTGCCTTGCAGATAACACGTCCCCGAAGCTGCGGGAGGCCGAGGTGAAGCTCATCGACTACAAGATCTGCAACAGCGACAAGGTGTACGAGGGCTACCTGACCCCCAGGATGATGTGCGCCGGGTACCTGCAGGGAGGCAAAGACGCCTGTCAGGTGAGCTGGGGGCACGTGGCACACCAGGAGAGGGCTGCCCGCTTTTGGGTACCCACAGAGGGCCAACTCCCGTCTCCCCTCCTCACTGCTCTGCCCCTCTGAGCCAGGGTGACAGCGGAGGGCCCCTGGTCTGCGAGGACAATGGCCGCTGGTATGTGGCCGGGGTGACGAGCTGGGGAACAGGATGTGGCCAGAAGAACAAGCCTGGAGTTTACACACGTGTGACAAAGCTCCTCAGCTGGATATACAGCAAAATGGAGGTGAGGTGGCAGGGCTGTGCTTGGGCAGGAAGGCCCTGGTGCGTGGAGAGGGGCTGTACCCCCCCCAGCCCAGCCCCTGGCACCTCACCCTTGCTCTCCCCTCTCTCCCTTGCAGAGCGAGAACGACTAAACAGGGATGGACACTTGCCTGGGCTGTACCTCTCCAGCTGGCACAGGCACTGCCCTGGGCTGCTGCCAGGACACGATGCTACCAGCCCATGCCACACCTCTCTCTGGACTGTCCGTGCAGCCAGGGACCTGTCGCTGCCCCTGAACTCTGAAAACACAGCGCCTGAGAAGTGACTGCCCTCTCCTGGCGCCAGGGAGTGACCTGGTGGCCACTGGGCACAGCACCCAGCCAGCCCCAGGGGGACACAGCCCACGCTGGCAGCTGGCCGTGCTGGCTGGGGGCACCTCCTCGCCCCGTGTCTGTGGTTCTTCTCCTGTAAATAGACCTGTCTGGATGGGGTGTCACGAGTGCTTCCTGGCAGGACTGTGGCACCCTCAGCGGGCAGGGTGCCTGTCAGTGGCAGTGGGGTGCCCATGTTGAGGGGACACTCCTCTTGCCAGATCACAGCTGTGCCACCTTGGGATGTGGGATGGGGCAGCTGTGCCCACTCTGCCCACACCTACGGCTTTCCCACGGAGGGGAGCCCCGAGGTGCAGTCATTCCACGCTCCGGGAGGAGCGGCCGGTGCTCTCACGTTTGCGGATAGATTTAGGAAGTGCCTTTTACACGGTGTTCCTCCCCGGGAGAGAAACACCTGTTTATTTTTCCACGCCGTGGGTCTGGTCTGAGCCAGAGCTCCCCCCAGGAGCGCAGCCGGCCTTGCTCCCCGCCCTGCTCCGGGGAGGATTTGGCAGCAGCGTGGGGCAGGTCTGCGCTCCGGGGGTGGCTGCAGGAGGTGTGACCGAAGCCAGCAGCAGCAGCCAAAGGCCAAGTTGGAGTGCGATGCGGAGCAGCCACCCTCCCAGACATCGCCCAGCGTGAGCCAGCCCTGGATCCCCCTGCTCCGAGCCCAGCACGCAGGGACGGCCCAGCCAGCCTCACCTCGCTGGCCACGCTGGAGCAGGGACACCTTTCCCTCAAGGAAGCAAGTGCCTGCATCTCCCTGTGAATGCTGGGGGCACACGAGGTGCCGTGGGAGATCCCCACGGTGAGCAGGGGCTGGCTGCTCCCATCCCCAGTTCAGCTGCAGAAGGGTCCTGGATTGCCTGGCCACCCCGCACTCTTCTAATAAACATTTTAGAGGTGTTCCACTTGGAGATGGCTCTTCTGAATGGGCTGGAGAGCAAAGGGTGAGTCCCTGGCTGTCACTGTTCCTGTGGGTACGTGTGATGGAGTGGCCCTTCCTGTCCTTCACCCTCTGGGCTACTGCTTGTGGCTGGGAGAAAAGGGGGTGTCTTGGGTCCCTCAGCTCCTGGGAGCATCCCCCGGGTTCCCAGCACTGACTGCTTCCCATGGAAAAGGCTATGGGCAGGCAGAGAGCCGTGGCTTCTGTTTGAAGTTTGGGATAGCAGGTCTAGTCTGGCTCTAGGTGTGCAGAAAGCACCCGCCTCTCCTGGGACTCGGGCAGTCCCTGCCTGCTGACGGGGAGGGGCGAGTGAAACCCTTGTGTTGTTTCACTCGTGGATTTGGAGCGGAGCTGGGCGGCTGCTCCAGACCTGAACTGTAACAAAGCGAGTCACTGCCTTTTGGGAAGCACTGAGTCAGCCTGACCTCAAATCCCTCTCCAGAACAGCAGCCCAGAAACCTCCCACAGATGCAGGAGCCGCCCGTGAAGAACAGGGTGTGCAGAGCCCAGGGGACTGTTTGCACTTTATAAGATGTGAAAAGGGCCTGGGCAAACCTGCTGAGTTCCAGGGAGCAATGAGGGGTTCTTGCTCCCTGCACACAGAGGCTGGACATGCTACCAAGACCACCCTGCAAGTGCAGTGGTGACAGCAACAGATTTTTCCATGAGCAGAAGCAGCTGACCTTTAGTAAGAGCAGGGGCCCCACGTGCCTTCCCCATTTTATGTTGGTCTGATTAAACGGGGAAATCAAAGGGTTTTAAGTCACAGACGCAGATTACATTTGTCCACAGGCTCTCTGGGATCTCGGGGTTTCTGCTGGTAAGTCCTAATGTGCCCCACGGGGCAGCTCATTCACTGCTGGAGAAATCGATCTTCTGAGAAAGAATAACCCAAAAACTGGAAGCCAGTAAGAGCTGATTTTGCTGGAGCTGCGTTCCTGGGCACAGTGATGGTAACTCCATTTCAGTGTGTTGGGAACCTGCTCCTCCGCTGTGGATTTCACCTCCACAGGGGTTATTCTCCTCTGAAATAGTCTCTCACAGCAGAGAAACACTTTCAGCCCTTAATACAAATGTAATTTATTCCTTCTAAACCTGCCACCCAGTGGTGCCTCCTCCCAGGCCTGGGGGAAGGTATGCTGTGTTTCCCAAGGGCTGAAGTTTTCTAAGCAGATTAGAAGTGATTAGTTTCTGAAGCCGCCTGGCCACGATTGTCGTGCTGTTCCCAAAGACAACGCCGTGCAGATGGAGCCTTGGACGCTGCTTTACTTCCACTCCTGGAGCACTGTCCATACCCAGGGGGAGCACAGATGTGGTGGGTGTCAGCCCAGCCTTGAGGAGCCTCCTGGGACAGCCCCAGCCACCACCTGTGGCTCTTGTAAAGCCCCTTTTCTTGCTCGATACATCCTGCTCTGGAGCATCTTCTGAGACGAGGGGGGCTGAGCATGGCCCCACATGTGGCTGGGCTGTTCCCATGTTCCTCTGTGCTTTGGAAACCATAGGCCAGCGTCCCCAGGGGATCTGACTTACAAAAATACAGCCTGGCGGGCACCACGTGAATTAACGGCCATTAGTGGTGGTTTTCCCCGATCTCTCCTTTTATAGCTCTTCGTTCTTCTGTGTCAAAACAGATCTGTTTATAGGGTTTCAGCGATGATGTTTCTCTACAAAAATGTTTTTCCTCTGGTTTGGTTCCCTTCCATGGTCAGTAACATCATCACTTGGCACGGAATCGCTGGACTTCGTCTTGTGCAATACCAGCTCTGGCTGTGCTCCATGGGGGAATGCAGGAGCTTCAGTGCAGCCCCTGCTTGATCCTCACTCCTGGAGGGATTCAGGGCACTGGGAATGACTTGGGCCTGATGGAAAATGATGTCACTGGGGTGCACACAGCCGTATGGCTACACAGAGCTTCTGTGAGCACTTGGTTCTGCTGCGTTCCAGAGCAGTCTGGGGCTGCATTGCCACCCAACAGGCAGTTTGCAAGTTTGGCATGACAGGGAGAGACCTTAACATTGGAGGTGAAAGCTCTGGAGGGCAAGTGGCTCTGTCCCTGCTCCAAGTGCACAGGGAGGAGGTGCCTGCTCCAGGGTAAGGGACACGCTCAGATGAAATCACGCCCTGTTGAAGCCACTGGCAGTGCTCCTGTTAACTCAAATAGCTGAGGAGATCAGCCCAGTCCCTTCGTTAGCATAAATCAGCATCTCCTGCCTGGCCTCCACATTACTTTTGGCCCAATTTGCCCAGAAAAGAAGCTGTAGCTCAGTACAGTCTCCCCAGCAGCAGGGCCCTGGGGAGATGTTTACCATTAGTGACCGATGGAGCTGCTTCTCTCTAATGGGAGCAGCACAGCAGACCCTTCCCTTCCCACCTTCACAGTGGGGGTCTCTATTTTACCTGAGTTCGCAGAGGGGGAAAAAATCTATACTGCCAATTTTTTCGATTCTAATCACTTTGGGCAGCACCTTGGAAATTTTAAATAAGGAACCAAGGATGGAGAGCACAGAGCACACCCAGCTGCGTCCAGCCCTGTGTCCTGGCTGCTGCTGCATGGGGGATCTGGCTCTACAGAAACCTCCCCATGCTTCCTGCAGTCCCCAGACCATGGTCACACCTCAGTGTTTTACTGTGTGCTGGGGATAATGACAGCTGAGAGGCAGATGAGGTCGGAGAAGCCCCAAACTCGATTATAACAGCTTGATCCCAGCTTCCCTCTCTGCAGGATAACTGACAGCCTTATCATGTTATCCCAATGCATTAAAGAGACTTGATGTTGTCCAGCTCCTCCGTGTTGGTCTGCATCTCCTCCCTTGGAATAATTGCCTTGAAATGCCTGTGCTGGTTTATTTTCTTTTTTTATGTTTTACTGGAGCCTGGGAAATGGCTGTAGAACACCCTGTGTGCCATCACTGCCTGATTTCCATCTAAGATGCATTTGAGTTATTATGGGATGAGCCAGCACGGTGGTAACAGCATTGCTGAGGTGTTTTGTCGAGAAGGAATGGTTCTCCAGGGCAGCAGCAGGAGCCAGGCAGACATGGGTGTGCCAGTCTGGCCTGGAAGGGAGAGGTGCCCACGGTTCCTGGCAGTTGATTAGTGCCTGGCAGTGCCCCCAGCCCCCTGTTCCCATTTCATATCCTATATTAGACACGTATCTCCCTCCCAGTCTTGCTCCTCCCTACATTCCCAGCTGTCTGATGGGAATAAACTGGTTGCTTGGCACAAAACTCAGTGACAGGGCATTCACAGCCGCGGTTTGTCCAGCCCTTCTCCTGTCAGGCAGCATTTTGCTGTGGCTGCCTGAAGTGTGTGCTGGTTCCTGACCCGCTCTGGGTAAGACCCAAAGGGTCTGTCTTTCTGCAGGTGCTAAATGCTGGTGGATCTGGGGGAGCCAGTGCAGGCAGCAGGTCCTGAGCCTGCCTGAAACCAAACCAGGTGCTGCCACGACTGAGCCAGGCCGGGCTGGAAGTGCCCCTGGTGCCCACCCTGGCCTGGGTGGCCCCTGAGATCTGGCTGAGTGACGTGACTGAAGCCCTGTGAACTGGGCCACCTGGGCTGGCAGCGTGGCAGCCCCTTTCCCTGCTCTGCCTTCCCACCCTCGGGAGGCAGCAAGAAAAAAAGCTTCTGCGCCGTGTTTACCAATTCATCTGTGCGTGTTTTCTGTTGGCCCCAGAGGAGCTCCAGCATCTGTTCCTTGCTCGCTGCTTCCCCTGCTCCCTCCACGGCAGGTGCAGAGCACAGGGCAGAGTCCACCCCTGCTCTCCAGTGTGCAAAGGGATGTTCCAAAGCCAGGTAAGCTTTTCACCCCCCACACACCGTGACTTTTGTAGGACCACAGAATCACAGAATGGGTTGGGTTGAAAGGGATCTTAAAGCTCATCTCATTCCACCCCCTGCCATGGGCAGGGACACCTTCCACTATCCCAGGTCGCTCCAAGCCCTGTCCAGCCTGGCCTTGGACACTTCC
>JAYRBT010000067.1:5720933-5877175 GCA_036023395.1 Myiotriccus ornatus
GGCATCCCCGCTCCGCGCTCCGCTCCGCTCCCCCGGCACCGCCCGGAGCCGCGGGGCCAGCCCGGCTCCGCACGGCCCCGCACGGCCAGCGCAGGTGGGTCCGGCCGTCGGGGGGCTTCGCGGGGCCGCTGGGGAGAGAAGGAGGGAGGGAGGGAGGGAGGGTGGGTGGTCGGTCGAGGTACTCGGGGTCCCCCGGCAGCGCTGGGGTCGGCCGTGCCCCCGTGTTCGGGGTTCCCGTGTCCCGGTGCCGGAGTGCGGTACCGCGCCTCACCCCGCTCCTGCCGAGGAGGCGGCCGGGACCCCGCCCCGCTGCCCCCGGGGCATCGCCCCGCGCCCCGACCCGCCCGCATCCCGGCCCCGGCGGCTGCCATGGCAACGCCGGGTACCGCGGTTTCCCCTTATCCCACCGTTGCCTGGTTACCAGCACCCCCTCCCCGGCACTGGGGAGGATGCCCCGGTGGACCCCACCCGAGACCACCGTGGGTAGAGCTGGTTCACACCCGGTGCTCCCCAGGCTGGCAGGGCTCTGCAGAGGAGGGGTGTCCCGAGGAGCGGGGGGATCCCTCCTCTCGCAGCCCTTGGCAGCGCTCGGGCTCCTGTTGTTCAATATTGTAGTAACACCGTGCGTAAACAGCCAAGCGCCTTATCCCAGGAAGACGTCTGGAGGAAGGGAAGAGCGTGTCTCTCAGGGTGTGTAATTAATGCTTCCAAAGAGACGGATCTTGGAGTCCATGTGGTGGAACTCGGATCTTGCAGGGATATTTCTGTGGGAGGGAAAGTGACAGGTGGTTTGTGTGGATGTGAATAAGCAGCGTGAAAGAGCAGCCTCTTGGGAAAAGCCGTGTGTGGATTAGGATGAAGCACCCATTTTGGCAAGCCCGCAGTGCTCCATGGCGCTGTGGGGTCCTGCTGGGATTTTCAGTCCCGCTGGGTGGCTTTGCTCCCGGTTTGAAACAAAGACAAGCCCAGAGAACCCCTGCCCATATGCAGCCGGACTGTGGTTCTGAGGGGGAGTGAGGTGGAACGTGTGAGGAAGAGATGCCAGCTTGAAGTGCTGTGGCTGCCGAGCCAGACCACCTGTTAGAGCGTGTTTGGGACCTGCTGGAGAATATGCTGTGCCTGCCAGGTGTGAGGCTGGCTGTGCCTTCCTCTCATCAACCTATTGTCTTGCTCTCACCTTGGAATTTTACCTGCCGGCTCGCAGCATACCCGTTCAGGCAAAACATGGTGGAGAACCCCGGCTTTGCCAGGTGTTGAGGACAAGGCAGCAGCTCTGTGTCCAGCTGTTCCTCCATGTTTGCCTTTTGGGCTCTCTGTGTGTTTCCAAGGTGTAAAGAGGCTGCCAAGCTCCACAGCTGTCACGGCCCTGAGCATGGAGAAGGCACCACTGGCACCGTGGATGTGCCCTGCCCTGCCCTGCCCTGGCTGGGGGCTGTGCCAGCTGCTTGTCTCTCCATGCAGTGTGTGGCAGTGGTGGTGGGGACACCGGCCGTGCTGCTGGGGACTGGTGTCTGCCTCGTGCTCCTGGCTGATGGTGACAGCAGGGGAGAGAACGGAGAAAATGTCCGCTCTGATGTGCTGCTGAGCGTGGCAGTGCTGTGGTACCAGCACACACGGGAGCCTGGAACAGCTTCTCTCACACGCTGCTCTGTCGGCGTGTGCTGCTGATCCGGGTTTCTCTCGCCACCAGGACCTGCAGGGTGACCTCTGCTCTGCCTCACCTGCGTGATTCCCATGTGCTGATGCCCCGCTGAGCATGCAGAGCCTGGGCTTGTTTAGCCAGTGTGCAGCCAAATGAGGGCTGGGTGTGGCGGGAGGATGGGACGGTCCAGGCAGGTGCACGGTGAGGTTTACAGCACCTGGTTATCTCCTAAGCAAATAAGGAGGGATCAGGAGCAGCAGATTCCTGATGGGAGGTGGTGGTGGTGATGTTTGCTGCCTCCTGGAGCCCAGGGCTGGGTTCCCTGGCCTGGCAGCCATTACCTCAGCAGTGCTTGCGCTGGAGATTTGCCTCAGTGGAGGGTTGGCCTCTCTGCTTTGTGCCTGCCCCTGCTTGTTGGGGTGTTGTCATGGTGGGCCAGGGACTGTGCCGAGCCAGACACGGCCAGGCAGCTTTGGCTGAGGCCCCTGGATGGGTTAGGGCCAATTCCACGAGGCTGGAAGAAGCCCTGCAAGTGGAATGCTGGGGTATAGGTGAGGGATGCAGCACAGGGTCTGCTTAGAGACAGACACCCCAAACCCCTAAGAGGCAATTAGATTGCAGTAGAGTCAGTTTTGGGTCTTCAATGCAGTCAGCCTCTGAATCAGCACTGGATTTGGGAAGTGCCATCCATGTCGGAATGGCGAGGGCTGGAAATCTCTCCTTCTCCCTCATTTAGAAGCACGAGGCACAACAACAGGCACATTAATAACCAGATTGATGCTGACGTGAAATGGCAGAAGAGCACATCTATGCAGAGCTGGAAATGTCCATTCACACATGCACGCTCCTAAAGGCCCCAGGCAACGGAGCGCTGCTGTCATGGTCTGGGGGGCTTTGCACAGAAACCAGAGATTTTAACTAGGTCTGATCTTCAGGAGATGCCCTGAGGACTCCTGACGGAAGGCGGAGGCTGCCCGGCATTGCGCTGTGATGGCTGAGACTTGACAGGGACGATCCATGCAAAACAATGAAAAGGAAAAGGGGGCTGGAAGATCCAGCGGCATTACAAATTCACCTGCCTTGCTCTGGCACGATTTGCTGTGCTGCAGAGAGCTGGGCCAGGCAGGAGAGGCCGGGTCTGTCTGCCTGGATTTACCTCGCCCGCGCTATACACACACGCACACACACACACATCCCAATCCAGCGGCACGGGAATTGTGAGGAGGGATTATCCAGAAGGAAGAGGCTGTGAGGAGGAGCTGTGGCTGTGCTCTGCGTGGAGGGAAGTGTTTTGGCTGTGCGCGTGGCAGGGCGGTGGCAGGGCGGTGAATCACCCAGGGACAGTGTGGGCTGGGAGTGAAGAGGGTGGCCCTGGTGCTGCCACCAAGCCCTGCCCTTGTGCCCTGCCAGCTGTGCTGGGCAGAGGGAACTGAGCCCCTGCAGCCTCTCATCACAGAGCAGGTCTTCTGTGGCACTGGGTTATTCCCTCAGCCCGCTCTCCTCCACATCCTCCCATAAAACAGCAAACTCCATGTATTCCCTCGCTCTCTATTGCTGCTTCCTTCCCCTTGAGCCTCTCCCGAGTTCCACATGTCTCCTCCTCGCTATGCAGATAGGGATGGGGGGTGGAAATATCTGGTTTCCCTCCTAAAACAGCAGTTTGAGTTGAGAGGAAAGGGAAGGGGAGCTCCGGCCGTCGCTGCTCCGCCTTCTCTCCGTGTTTAGCCAGATCTCCAAGTTTTAACAGGAAAACCGCTTGTTCTGGTTCAAGTCGCAGGCGTTGCCACTCCCTGTGGTGTGCATGGATACGTGGCAGCTCGGGGTGGTGACTCCAAACTTCGTGTCACCGATGGGGAGAAAACAGGGAGATCTGGGAGGTGAGGAAGCGTCCGAGCTCGGCGCTGCCGCGGCTCCTCGGGGCGGCTGCTGTTTCGCTCTCCTTTGTGCCAAGGTGCAGCTGGGTTCTGCACGAGGGAAGGCAGGAGCCGGGAGAGCGGCGAACCCTCAGCAGTGTTTGCTCTTCTCACTTTATTTCAGCTTCAGGAAGAAGTGGGTGGGCCGGCTTGGAGCAACCCAAAAAACCTGTGGCTGTTCGCAGAGCATATGCTCCCCTGGAGGAGAGCTGGGCTCGTTCGCACTCCAGAACGCTGTGTTTGCCTGTGGAGCAGGGACACTGCCAATCCTGGCGCTTCACTCGCGCGCAGATAAGTTTTGAGCATGCGGAAGTGTGTGAATTCTAGGAATTGAGTTAGAAAAACAAAGAACATATGTGTGCTGCGTGCCTGGCTGGGCCAAACGGTGAACTCCGCCGTGCTACGTGCGGGAAGCCAAGAGCTGAGCAGGGGGTTGGAAACGGCGTGTGTGGCTGAGCAGGGCCCAGCGCCACATGGAGGGGCTCAGGGCAGGGAATAATGCAAAATTCCCTGAGCGGGATGCTCCAACAGCAGGCAAAATAAACAGTGAGAATCTGATGGATGGCTTGTTTGAAAAATAAAGGCATCATTAATATTCTCCAAGTGCCAATTAATACTGTTCATGTTGTGATAGTGTAAGCTGTATCACATCCCTTGTGCACACGCAGCACCCTCATATGGGTAATGACTCTGATTTTGCGCTGGCAGACTCGGTGGAGAAGAGATAAAAGATGGGAGATAAAGGATGTGGTGAAATGTGCAGCTACAAGTTACTGTGTCACCAGCTGTGGGTTCTTTGTGTGTGTTTCTAAGACCTGGTAATTATCCCGAATGATGTGTCTCAGCAAACGAGGGGGGTTGTCTGGGCCCAGGGAGCAATCCAGTGCATCCCTGCGCTACACAATGGCAGCAGCAGCTGCAGGAGAGGGGGGATGAAACCCTCCAGTGTCTGGATAAACACATCGCCTTCGGAATGGCAAATCATGGAAGGGGAGGGAAGGATGGGAATTATCATGGGATGCTGCTTGTTGTGATGAATGAGGCAGGTTCTGGGAACGTGCTGGGGTCAAGCTGGGAGCTGGGGGCTGCATCCTCTGTGGGTGTGATGGGAACTGGCTCCTGAGGGCAGCACTGGGGACAGGCCACAGAGACAAATGCTGCTGGGGACAGCAGTGGTGGGCTCTGCTGAGCCTGCTCCGTGCCTGCCAATCCTGGGAGCATGGAGCACAAGCTGGGAGAAGGGGCTCTGGCAGGACCTGGGGGACCTGGGTGCCCCGAGGAGCTGACTTGGGCAGCCGAGCTGCCTCCCCCGTCACTGGCAGCTGGGGTGGGCTGGGCTGGAGGTTGCACTGGAATCAGGTCAGGCTGTGGAGGGGCTGAATAGCAGCGCGCCGGGATCCGCATCCGCCAGCGAGCTGAATTCCTGCTCTGTGAGGCCCCTTCCTTATCGGCACTAATCCAGCGCGGCAGCTGCAGCAGCTCCGGAGCACTCGGTGCTATCGGTGCCGTGCAGGGCGCCCGATAAGCCCCCGTCCTCTCCTGCGCCAGCAGAGAGCCCTCTCCCGCGCCAGCAGAGAGCCCTCTCCCTGCTCCTGACCATGTATGGCCACCCAGCCCCACCATCAGGGCACTCAGTGACTGCCTGGCACTACAGGGATAGACAGGGACAGGCACGGGCAGCTGCAGGGGCCAGGGAGGCAGCACCCAGCCTGCATCCACAGTCCAGAGCCCCCGGTGTGCTCCATCAGCCCAGCCCTCTCCTCCTGGCACGAGGTGTCCCCCGCGCAGGCAGTGGGTCTGCAGGGCCCTGTGCCAGCTGGCAGCACGGAGAGCAGTTCCCCCCTGTCCCCTGCCTGTCCCCTCGGGAGCTGGGGAAGGGGTGCTTGGAGCGAGTTATGGGTGCCGTGGGTGCTGGCAGTGCCTTCCCTCGGCAGAGCAGCAGTGCCTGGCCGGTCCCAGCAGCGAGGGTGCCCATGCTCAATGGGTGCAGCAGTTTGGGACACGCACCCCTGGCCGAGCTGGCAGGGAGTGTCACAGCCAGGCTGGCATCCCTGGGAGAAGGGTCCGTGCTCTGGCTGAGCATTCCCAGTGAAGGGACAGGGCCAGGCTCAGCTGTGAGGGACACTGAGGTTATTTATGGTCTCTCCTTGCTGCTGCAGGTGAGTGCAGGGAGCCCGGAGGGCAAGTGTGGCTTCGAGCTCATGTCCCACCAGGGCCACTGGCCTCATTGTAGGAGTGTGCTGTAATTGCTATGCTAATTGGGACAAATTAAAGTATGCTCTGGGTGAAGGGCACAGTATCGACCTTGATGAAGAGATCACAGCCCTGGTGCTGGCCCCATTGCCTGCAGAGCAAACTGGAGACTGTGCTGAAATCTATGCCAAATGCAGAGGTGGTTGAAAATATATCCCAGAACCCCACAAAACATCTGCCTGTCCACTCAAACCCTTCCCCTCCTGCCTTCAAGCTGATGTGTCTCTATCAGGCTGGGCACAGTGATGACACCAGGTATTATGGCCAAGACCCTGGGTGTTTCCCAGAGCCAGCCTGGCTTCTTTTCCCATGGCATGGGCTGGTCCTGCCTGCCCACACAGCCAGCCACGGGTGTCTTTAGTGCCTGTGTGCCCCTGGCCCTGTTGTGGTGCCCTCCATGAGCCACCTGGGTGCTGACATGTGCTTCTCCCCTCTCTTGCAGCAGCCATGGAGGCAACACTCATCTTCCTCTGCTCCCTGCTGGTGCCAGTGGCCATGGCAGACGGTAGGTGCCAAGTTCTTCCTGGGAAAAGGCTGTGGGACCCAGGGGAACAGCTGCCCCATGGGTCCAGGGAGACTGGAGCGGGGTGTAGGGCAGGAATCTGTGCCGGCTGGGGTCTGTGGGTGGCTGGCAGGGCTCAGCCAGGGGCTTGCTCACCTCACCCCCTTGTCTGCTCATTCCTAGTGGCCACCCAGGAGAAGGAGGAGGAGGAGGACCCCTTTAACTATGGTGAGCACGGCTGTGTGTGGGATGGGTGTGCGTTTTGCTCCCCCCAAAAGAGCTGCTCCCTCCCCTGAACCCAGCAGGAGCGAGCCCCTGTGTCTCCTTCCCCAGATTACCAGAGCCTGAGGATTGGGGGACTGGTGTTTGCCGTGGTCCTGTTCACCGTTGGCATTCTCCTTATACTCAGTAAGTTGGGGACCTGGCAGGTGCTGGGCTGGCAGGCCAGGACAGCAGGGGCTGTTCTGGTGATGGGGGGGCACTGGGAAAGGCCACATTGCATTCCCACTTTGGCCACGCTCAGGGATTTCTCTTCCCTTACAGGCAGGAGGTGCAGGTGCAGTTTCAACCAGAAACCCAGGTGAGTGAGGGCAGCCCAGTGGGGAACATCGCCCTTGGAAAGCCACTCTGCTCCCGGGCTCCCTCCCACAGCTGGCAGAGTGGCTGCACCCTCTGAGTGTCCCTTTTGGGTGCCCAAAGCTGGGGGATGCTCTGCTGCAGAGCTCCTGGGTGGCAGAGGAGCTCCTAGAGCACCTGCCCCAGTGTGTCTCTGTGCTGTCGGGCATCCCACCCCCAGGATGGGGTGCAGATCCCAACTGCTCTCACCGTGCTCCTCTCCTTGCAGGGCTCCAGGGGATGAGGAGGCTCAGGCAGAGACCCTGATCACCTCGAATGGTAAGGTCACTGTCCCCTGCTCACTGTGCCCCTGCTCTGTGTCACAGCCACCTGCCCACAGAGCTCCCGGTGCTGGGCAGGCTCTGCAAACCCCTCTGCTCTTCCCTTTGCAGCAACGGGGGCACAGAAGGCAGAGAACTGACCAGGAGCCATGCGGTGAGTCCCTGGCCACTCTGGGTGGTGGCACCAGGACGGGAGGGACAGCGGGGGCCGTGTGTGGGGGTGTTGGGAGCAGGCCAGGCTGCAGGGACTGGGCAGCTCTGCATCCTCAGCGTGGTGTGGGGGCGAGCACTGGTAGGGGCCAGAGCAGGGAAACTCGCGGTGCTGGTGGGTGTCCTCAGGCAGCCCAGCAGGAAAAGGAAGCATCTGTCCGGATTTTCCCTTGTATTACACTTCCTTTTCTTGTGCTTCCCCACCCCGAAGTGGTTTTGGTTTTAGGGCGTTTGGAGAGCTGCGTGGGGGTCCCTCAGGGTGTCTCGCCCCGTGCCTGCAGTCAGAGCTCCCCGAGCTCCCTGGCTGTGCCCCCAGTAGGAGCCCGTGCTGGCAGTTTGAGACCCACGCAGGGAAAGGCGCCGGTGCTGCTCCCAGCCTGACTCACTGCTCTCCTGCCCACGCAGACCCACAGACCCGAGGACAGACGCTCGGACCACAGACGCCCGCGGCCTGCGAGGAAACTGAAATCACAGCAGCAGGTCCCTCTCAGGAGGCACAAAGCTGCCGTGTCTGTGTTACCCTCTGTACTCCAGCACCGGTCCTCTGTTTCCTAACCCGACTAAACTCCGCTCACCGTCCTCTCTGCCTCCCGTGGTGTGTAATGTTGCTGTGAGATGATCATTACCTCTAGGGCTAGTTGTTGCTGATGTTGTAATCGTGACTTTCTCTTCACCTTTCTCGTGCTGTGCGTGTGATTCGGGCTCTGTAGGACCGGCAGGCGCTGCCCTTTGGGCTGCGCTCCAAGCCTGGGAACAGGGGCCGTGTGGGGCAGGGAGTGTGGGCTGTGGGGCAGGGACAGCCCGTCCCCCAGCCCAGAGCCAGCGGCACAGCCCTCATGGCAGCGCTGCCGGCTGCTGGCTTTGGGCAGGGCTTGGGGACCTGTCCTGCAGCGCCCCAGGGACCCGCTCAGTGCCACCGTTTCAGCAATAACCCCCTGCACGCCCCCAGCCCAAAGGCAGCTGCAGTGGGGGGCGAGTCGGGCAGGGACATCCCATGGCTGGGCTCCCCTCGCTGGGAGCACTGGGGGGCTGGATTCGAGGCTGTCCCTGGCACACCCCGTTCCTGTCACTGGCTAAATCTGTGGGACGCTGCTTTAAGAGTGAGGAAGGGCAGAGAAGCCCGTGAGGTTCCCAGCAGGGTGACACTGTGAAAGAGGGCGGCTGCACAGCGGTGACCCCGCTAACCAGCACAAACCAGCTCCTCGCCAGCACTCTGCCCATGGACACAGTCCGAGGGCTGCAGAGAAACAAAATCCTGTCTGTGCTTGTCTCCGACAGAGAAGAGGCAGCTCTCTGCCCCTCCTGCTGCCTTGTCGCTGCCTGTGCCACCCGTGTCAGTGCTGAGTGTTGTCCTGTGGTGGTTCTGTGTCACTCCCAGTGCCGGCTGCCCCTTCCCCCATGGAGCGGCAGCAAGAGGTTGTCTTGCACATCTGAGCTTGCACTGTGGCAACGTGCCGAGCCCACAGTCCCTCGTCACCTTTGTGTTTGCTCGTGGTTCAGAGGTAAAACTGTGGGGTTTGGCCCCTTCCCCAAGCCCGTGGACAGGCAAAGCCTTGGCTGGGGCTGGGCGCTGCCAGCTTGGGTGTGGGGCACTTACCTGGGCAGCAGCCGCACTGAAACACCTCAGGGTGCCATCCCCACACCGGGAAGGGGGTCTTGTCCTCCAGGATGGTTTTGAGAGCAGTTTCTGCTGTGCCCAGCCCACTGTGGTGGCCCTGCCTCCAGGGTGGGCTGTGTCCCTGTGTGCCTGGCATCCCTCAGCAGCACTGGGAAGCTCTGTCCCATCTGTGCCAGGCAGAGGGAGTGTGTCTCCAGTACTGTGTTCCTTTCCCAGTACTGTGTCCCTTCCCTCCCTCCTGGCCTGTCAGAGATCTCCCAGGCAGAGCAGACCCCCCGGCCCAGCCCCTGAGTGCCAGTGGTGTGTCCCTCGGAGTGCCTGTGCTGTCCATAGTGTGCTGTCGGTGTTAACACGAAACAAAGAGACCCCTGTGGTGTGTAAAATGGCCAAACCCTGACTGTTGTAAAATAAACTGAGCTATTGTGTTCCCTTTTAAATAGGCGAGTGTGCTGCTGTGCTGGAGGAGCTGGTGTGCTCTGTGTTGTGGCCTAGGGGGAAAGGAATAAAATACCGTTTCTATTGGTGCCTGGCTGCATCATCTCGAGGGCTGTGGCGTTCCCAGGGCAGCCAGGCTGAGTGAGGCACTAGCAGCTCCCACGCTGTCCCACTGGGGAGAGAAGGGCAGGGGCAGCGCCCTGGGCAGCACAGACGGGCTTTGTGCGGGCAGAGCCCCCTCCCTGCGCTCTCCCTTGTGCAGCCAGGAGCATTTCAGCAAGAGCCAGAGTCTGTGTGAAGGGAGCGTGGGCACAGAGACTCCTTGTCCCTCGGCTTTTCGGGAGCTGCTGTGTCGGGCTGCTGCCGCGCCCGATCCGGGGGACGCCGAGCGCGGCCAGGGCGCCGCGACAGCAGTGCCACCACAGCGGCCCCACACAGCACCCTCCAGGGCTTGGCTTCACCCCGTGGCGCCAGAGCTGGGCTGCTGTGGGCTCCGGGTGCCCGCACTCCTTGGCCATGCCAAGGGGAGCCTCCCTTGGAGGCAGCTCCCCCCAGCACTAATCGGCTTGGGCGCGTGACTCCCGCCCGCTGATTGCGAGATTAGAGCAAACTGGATTGCACAGCCCTCCTGGCAGCTGGCCTTGCTGGGGCCAGGGCTGGCAGCACCCCGGGGAGCACAGCATCCTGGTACCCCACTGCCAGCAGGGATGCACCTGGCTGTGCCAGGGGCTGCAGGACCCCTGGGATAGCTCGATGCTGGGCTGGGAGGTGCTGACCCGGCTGTGGCACACCCGCAGTGCCAGGCTGGGAGGGCGGGGTGTGCTGCCTGCTTCTCTCTAGCCAAAGGCAGTCTCAGCCTGTATCTCAGCCCATCCCTCGGGATCGCTGCCCCTGCGGGAGGTGAAGCCCAGTTGGGCTGACGCTGGGAAAGTGAGGGAGGACTGGGACTGGGATACCCACGGCTTGGGGTGCCCAGCCCTCCCCGCCGGCTGGCACGGTGGGTGCTGCCCTGCCCTCCCTTCCCCTCCTCTCCTTCCCAAAGGCGGGTGGGAGGGAGCCCTGTGCCTCCCCTCGTGACTGCGATAAACATTACACCGAGGCCATTAATGTTTAATGAGGTTTGTCTCCCAATTAATGCGCTTTCCCGTGGGTGCCCCACTCCCAGAGCGAGGCGCCTGCCGGACAACACGCCGAGGCGATGGGTGACGGTAAGGGCAGGCACCTTCCCAGGGGCATCTCCGTGCGAGAAGTGGGGCTGCTCCCTCCTGCAGGGGGGAAACTCTCACCAAAGACTTGGGGGGACACGTGGGGATGGATGCTCAGAGCTCCACAGCCTGTTGGCGCATCAGTGCCGGCTGGTGTTTGGCTTCTTGGGGTGATTCCTCCTTCCAGACGGCTCCTGGCAGAGGGATGAGCAGTCAGGTAAGGTGGCTGGAGAGGGGACACGCTGCTCTCAGATGGATGAGCCTGAGGGTGTGGACGGGCACTGCTGGGATGCTCCCTGGTGCGAGGGGTGAGCCTGCAGGGCTGTTCAGTCCTGCCTGCCAAGGGAGCAGAGTCACGGAGTCCTGTGGGCAGCGGCGCTTCCCGAGGGCACTGGAGCCGGGTCCATCTGCAGCTTCACCTGGAGACTGAGAACTCCTGTGCATCCCACAAACGCAGCCTGCAAGTGCATCCCACGAATTCACCATGGATGTTCAACTTCCTGGGTTGAAACACAGGAGTTTGGGAAATATTTACTGGCTGGGCTAGACACTGAGGAAGCCACAGCACTCTCGCTTGCAGCCCGCATTGCTGGTCTCTCCCACCTCTGTGCCACCAGCCCAGCACCCAGGACCTGGCTCTCACTGGGATGTCTCCTCTTTTCCAGAGCAAGCGCCCGAGCAGGGCCTGGACAGGTTCAGCTACGGTGAGTGTGTGTCCCAGGCAGCCTGGGGGCTGTGGGCAGGGGGATGGGAAGCCCCCTCCCACACTGCCCTGCACTGTGGGCTCAGCCCCACACCCTGCCTGGGCTGACACCCCTTGGCTCTCGTCCTCCCCAGACTATGACACCATCCGCAATGGGGGGCTGATCTTCGCCGTTGTGGCTTTTGTGGTCGGGCTCCTCATCATCCTCAGTAAGTGCCTGGGTGGGCTGGACACCCCCTCAGCTCTGTTCCCTGCTCGTGCCCCCTGCTCCTCTCACCTCCCTCTTCTGGGTGTGGGGCTGGGGGCTGCCAACCCTGCCCCGCAGCAGCAGGGGTGGGCACAGCCTGCCCCCAGGGCTGCCTGGGAACTTTCCATCCAGGCACGCTCCCAACAGAGAGCGAGTTGGGAAGGAGACCACGTAAATATTTAGTGTTTCCCTGCCAGCACCAAGGCTTCGGAGGGAAGGTCACTCATTAAAAATAGCAGAGAAAACTCTGACGTTTCCAGAGCGAGAAAGCACCATTCCCAGAGCCCTTGGATCTTGGCAGCCCCCAGAGTGACCCAGTGCTGGGTGTGCAGGGCACCCTGTGACCCTACCTGGGTGTTCTGGCACTGCTCCTTGGGGCTGGGGTGGCTGCAGCATCGGGGCTGGTGTGGGGACAGTGCCCAGCAATTTTAGGGGGGAAAATAGGAAAAGCAACAACATTTGCAATCGTGGGACAGCTTAGAAGACAGAGACAGACTCTGTGACTGGGCAGTGCCAGGGCTTGCAGGGGTGGGATGGGGCAGGGGAGGCTCAGCCCCAGGGACCTCAGTCACTCCTCTTGCCCCCAGGCCAGCGGTTCCACTGCGGAGGGAAGAAGAAGCCGAGGTGGGTGTTGCACGGTTTTCAGGCAGTCTCATCTCTCCTCACTGTCCCAGTCCTGACAGGGGGGTCTTGGCTTGTGCTCCCCCCACCGTCTCACAGCACTGCCCAGTGTAACACATCTCCCTCTGCTTTTTGCTCTGCAGACAAGGGAACGAGGAGAACCTGTAGGTGCAGGTAGGCTGCAGGAGGAGGCTCCAGCTGGCAGCCAGGCTCCCTGAGCAGGGAGGGATGCTTCGGGGTGCTTGTTCTTCAGGGAAGTACCTACTGGGGGGAGAGGGGCTGGGACACGCTGGCCATGTAACCCTCCCTCTCTCTGGTTTCAGAGCTGCTGTGCCACCATGGGAGCAGAGCTGCATCCAAATCCTTGCCAAAGGCCACCCCTTCCCCCGCTCCAGTGGATCCATTACCCTGCAAGGCCAAAATGCAAATTACCCTCGTGCTTCTTCTCCCTCTCTTAGACCCAGCGAGAGTTTCTTGGCTAATAAAGTTCAAACTCAGAGAGGTTAAACTCTGTACCCAAAGGCGTTTGAATCGCCCACTCTCCTGGCCCAGCGCCAGAAAAACTTTTCTGCCCTGCAGGCACCTTCCACCCCAGACCCAGGAAAGGTTCCTGCCGCCCCCACCCCTGGCATGGAACAGGCGGCTGGCTCCACCCTGGGTTTGCTCCGGATGTTTCTCTTCCCGGCGGCAGATTCCTGGGTCCTGCGGCACATGCCTTTCCCTTGGGATGCTCGGGCAGCGGCTGGCAGCAGCGGGCACGTGTGGGGCTGTTCGTGTGCTTGTGTCTGGCTGGGATGGAGTTCATTCCCCCCATTTCAGCCCTCGTGGTGCTGAGCTGTGTGTTGGGAGCTGGGAAGGTGTTGGTAACACACCAGTTTTGGCTCCTGCTGCTCCCGCAGCATCAGCGCTGTCTCTCCGACATCTCACCCACCAGCAGTCTGGGGGTGGGCAGGATCCCGGGAGGGGACACCGCCAGGACAGCCCCAAACTGACCGAAGGGATATTCCAGCCCACGGGACATCTGCTCAGGTATGAAAGGTAAGGGAAAGGTGGAGAAGGTGGGGTTTTTTATGGTTTACAACCTTTGCCTTCAGGAGCAACCTCTGCTTCCCGAAAAGGGGCTGGACGTTGCCTGTGGATGGGAAGTAGAGAGTACAATATTTTAGTTTCTTTTTTTTTTTTTCCCCTTTTTCTTATGCACACACCCCCTTTGCTTTCGATTTCTAAACTGCTTTTGTCTTGACACACAAGTCTGGGGGATTTTCCCTCCTTTTTTCTCCCTCCCTGTCCTGCTGAGGAGGGGAGTGATGGAGTAGCTCGGGGGGGTCCAGCCAAGGTCAGCCTACCACAGCATTACAGAGCTTGATCCAGGCATCCTTCTCGGTCAGGAGCAGGGCTGGGATGGAGCACGGAGCTGTGTGAGAGCTCACGGCCTCTCTCAGCTTCGGATACAGGCAGAAACGCCTCTTGCAAGAAAAAAAAAAAAGGCGCCGAACTCCCGCAATTGGGCGGTGAGCGAGGAGGGAGGTTCGCTCTGTGTGCGCTGAGCCGGACCGACACAGACCCCTAGTGACCGGAGGGCAGGGGTGCCTGTCCCCCACCCTGCCCCAGCACCTTCGCCCCTTCCCCTGCAGCTCTGGGGCCGAGGGTCACCCCAAACAGGCACAGAAAGAGGGATTCAGGGGCAGGGGCAGTGGGGAACTCGCCTCAGCATTCCGGGGGGTGCTTGGTCAGGGTGAGAATACCAAGCTTCCCACCCTCACCTGAAGCCGCTGCAGGGGCTCAGGTGTGTGAGGTGCTGCCCTCTGGAAGCCAAACCATCCTGGTGGTGCTGGGACGGAGGAACCGGCCCCCAGGGTCCGTTTGGGCTTTGATATAGGTCAGACATCGACAGGAAAATAGGATTAGCTGGGGCAAGGTTATTAGGCAAAATCCGTGCAATTTGTCTGATCTGAGGTGCTTATTGAACACAGTAAGGAGATTATTTTGGAATATAATTTTGACTTGACACTGACCCACTGATAAAGAGTCGTTGCAGCTTTGCACAGCTCAAACAGGGACCGGGGTCCTCCAGCTGAGGGAGAAAATGGCTAATGCTTGAACTTGATGACCTTTGAGGTGTTTTCCAACCTGAATGACTGTGACTCTACGAAAAGTGCCCCTTTAACAGCACAGAAGGGTTTGGTCCCAGCAGAACTGCCCTGCCCGCTCCCTGCTCTGACCCCCAGTCCTTGCTGAGTGCTCTGGGGTCGTGTCCCCCAAAAGCAGCAGCCGAAGCTCCCAGCAGGCAGAAAAGCAGTGGGGTGTGAAAAGACCCGCCCTCAGCAGGGTCTCACACCCCTGTTCCCCGGTGCCAGGGCACAGCCGTGCCCTTCACCCCCCCGTGCAGCCCCACAGACGGAGCCCCCGGGGCTCGGGGATTACGGGGAGAGAAAAGCCGCGTCTGGCTGCCCGTGCGGGATCTCTGTCTCGGCACCAGATGGCATTAATAGCATTACCCTGCACGGCCTGTGCACGCCCACGTGTACCTGCACGGCCCCTCACACCCTGGCAGGGGCTGGGGACACTCACAGGGGTGGCGGTGGCAGGGCAGGACCTGCTCCAGCACACGAACACTTGCCCTGGGTGTTACATTTGGAGGGCAAGGCTCTTGTAACAGCTCAATTGTGAGCAGCCCAGCTCCCTGCTCCCCCAGGAGTCTGGGAACCAGGAACAGAGGAGAGGCACAGGCAAATTATATGATGCACAGTAAATGTGGCCTCCCTGTGCCCAGGCAGGGGGGGCTGCCAGCAGCCCCTGCTCTCCTTGCCTCTCCACAGCCCTTTGCTTTGGATGTTGAGCCCAGGAGCTTTGGGAGAGGGAAGCTGGGAGGACACCACTGTGTCTCCTTCCTACTGCCACTGCCCCAGTGAGAGGGTCCTGCTCTCCCCAGGGCTTGGGTCAGGTGAGTTGTTGTCCCCATTGGAGGGTGTCCCACGGGACAAGCCCCAGCCCCTCAGCCCTTTCCCGGGTCCCCTGGGAGCTGCAGCCTCGGCCAGTTTGCCTTCTCCCCGGAACCAGGCAATCTCAGAGGATTTCTCTCACAGTCCCTTGAGCCATTAATCTTCTCAAAGTAAATCTTTTCTGTGGCACAAAGGGGATTGAGTAAATAATACAGTGGAAAACCAGAGGGCCCTTTTCCTCTGGGAAGGCTTCCAGATCCAAAGGACTTCCCCTTGGCACTGGCTATGCCCTGTTTGCTTTGCTGGTCTGTGGATGGACAGGTATGAGGGAGAGGGGTCCTGGCCAGCCATGGCTTGGCCTGTTGTTGTTCCTGAATGGAAGGAGATGAGGCAGCGAGGCAGGAAGCAGAGGAGCAGCAGCCAGGCAGGAGTCTGCCAGCACCGCTCCACGGTGCCAGGGGTACATTTGGCCCATGAGGAAACGAGAATGCAAAATGTCTCCTCATTAGTCTAAAGAGGAGAGCAGCAAATGGTGACTGAGGGAGCCAAAGAGGAACACTTGAGAGGGGAGAGATGGGCCGGGCTGGCGGGGAGCCAGGCACGCGCCGCGTCCTCCCTTTGTTCTGCTCCCGAAAAGGCAGCGCATCCATCAACAGCAGCTCCTCTGCCAAAACAGCAGCGCTCCACAGGCCCAAATTATCCTCCAGCCCGAGCAAATGACATTTCAGCCTTCGTTTCCCACTGCCCCAGAGCAGTGGTTATTAGGGAGTAGCTGGCTCACACGAAGATGGCCAGGGGACCCGGAGCTGAGCAGCCCCATGGCAGTGATGCTGTGGGAATGCAGCCCAGGGATGGATGGACTGGCTCTTGCCAATGGGATTCACAGTGGAAGGTAGCTGGAAGCAGAGTCCCCATGAGCCCAGCCTGTGAGTCTCAGGACCGTGCCTTGGAATCACAGAATCATTCAGGTTGGAAAAGACCTCTGAGACCATCGAGCTGCATTAACTAATGCTGCCAAGGCCACCACTAAACCGTGTTCCCAGGGATCACATCTGTACACATCTGTCCTTTAAATCCCTGTTTTAAATCCCTCCAGGGTTGGTGGCGGCTCCACCACCGCCCTGGGCAGCCTGGTTAGCCCCTGGAGTTCACTGAAACTGTGTGAAGTCCCCGGAGCCGCCAGGGACAGGGACCCCCTCGCCTCCCTGCACGGGGCTCCCCTCGGCGAAGCCCCGCTGGGCCGGTCCCCGCTCCGCAGCGGAGCGCGGTGACACTAGAGGGAACCAAATCCCAGCTTCTCGCCGGGAAAGCGGCTTTTCCCTGAGCAGCGGAGCATCCTGGCTGCCCGGGACGGACCCCGGGAACGGGGCACCCAGAGCTCTTCGCAGACAGCAGAACCGCAGGCTGGTTTGGGTTGGAAGGGACCTTACAGACCATCTCACTCCACCCCCCTGCCATGGACAGGGACATCTTCCACTAGACCAAGCTGCTCAGAGCTCCATGAAGCCTGGCCTTGAACACTTCCAAGGATGAGGCAGCCCCAGCTGCCTCACCACCCTCACAGGGAAGAATTCCCTCCTGACATCAAGTGTGAATCTCCCCTCTTGTAGTTTGTTCCTCTTTTCCTGGCACGATCTGCCCTCCATTCCAAGCTGTGTTTCCCTTTTGGACATGCAGCTCTTCCTGTTGTGCAAGACACAAAGGGCTCAAGGAGGGTCTCATTTTTGGGTATGTTGACCTGCTGGCAGCTGCCTGTTCAGGGTTTGTTTGTCCTTTACCGGGGCACAAGCCCCTTGCCACCTTTGGGGTGTTTATTCTCCCACTACCCCACGAAGCAGCCGCTCTGTCCCCTCTGCCACTGGGGAAACTGAGGCACAGACAAGTTGGGGTACTTTCCCTTCTCAGCCCTGCCCCAGGCAGCACCCACACAGGGCCAGCCTTGGGGTGAAGGGGGAGGGACGGGGGTCCAGGACAGGTATTACCGGGGATCATAACCCAGGCAGGCCCAGCCCTTTCCCACCCAAGTGTGCCCAGTGATTAGCCCAGCTGAAACCTATCCTGCAATCAGCCCCAGAGCCTCCTCCACCATGTTACTGGTGGGACTGGGCTGGCAGTGTCTCTGTGGGACAGGGTGCCCGGGGAGGGGTCACGGCAGGCTGGCTCTGCTCGCTGGAGAGGTGCTGTGAGGGTAAGTTGGCGATGCGTGGGAAGTGCTTTGTGGAAATCGGCTCGTGTCAGATAAGTAGCCCTGTTGTTTTAATGACTGCTTCCTCCGGGGATTTGTCTGCGAGGGCGACTCGGGGCACAGGGCTGGGGGCGGCGGGAGGTGAGGTGTGTCCGGGCCCGAGGGAGGATGGGATGAGGAAGCTCCCCACAGTGCTGTGTGTGTCCCTCTGCAGCACCTCTGCCCTGCACAGGGCACGGGCTGGGGCTGACCCCAGAACGGGGGGGTGCTGTCGGGACCTTTCTCTTGGCTGTTTTTCCCAGTGTGAAGGACCTGACTGGCTAATGAGGTCTATGAGCACAGGGCACTGCTGTAATCCCCGGGGCTCTGGGGGAGCCTGGAGCTCAGTATAAATGCTGCCCAGCGGCAGAATAAATACCAGGGACAGGGAGGCTGAGGGGGGGTGGCTGTTTGAGAGGGGCAGTGGGCTGCCCTGTGCTGTCAGGAAAGACAAGACCCTGCTGCATGTGCTTTGTGGGGAAGCGCAGAGGGGGTCCCTCCTCCCAAAGCCTGCTGGGGGCTCAGAGCTGTGTGTGGGCATGTGTTGATATAATTTCTCCCGTGTCTTGTGTGGAGTTTGGGCCAAGGAAATAACGCCTTAGTATGAGCTCCACTTCTTCGCAGTGCAGCTGGGCTGGCTGCTGCCTCTGGCAGGCTGCTCGTTGCCTGTTAGCAGGTCAGTGGCTACAGGGAGTGTGAGATGGGCTTTTACTCGCGTGTCAGTGCTGGCCTGGCTTCCTTCGAGCTGCCTGTGCTGCCAAAGCACAGGTCAGCGCTGCCCCGGTAATTACCATGGAGATTTCCAGCCCTGCCTCGTCACACCGTGTGAAGCACATGATTATGATATAGATGTTAGCAGGACAGCAGCTTTCCGGGCCGAGCGCTCGCGCAGAAGGCGCCGCACAAAAAGCTTCCTGTGCGTATCCAAACATGGAGCTGCGGGAAGGCTGATGTCCCCAAACAGTGGCTGCTGGACAGGAGCTGAGCCCCAGGTGTGGGCTGGCAGGAGCTCTGGGAGCTCTGGCTGCCTGCCCACGGCTGCCAGCCTGGCACGTGCGCCGGGCTCAGCGGGCTGGCAGAGGGCCTGGGCTGAGCGATCCGTGCGGGAGCAAAGGGGCCGTAATGAACGGCACAGGCGGCTCAGGGACCCGCCATGGCAACCCAGGCTGAGCACCCGCCCTGCCAGCCTTAAGTTTTGTCTCCTCTGGTGCTGCTCCCTGCCTTGCCAGTAGCTCCTGTCCTGGAGGAGGGAGCCCTCGGCAGGGGGAGGTCAGCACGTTTGGCAGAGGCTGATTCTCTGAGTGAGGGATGGTGAGGGAACTCACGGGAGATGCTGAGCAGCCAAGGGAGCTAAAAATGAAGCGGTGAGCAGCATTCACTCCCCCTGCTCACATGCCTCACACGGGGATCTGTGGGGCCCTGTGGGTGCTGTGCCAGTGAGTGCCCTGGCAGCCCACGCAGCTCTGTTTCATTCACTCCTGAGTGTGGGAGGGTACGAATCACACCTGAGTCCGACGCACTGCGTGCTGGTTGGCCAAGTGCTGTAGCAGGTTCTGCGGCTGGCAGCTCTCTGTTAGCAGGCTGGGCTGTGCTGCCATCCTGCAGCAGCTGCCGGGGAGGGAAGGGGGCAGATGCCTGGCATGTGGCTGGGGCTCCCCAGAGCCCAGGGTTTGCTCGTTGCCTGGGCATGGGTCTGCATACCAATTTCCCCGTGAAGTATCAGCGAACATCTGTATGGTGGTGTAGGTGGCGACTGAAATGCACCTCGGTTCCTAGAGGGATGCGTGGGCACTGGGTGTGCATCAGCTGCTGCTTCATCGCCTCCCGGGATGCCGGCGGCACGGCCAGGGGTGCGAGCGAGCCGGCAGCGAGGGGCTGGGGAGCAGCACGTGCCCGCGTGGGAGGGCTGTGTGCCGGGGACACCCACGCACCGTGACAGAGCTGCTGAGGTGGCCTGGGAACGGGCTGAGGGAGGGGGTGGTGACGGCGCTACTGAGCCCGGCAGCACCGAGGAAGAGGAAGCACATCCTTGGAGAAGAGGAGGAGGAGGAGGGAAGGCTGTGGTCTGTCAGGCCCGCACAGCACGGGCACAGTGTTTCCTCCCAGCTCTGCTGTTGGCACTGAGGTCTGGGCAGGAGTGAGGTGACAGTGGCCTCACTGTGCTCATCCCTAAAATGACTGGTGTGGGTGGCCTGGAGCAGGTGGGGAGACGGGACACGGTGGGTGTGAGGGACCCTGAGCCCCAGCAGCTTCTCTGTGTCCTCTGGCCCTGTTTCCTCCACCTCTCACTTACCTACAGTGTGCAGGTACCCCCTTGGTGAGCTCCCTGGCTCTTCAGGGGACTCCTAGGTGGGAAGGCTTGCAGTGATTCTGTGAGGGCTGAAAATGGCCAAGGGGCTGTTGTTTTCTCAATTTCCGTGACGATAGTTGGGTTTTCAATTAAATCTAAACAGCGCTTTTTAAAAAATCCCAATGTAATGTTTTTCCTACTGGTTGTTTTGTTTGAAATCTGAATGCTTTAATCTTTCTTTCTGTTTATTTTGCAACAAATTGGGCTTGGAAAGGCTGTTTTGGAAAGCAAAGAAAACCTGCTATAATCACTTCAAGAAAAGACATTCTGAATGCTCTAGCGGTCCAGACAAATTGGCTTTGGTGCGGCTAAGTCTTGGGGAGTACAAGCCTCAGCCTGAGCTAAGCCTTGGATAAATACACCCCAAAGTAAAGCATTAGCTGGTATTTGTTTGTTATTTGCTGGCTGGAGGGATGAATGTGTAATGAATCTTCTGGGCCCTGTCTTGCTTGTGTCCCATGTCGCTGGGGTAGCACAGGCTGCTAAAACCCTGACTCCCCATCCCTGGAAGTCTTCAAGGCCAGGTTGGACAGGGCTTGGAGCAACCTGGTCTGGTGCAAGGTGTCTCTGCCCACGGCAGGGTGGTCGAATGGGTTACAGCTGGTCTGTAAGGTCCCTTCCAACCCGGTTGATTCTGCGATTCTATGATTCCAACCCAATCCATTCTGTGATTTCTGTCCCCGGGATGCTGGAAGGTGTGCGGGAGGCTCTGGGAGCAGGAGAACTGCCAGCTGCGAGTCCTGGGGGTGCTGCTGCACCCGGGCAGGGCACGGCTCCGCCGGGGAAAGGCGCCGCGGTGCCGCTGTGCAGGGACAGGGGAGCAGGAGCTCCAGCCCCCCTGGGCTGCACCGAGCGGGACCGGGGCTGGACGCCCGGAGGGCAGCTTGGAGGAGGCTGGTGGGGGACAGGGGAGTCTGCGAGCGCCGAGGAGGAGGAAAAGGAGGAGGAAGGGGCTCGCCCGGAGGGGGCCGCGGCCGCCCCCAGCCCTGCGCGGAGCGGGGGGGGCGGGCGCGGGCGGGAGCCCGGCCCACGGGCGGGAGCGGAGCGGGGCGGAGCGGGAGCGGCGCTGGGCACCTCAGCCGGGCTGGCAGCGGCGGCAGGAGCGCGGCACGCCGGGGCACCGCACCTCCGCAATTGCGCCGCAGCCCGGGGCCAGAGCTGCTCTGTATGGCATGTGGCTGGTAACTTTTCTCCTGCTGTACTCTTTGCCGAAAGGTACGTGGGGACCGGGGCGGAGGGCGTCGGGGGTCCCCGGGAGCGGGAGAGGGCGGGTGACACGGGCTGCGCCCTCACTGGGGTGCCCGGGGCTCTCGGTGCTCCGTTTCTCGGGTCCTAGGGCTCTCGGGGCGCCCTCCCGGGGGTCCCGGGGCTCTCGGGGCGCTCTCCCCGTGCTCTTGATGCGCCTTCCTGGGCTCTCGGAGCGCCCTCTCCGAGGTCCCGGAGGTCTCGGTGAGCCCTGCTGGGCTCTCGGTGCGCCCTCCCCCGAGGTCCTGGGGGTCTCGGCGAGCTCTCCTGTGCGCTCGGACCGCCCTCCCCGGGGTCCCTCGGGCTCTTGGTGCGCCTTCCTGGGCTCTCGGTGCGCGCTCCCCGTAGCCCCCCGGGTTTCCCGGTGCGCTCTCCCGGAGCGCTCGCCCCGGACGGTGCGGCGGAACGCGGGGCTCGGTGCGCGGAGCGGGGCCGGTCGGTGCCGGCGCATCCCGGAGCGGCTCCTCGGGGCTGCTGGAGCCGGGACACGGCACCGACGGGAGCAGCATCCTCCGGCGGGGCCGCGCCGGGACCGAGCGCTCCGCGTCCCCGCTCCCGGCACTACTCGGTCTGATCCCGTCGGGAGGCGATATCCAAGCGATGCCTTAAAATTCGCATCCTTCCCTCTAGGAATGCTGTGTGAAGTGTAACCCAGAGGCTTGACATCAATCAGATTATAGATAAATCGTGTATATATGAGGGGAAGGGGGGAAGAATCGTGAAACAAGCGTGTCAAGGAGACACACACTGAAAGATTACAGATTAATTTAAAGTTGGGCATTAAGTGAATGCTGCCCACATCCAGCGAGGTGATACTCCAACCGAGTCTCTGCTATAGATGCAATTAAAGGGAGGCAGGAGCTGTGCGTAGCACGGGCAGTTAAATCCCACTGCGTTTGTTACAACAATCGATCCATGTTACATAAAGGAATTGCCCGTTTCCGGATCTGGGGGAATTTTTAATTATGTTTCTGTAATAAATTACCTCTTTGCCCATGACCCGACCTGCGGATGCAGTGCTGGAAGCGCCCACCTCTTGGAAAATTGTCTGCTCGGAGGATGTAAAATGACATTTGCCCTAATTATCTTCTCTGACATTTGAGAACAGCGAGGGGGAAATTTTAGGAAATGAGGGAAATGAAAGAAAGGGGATGGAGCTGCTTCCTTGCATGAGACCTCTTGCTGTCCATTACATTACCCTTTTAGCTGAACGTTAATCCAATGAAAAATATTTGCGGAGGTTTAATAGGGCGCCCTGTCCAGTTGTGTGGTGTTGATCAATTATTCCATCAATTATTAATTATGGAATAGCTGCTTTATTCGAACTGGGGTAAAGCTGCTTTTGGGAGCTTTACCCAAAATTGCTATTGTGCTTCGGATCTGCTGAGCTGAACGTGCCAGCGTCTGCTTTGCTTACATTTGCATTTTTTTACGGAGCTGAAAGGAAAAAACAAACCTAAAAACAAATAACCGTCGAGGATGCTACGATTTCTTTCGACCCCCAGTAGTCAAAATAATGAAAGAGCTGCACTGGCTTATTGCTTTTTTGCATCTTTTCAGCCCCAGCTTCTTGGAAAAGGGATCTCTTCCCACAGAGCTATCTCTTTGGAGAAGAGCAAATTAAAAGCCTCCATTAGCACAACTCCTCGTGGCCTCATTTTACATTTTATTTCTTAAAAAAAAAAAAGAGAGATCTTCAGTGTTGAACAGTCCTGGTGATGCAAAGTGTTAACATGAAGCGGTTCCAAAGAGAGGACAGCAATACAATGGAAGTTTCATTAGAATAATAGGATAAAAAAAATGAATTGCTTAATGCATGATAAACCTTTCAGATACTTAATATTTCTGGGCATCGAAGCACATCCTTTTAACGTGCTCCTGCTGTAGAACAAGAGCTCAAGTAGAAACCGAAAGCAGATAAACATTCGATCCAAGGGACCCCTGAAGTTTAGAAATCCCTCAATGGGCTGTACCTGTTTATTTCTCCCCCCACTGGAAAAATAAACAGAAATAGGTGGTTGGCAAGCAGGGAGTTGAGCAGCGAGATGGTCTGGCAGTGTGAGGGAGAGCAGCCAGGCAGAGGGGAGGCGAGTGGCGTGATGAAGAACACACTGGTCAAAATGAGAGGCTTGGTGCTGGGGAAGCGTCTCCCTGAGTGATGTTGCTGGATGGCTCTGCCGCCTGATTTATGTTGGCATTATATTTACATGACGTTCCCGTGTTGGGCGCAGCGATCGGCGCAGCTCGCGCTTCCTAATCTCCCCCATCTCGGCCCCCCAGTGTGGCACAGCGCTCGTTTGTCTCTGAAATGAAACATGGAAACCTCATTAAATGCACGGAGGAGAAGCCTGCAGTGCTCAACTCCTCGCCGTGCCCGGCGCTTGTTTATCCTGCCAAAATTTTCCCAGCACCAGGAGCCTCCGTGGCGACTTGCCCGGAGCCCTTACCTGCGCCTGGCATGGGCTTTGGGCTGCTCCTGCCTTTGGATGGGAAGTGGATGCAGGCCACCCTGATATCCCTGGCTGTTTGTTCTCTGGAGGAATAGGCTGTGCCTCGCACAAGGGGCGAGTGCCAGGGATGTGGTGTGGACCAGCCCTTCCCAGAGCCAGCGGCTGCCTGGGAGCCGTAGGCACGTCTTGGCGTGGCCGTGGCACTGGGTGCCCTGGTGTTGGGGTGCTGGGGTCTCTGCCCACATGATCCTGAGCTGGAGGGATGGATGGGCAGCGCTCTGTCCTGCTTGGGAGCAGCTGGCGAGCCGAGGGCAAGAATGAAGCTGGAAGCCTGTCTTTGTGGCAGGAATTCTGACATGGCAGCACGAGCTGCGCCTCAGATGACATGGAGCCATCTCACCCCCAAATAAGCAGCACGTTAATAGGTGCGACTTCCATGGCGGGCACGAAGGAGGAAGGCGCTCGGTCGTTGCAGTCGCTGCGATGCTGCTGTTCTGGGAGGATGTGCAGTGGCAGCTCTGGGTGCAGAGTGTTTCTTGTCTTTGAAATCTCGATTATAGCCAGCTCTGCGCTTTTACATAATCATGATTTTGTGAGTTACCCTTTCCCTGCTCGTAGATCCTGGAGAAACATCCCCCACCGCACACAATCTGCATGTTGCCGCCATCATCTGCCAGCAGAGCTGTACCAAACATTTAGGAATTCCATTTCCAGGCTCGTGCTCCTACGTGCTGCCTTCCCCAGCTGCTGTGCTTGGGAAGGGCTGCGGCGACTCCTCACCATGAGAGGGGAGCAAGCACAGCTTGGAGGGGCCAGGGAGGAGGTGAGGAGGTCACAGAGCCCACTGCGTCGATGCCTTTCCCTTGTTTCTCCTCCCTGTTGGCTGCATGGTGGAAATGCTGGTCTCCACCTTGTAAAGCCAGCATGTGGGTTGTGGTGTGCTGGGAGCGTGGACTGGCAGTTGTGCAGGAAGCCCAACATCAGCCGTGCATGACCTCTGGTGCATCCCTTTGCTCGCCTGGCCTCCCCGGGGAGACAGTGCTGTCACCCTGGCTTGGTAATGTCACCAGATGTCCCCTTGGGACTCAGCTGCAGCTCCTCAGGCTTTGTGTGCAGCATGGCCAAGACGTGGATGGGGGCTGTGGAAGAGGAGGGATTGCCTGTGGTCTCTGGGCTTGTTCCTCACCCCCCAGAGCTGGGGGATTCGGGATGTCCAGCTCTGGCTCAGCCCCTGTGGATGGCATGGTGGGAGTGGTACCTCTAGCAAGCTGCCATGGGTGCTTCAGGGACCAGGAAAGCTGCCGGGAGAGCTTTTTTTCCCAGGCAAGGGTTACAGCCTCAGCCCGGCTGCTGTCGTAATAGCTGGAGGTGGTTCAGGCCTTAATTTCCATGCAGATGCATTAAGGAGCAGGCGCTCAGAGCATGTTTGAGCAGTGCCCTTACCCGAAGAGGACCAGAGGAAGGTTCTCCTTTGCTCCCTGTTTGCATTGTTGAGTTGGGAAGGACTGTGGTGCTCGAGATGGAGGATTTTGCCACCAGGGTGGGACTCCTGTGGCAGCTGAAATACAGTGCTGGGGCAGGGAAGGAGCTGTGGCAGGTACCTGCCATCAATGCTGCTGTGCTGGGCACCAGCTGAACGCCCCAGGCCCTGCTTGGCATTTCCTGACAGGATTTCCACTCTCCTGAGACTGGTCCCTGAGGGGCACAGCATGGGGGGAGGCCACTCTGGAGTCGTGGCTTTAACCCTTTGGGCTGGAAAGCCACAGTGGTGGGGTGGCACCCCAGGTGGATATGCTGCACCTCTACCTGCAGAGGCACCTCTGTGCTCCTCCTTGGAAGGGACCAGCCTCGTGTCACTCCCCTTGCCTCGGCCACTTCCCTCCTCATCCCTTCCATGATGCTTGGAGATGCCACTTCTGCTCCATCAGCTCCAAGGTCACTCCCTTCATTAGCACAAAGGCTGTTAGAAGTGTCCTGGAGGTGAGGGCTTGGAGGAAGCTTGTTCCAGGAACAAGCCGCTCCAGCACTGGGAATGTGCAGGCAGTGTGTGATGGAATTACCATCCTCTCTTCAGTACAGAGGAATGATTCGGACTCGCCACCTACCTGTAATTCCCACCCCCATGCGTGCCAAGCTTCGGTTCACTTTCTCCTTGAACAGGGCAGGTGTCAAACACCCTTAATGAGGATAATAAATGAGCTGCTCGGTGGCCATTAGCCTGCTGCTCTCCACAGCATCCCTGCAGCCCGGCACAGCTGGGGGCTGGGGAAGCCCTGGTGGTCCCTCCAGCCCCTTTGCTGTCCCACGGGTGGGTTTTTTGCTGTGGGGGAGCCTTGGCAGCATCACACCGGCCTTGGAAGGAGGGCTGGGGTGGGCAGCCGGGTAGTCAGGCCACCAGGACCAAGAAGGAGGTCTTGGGAAAGGTGCTGCCAGTGGGGTAATGTGAATTCTAGTCCAGTGCCTGCCCAGAGGATTGCATGAACCCCCTTGAAACATAAATTGTTCAGCCTTTTCCCAGCTCTGTCAGGTTTCCACCCAGTTGCTGGTGTGCAAAGGACCTTGCTCAGCTTTGAGGAACTTGCTGGCTCTGGGTGGGCACGGGACTGGCTGGGTGGGCACGGGATTGGCTGGGTGGTCCTGAGCAAGCAGCTTGTTAGCACAGGTGATGTACGTGCGTCGCGGGCACAAAAAGCTTCTTATCTCAGGAGAAACAGCTCTGGCTGGCACGAAGCTGGTCCTTGTCTGAGACAGGTCCTAAATCCACTTCTTAGAAAAGGATGGCTCTTCCCTGTGAGGTTTGGAGGGGAGGAGGGGTTGTGCTGCTGGCTGTTCGCCTGGGAGGTGATGGCATTGCTGTGCTTCTCGTGCAGGACCTGCATCTCAGCCGCTTCTTCCAGAGATGGGTGGTCCGGTGACAGATCCTGGGGACAGTCTGTGGCCCCTCTTTAGAGCAAGCAGATGCTTTCAGTACAGCCTGGTGCTTTGCTGTGTCGCTGGAGGTGCTGGAGTTTGGGAAATCCAGACATCAAGACTAGTAAATATTCCAAAGGAATGATAGCAAAATGACTTGCTTCTCCCAGCTCAGATAGAGATATTAATATTTCAAAACCTCTAGGTTGTAATTTACCACAATTTAAGAAAATTGAGCTCTGATAACTTAAAACACCTGCCTTTCAGAGCCAGCCTGAGTATCCAGCTGTGAACTGGGCTTGGTGCAGCTCCCAGCTAGAGCCAGGCTGGGCTCCAGTGCTGGCACCCGTCTCGCTGCATTCCCAGCAGAAACTGTTCCATTTCAGCTCCTCCAGCCTCCTCTTTTCAGGTTCATGTGAATTAATGCCCTCGATATGTAGGTTAGGGTCAGCACATCTGACCAGATGTGAGCAGTGATTTCTGGTTTAAAAATATTGCTGTGCTATTTCTAAATTTTTAATCTCTCTCAGTGATTTGGAGACAGTTTTATGAAACATGGAATTAGGATGGTGCTCAATGCTAAATGGTAAAGGAGATTATATGGATTTAACTCTATGCGTCTGTCACATAACTATTGCCAATCCCATAACCTCCATTTTCTATTAAAAATCCCTTTCCCCCTTTGACCTGAAAAAGCTTTAGGGGTAATCTGAATTTCTCTGTTTATGAGGTATTTTTCCACTCCTCGCCTCAGCCCCTCACCCGTCCATCTCTAAACCCTCCTGGTGCTGCCGGGGATGAAGGTGTTTCCCTGACGGGCTCTGGGTGCTCGATGAGCCTTCTCCAGACGTGGTCTGGGATCGGGGGGGAGATGCTGGATGGAGCAGGGGGCACAGCGGGATGTCCCTGGTCCAAAGCCAGGGCGAAGGGTGGCTTTTGCTGTGCCCTGGCTCCAGCCATCTTCTGCTCAGCTCGGGCGGCAGGCTCTGCCACAAGCAGCTCTCTGCTGCTCGTGCGGGCTTTGTTTCCCTTCCTCTGCCTGCAAAACGTGCGGGTTTTTTTCTCTTTCATGTATTTGGGAGAAGCACCGCGCTGCTCTGATGAAGGGAAATGCTGATTCATGACGACAAACCAGCCTGGAGATGTCACAAAATGACATCTGCAGGGCCGAGCGGTGGCCCCGTGGCTCTGCAAAGGCTGGGCTGGAGTTTTGCTCCTCCGTCCATCGGTCTCTGGCGCTTGTCAGCAAGGCAGGGAAAAATAAATGGCTTTGTCTCCTACCTGTCATGGACACAGGGAACTGGTGTGTGTGGAGACACGGAGATGATTTGGTGACCTGTAAATCCGTTGTCTCATGTGGTGGCAGCGCTGGACCTCGCTAGTCCCATCTGTGATGGCTCTGCTGGGCAGTGCCCTGCTGTGGGACAGGAGGGCTCTGAGCAGGCTCAGGGGGATGATTCTGTGCCACACACACACACAAAGCAAGAACAAGGTGCCTCTGGATTTGTGGGTGCTACAGGAGGCATGAGGTTGTACGTCCAGCTGGGAGAAGGATGGAGAGGACTCTGCTCTGGGAAGGAGTGAGATGTTCTGGGGGTGTCCCATCCTGACCTGGATGAGGATGATGAGGAGCAGGCTGGTGGCACGGAACTAGCGCAGGAGACACTGGAGGAGGCTTGGTGTGGAGATGGAGTGGCCGTGGCCACTCAACCAGCCGTTCCTCCGGCGAGCGGTCGCCTTCGGAGCTGCGGCGAGGCTCTCCGTGTGGAGGAGGCTTTCCTTCTCCCCCCTGCTCCCATCCCCTCCTCCCCAAGTTAAGAAATCGAGGTCAGGGAGGGTCCCCCGTGACTCGTTGTGAACCGGCGGCACGGTAGTGATCTGCTTATTGGCTCTGCGGCACCACGGGCGTGCGCTCAGCCGCAGCTATTAATACACCCGCCGAGGGCCGTTCCACATCCCTGTCCTTCCGCCCACTTGGAAAGAGTGCGGCTAAAAAAAGAAAGCGGATCCAAGTGACTGGGGGCCTCCTCATCCTTATTTATAGCCAATTTTGCTGGCTTCGGTTGAGAAAGGGGGAGCTCGTGGTCCTGGAGAGTGGGAAGGAGGGACTGGAGGAGTTGGGTGCAGAGGTCCCTTCCCTGCTTTCCAAGGAGGGAAGAGCTGTTCTCCAGTGCTCGTGGCACCCTGGGGAGCTGCTCCCAGGCATTCAGATGGCTGCAGGGTCTGCCTGGACTGTGCCATTGAACTCACCTGAGTCCTCGTTTGGATGGTGCAGGGATGCCTGGGAGAAGGCATCCCCCAGGAGGGGACTGGGCTTCCCTCCCTCTGGCCCTGGGAGAGGGGAGCAGCTCTGATCCCAGTTTTCCTGCCCCTATCCTGGTTTGGAAGCAGTGGTAGGGCAGCCCGAGAGATCTCTGCCCTGCATGGCGATGGTGTGCAGTGGATGTGTGGGCATTGCCGATGGGCACCTGCAGCTGGGGCTGTGCTGGGGGTCTGACGTGGCACAGGGGTGCCAGATGGGGCTGCTCCGGGCAGGGGGACATTGGGGTTTGCAGGAGAAACGGTGTTGGTGGTTGTTCTTGACGTGCTGTTGTTGCACACGGGTGTCCTCGGGGCTCTGGGTGCTCAGAGAGTCGGACCAGGCGCTCGGAGCCCGCCGGGCACCGGGGGAAGCCCTGGGGGGGTGCCCTGGGTGCCTGTCCTTGCTGGCACAGCCCCTGGTTGTCCTGCTGAGGTGCCTGTGATCCCTGATCCGTGCTGGCAGCAGGAGCGCTGGCCTGTGAAGGTGGCCTTTGTGCTTCCAGCCATGCACTGATGCTCCGCCGCGCGTGGGGTCTCTGTGCCCGCGGGGCTGGGGATCCCTGCAGTGACCCCCCTGCCGCTGTGGCCTCTGCTTTCTCCACAGCACACGCTGAAGATGTTGGAACCAGCCTCTACTTTGTGAACGACTCCCTGCAGCAGGTCACCTTCTCCAGCACAGTGGGGGTGGTGATCCCCTGCCCGGCCGCGGGGTCACCCAGCGCCGTCCTTCGGTGGTACCTGGCCACAGGTGACGACATCTACGATGTGCCCCACATCAGGCATGTCCATGCCAATGGGACTTTGCAGCTCTACCCATTCTCGCCATCAGCCTTCAATAGCTTTATCCACGACAACGACTACTTCTGCACCGCGGAGAACTCGGCTGGCAAGATCAGGAGCCCAAATATCCGTGTTAAAGCAGGTAGGGGCTCCCTGCGGGTGCTGGGGTGTGGCTGAGGTGCTGGTTTTCCTCTGGTGTTCTCCGTGGCCTGCCAGCTCGCCTATCAGGAGCAGAACCAGGGCTGCTGTGTTGGCTTGTTGCAGTGGGAACGATTGATGCTGCACAGAGGGTGCTGGGGGGAATGTGCAGCCTGGGGGTCTCCAGTGAGTGTCTGGAGAATGTGGTGTGGCTGCAGCCTGGTGGCAGGAGAGGTCCTCTCCCTGTGAACTGAGACTGTCTCACCCAACCACATACAGAGGCTTTTCACAGCTGTGGGAGGAGCTGCACCACATCTGTCCATGCTGGAAGACCCCTCAGTGTCCCACAGCCCCGTTCCCGCTGCAGCATCCAGCCCCAGCTTGCCAAGACTTATTAAGAAAGGAAAAAAAGTAGGAATATGGCAAAGAGCTGATTCCAAAAGCCATTATAGTAAATTATTGACCAGGCTGAGGAGGGCTAATAGCCCAGGAATGGCTTCATTATGTAACCTATTAAAAGTGGGGCTAGCAGAGGGAACATGACAGAAGTGACTACAGGGTTTTTTATTTTAATACCTTGTACTGCAGAGTAAATTGGTATTAACCCCCTTCTGCAGAGTGAATTATTTACCAGCACCATCGGGTTACCTATAAACCACAGCTTGGTGGAGGAGGGATGGAGAAGATGGGGTGTAGTAAACCTTCCTTGTGCCAGGCACCGCGAGGTTGGTCTGCTGGGGTGCCATGTGCTGAGGGCTGCCATGGGATCACAGAGGGGGAGTCCTGGCTCTCCTGCCTCTCAGGATGAGTGCACCCCTGCTGTCAGTAGGAGCTCAGCCTCCCTCTCCATTAGCAGGAGATGTGGATGTGAAGTGAGGGCTCTGAGGGCCACCAGGATGGCTCCAGCTGGCTTGAGCTGCTCTGGCTTTATGGCATTAGAAATGGCTGTGAAATGTTCTCCTGCTCCCTCCTGGCCATCCCACATCCCAGTCACTCTCCAGTGCTTTGTAATCGCAGTACAGCACATAAAGCCAATTACAGGTGTAGAAAGCCAGCAATTCCATAAAATGCAGTTGAAATTGAAAATATGATGGGAAAAGTCTCTGGAAGCCTTGGGAAAGCTGTTGTAGAGCACATGGAGCAAATCTCTACAGCCAGGGGAAAGTTTTAAGTCTGCTGGTTGCGGACAGGTGTTACCCTTGTGTGGGTTATTCCTGGTGGCAGGAAAAGGTCAGAGCCCTGCCTGTGGGGGCTGGCACAGGTCAGGGTTGCAGAGGCAAGCATGGGGGTGCCATGCCCAGGGTCTGCCTCGAGCTGGGGTTGTTGTGGTGGCAGGGAGCATGCAGGATGCTCCTCATGGTCCCCGCTGGCCTTTAAAGCCTGTGAATAAACGTCTGCTCCAGGTGATTAAGGAAGCTTTTGCTGGTTAATCTGCTTTGGCTCTGCAGTCCCTTTCTGTGTCGGCTTCTCCCTGTGCCCTCGTGGCACAGACCCTCATCTCTGGGCAGGGTGCCCTGAAAGCCTGGGAAACAAAGGTGGAAATACTGTCACCCTCTCGCTGCTGCCTTGTCTGTGCGAGATGTGGGATGTGGTGCCAGCAGGAGCTTCCCACTCAGGGAAAACACCCTCCTTTTGGGGCTGCTGAGGAGTTTGTTGGGCTGCTTCTCTTCTGGCCAAGGAATGTTGTTAGAGGATGAAGTGAACATATATTTTTCATGATAAGAATTGTGCCCGTGTCCTACAGGGCACAATTATTGTCCCAGCAGGGAGGCACCTGCCCTTAACTGCACTTTGTACTTAAACTTCATGAATTTATGGTGTGTGCGTGTGTTACTGAGGCTGGTGACATCTTTGTGCCTTGCTGAAGAGGCTGAGGTGGCTCCATGTCACTCCAGAGAGTGCTCTTGGAACGCTGTGGCTCTGGGGAGTTCCTTGGTGCTGGTCCAGGGAGCAGCTGTCAAAGGGATGTGCATCTCCCTGAGGAGCAGGGCACATGGTGGGGACATGTGGCATGACTTGGAAAACTGTCATCTGCTCCCCTCAGTATTCCCCTGGTGGATTTTGGAGGGTGCCAGGCTCTGTGTCTCTCCCAGGTGCCTCACAGCTGCATTTGCAGCATCCAGAGGTGAAAGGAATGTTAGAGCTACAAAATGCCCTTGGTCCCCACCCTGAGTCTGGCGAGTTCAGGTGGTGCTGGGGCCCGTGCAGGACCAGCAGCAGGACCCGGGCCAGGGACCCCTGCATGCTGAGCCCAGCATTCCCCTGCACTCCCCAACAGAGGGCCGCTTCCTTCCCCGGGAAGGTGTTTGGGATGGAAGCAGCGTGTAGCTGGGTGGGTTGGTTTGTTTGGGAAACGTGGGATTAAAGCAAAAGGAAGTGTGTTTTCCTCCAGCACTGTCATGCTACCAACCATCTGCTTTTCTCCACAGTTTTCAGGGAACCGTACACCGTTCGGGTGGAGGACCAAAGGTCGATGCGTGGAAACGTGGCTGTTTTCAAGTGCCTCATCCCCTCTTCAGTGCAGGAATACGTTAGTGTTATATCCTGGGAGAAAGACACCGTTTCTATCATCCCAGGTAAGAGAGGAACACCTGTTCTCTTGGAAATCTGACCTGCTTTGCCATGTGTGCCAGTCGCTGTCGTGGAGGGTCTGGTTTGGGCTCGTTGTCTGTGCCTGTGCTGCCCGAGCAGAGGCTTTTATTGGTGATCTTGCAGCTCCAGACTGGAAAGCACTGCTGGTGTGAGCAGATGTGCCACGTCTGGGGTCTCCTGGGTGCTGTGGTCGGGTGTAGGCGTGGCTCAGTGTCAGTGTGGCATCACATGTGCCCTGCCCTGGTTTCTGCCTGGCACTTTGGGTACCTGGCACCGGGGCTTGGACAGCAGGGAAAGCACCTGCCTTGCTTCCATGTCCCAGCTCCTGCAGCCAGGGCTGGTGTTCATGTTGTCAGGATGATGCACAAGTCAGTATTCCAGCTTCTCTTGTGAGTTTTCACAACTGATTCAATCACAGGGAAAGAAACTTGGTAAAAATGGCGTTTTGTGCCTTTTTCCATGTTGGAAAGTGCTTGGCCTCCCTGTCCCGTGTTCCTACCTTATAGTCCAGGACGTGTCCTGCTCAGTACCGACTTCCATCTGTGGGAAAGGCGCTGTGGGAGGGACAGCATCGCCCGTCTTACGTGGCGACTTTGCAGTTCTGGGTGTTTTGCCACTGGGTAATTCCCTGTGACTTTTTGGCAGGTGCTGCTGCCTGGCCCTGCACAGGTGTTGAGGGGGCTGTGGGCAGGTGCTGGCACAGCGTGGGGCTGTCCCCACGTCCCCGTGTACCGGGCTGACCTCTCGGCTCCTGCACGGAGCCGCTATTGACGGCGGCGCTGGCTGCCCGGCACAGCCTGTGTGAGCCCGTAGTAAAGCAATCAATACTGCTTTCCCCGGGGGATCCAGAGAGAATTAAAGGATTTGGCCCAAAGTGAGTGCTCTGCACTTGATATTTGCTCACAGGTCAGCAAGTCCCGATGCTCCTCCGGGTCTCGGTGCTGCCGGGAGGAGCAGATGCCACCGGGAGCGGGGCTGGGGCACCCCCTGACCGAGCAGGGGAGGCGATTGCTCTAATCCCTCTGGCACGGATGCTTCTTCCTTAAGGAGCTTAAGGAGCAAAGTGCTTCACCTGGAGGGGGGTGACAGGTTCTCCTGAGGGCTGTGGTGGCTCTTGCTGGTGGGCTGTGCCTCCTGAGTGCAGCCAGTGTGCTGACTCAGCACAGCCCACGCGCTCGGAGGCAGGCGGAGGGAAGTGGTGCTCCCTACCTTTGGCAGGGGGACAGACTCGCCTTGCCAGCCTTTCTGTCCAGGAAATGGCTGTGGATGAGGGAACATGAATTGGATTTCAGTGTGGTGGATGGGGCTGAGGAGTTTGTGGTGTCGGTCTCTAGGGTGTGAGGCGCTCGGGTGATGCTCTTGGTGGACTGTGGGTGCTACAGGTGATGCTCTGCTTGTGCTGTTTGATGAGTGGGAAATGAGGACAACCCAAGGTGTTGTTTCCTCAGTGCAGGCTGGTTCTGGCAGCAGTTCCTGGGAAGTTGGTGGTTCAGGATTCTGCGGGATGGAGCCGAGCAGTGCCCGTGTGGCCGGTGGGCTTGGCAGGGATTTTGCCCTCTGAGCATCCGAGCACTTGCATGATCTTAACCAGACTTGTTCCCAACTTTGCTGTGGCACTGGATTTTTTAATATGATGATTTAATTAGGGTGGAACGATTTTAACATTCTAAAGCAATAATTACCCTAAAGACAGAACATATAAATTGTGTTACAGTGCAGAGTCAACACAAGCAAACATGTTGTGCCGTTAGATTACAAATATAGTATCTGCCTGAAGCTTATTTTTTTGTTGCTGGTGTGTTAGAGCTAAAACTGGCTTTGCTGTTACCAAAAATACACTCTTCCTGACCTCTGCTGATCTTCTGCTTCTGTCCTGGTTCTAAGTGGGGAGGAGGAGGGATCCCTGCTGTTTGGAGGGAATGGAATGGAGGTGAGGAGAGCTGGGATGTGGTGCTGAGGCCCCAGGGCCCCCGCTGGTCACAGCAGTGCCTTCAGCACCGTGAGACTGCTGCAGGAGGAAAGGTGTGTGGAAGGACTGTCAGCAGTGCACACAGTGTGTGCTGTGCTCACAGCTGGCTGTGTAACGTGGTGTTCTCTCCTGACTTGAGTGTGCCAAACTCTCTGCTTTCCCTGAAACTTTGCTCTAGTGCTCCCTGTGGAAGGCTGGGCATCTTCCCAGCAAGTCGAGATGCAGCAGGGGAGGAACAGTCCTGATGCACAGAGCAGAGGAAATCTCCATCCAGCCTCCTCTGTGGCACAAAACTTTTTTTAAGTGACTGTTTTCACAGTAAATGTCTTTTCCCCAACCAAACCAAAGTATTCGTAGCAGAAATAGGGGCAGTGAGTGTTTCCCCTGGGGCTGCTGCTCTCCTGAGCTCGAGCCTCTGGCTCTGTGCGTGGCTGGGGTGACCCTTTTGTGACTTTCTCGGGTTCTAGGAGGAAATTCTTCCCTGTGAGGGTGACAAGGCACTGGCACAGGTTGCTCAGAGAAGCTGTGGCTGCTCCATCCCTGGAAGTGTCCAAGACCAGGCTGGAGCAACCTGGTCTAGTGGAAGGTGTCCCTACCCATGCCAGGGGTGGGGGTGAGATGGGCTTGAAGGTCCCTTCCAACCCAAACCATCCTGTGATTCCGTGACTGATGATTTTTTTGGTGCTTAACTGGGATTACAGGGCTCTCAGCCTCTCGTGTCTTTTCAGCCAAGCCCTGCTGCTTTCTCGGTGGGGGTTTGGTGTGGGTATGGTGAGTACAAGGTGGTGCCTTGCTGCTGAGAGCCCTGCTGAATTGCTGCCTGCCTCCCCGGGCTTGCGTGGCGAGTTGTGTTGTTTGGTTAACTTGGCGCCACGGTAACATACCCCGAAATCAAAGATAAATTCTTTATGGCAGGTTATCCCGCACATAAATCATCATTAGTGCAGCTCATTTGTGTTTAGTGCCCACCTGACCGTGCTGTCGTCGAAAGCTGTGTGTTTAGTGGAGTCAGGGGTTGCGGGGAAATTACAGGCTTCTCAAAAACCCATTTGCTGTGCTGGTGCTCACATCGGAATCAATCTTGCCTGGCGTTCCCAGCCTGGCTGCAGCTCATGGGACTCTGGTGCTCTGTGTAGGAGGGTGTGCGTGGCAGGGCAGCAGCAGTGCCCTCTGGAGAGGGGCTGGGGGGAGGATCACACCTCGCACCCGGGCTGGGATTTCGAACTCGGCTGCTACTGGTGAATCTTGATGTGTTTTTGAGGGGAGGGGTGGGAGCACGGCAGTGTTTTACACACCCCTCGCCCTTTTCCATGAGGAAGTCCTGCTACAAACCAGTTTGAGAGCTCAACATTGTAAACAGCTTTCATTTTATTATTCTGTTGTTGCTGTGTGTGGGTCCCACGTGTGTGGGCACTCCTGGTGTGTGTCCAGCTGCAGCTTACGAAAACAATATGGGCAGCTACTTGAGACATTAGAAAGTGGAGTTTTGGGCAATTTCAGGCCCTGCTGGGTTGCTGCAAGGCTTTCATTTGAGCACTGCTTGGCTTTTGCAACCCTGTGAGCACACACGTGCCTGTGCACTTCTAACATTGTTGGGTGGCTCTCTGTGGTGTCCCTGGAGAGCAAATTGTGGTGCTCTCAGGTGTAAGTGTTGTGTCAGCTCGAGGGAAAGCTGATGGTGCTTGGCACCCGCCCTGCCCAGCCTGCTGGCACCAGGACTGGCAAGGGCAGCAGGATTTGCAGGCAGTGAGCATTGCTGGCCTGGCAAACCCAGAGCTGAGCTGCTATTTGCTGCTTCAGTGTCGTGTACTTGACAGGTTGTGTTGGAAAAACGTCTAAATACAGCACTTCTCGAGGTACCGCCGTTTCTGAGGGGGCTGCCTTTGTCACCAGCCTAATACAAATCCTCCAAGGGCTGCTGAGATGAGGATGTACTTAGTCATTGGTTATCCACAAAGCCTTTTCTCTGGAAAGCAAAACGTAAAGCTTGCCAGAAGGATTGAGCTGGGAAAAAAAAGGAGTTCTGTGAAGTTTTAGACGTGTTTTTGTGCATGTTATGGGTTGAGCCTTTCAGGAGTTTCCAAAATACCTGAGCTAACCTGTTGTGGTGCTTCAGATACGAGCTTCATTTGACCTGCACAGCCCTTTCTGCCCTGTCCTCTGGATGTCCCCAGGGCTGGTTATGAGGTTCTCAAACTCGTCTCAGTGGCTGTTTAGTGATGTGGGCAATGAAAGTACAGCAGCTGCCTTGTGCTTCCATGTGGCCACTACCCCCCAGAATGTTCTCTCTCCTCTGCTCCACCTTGCCACTGGTACATTTTTTTTTTTTCCTGAAATGGCAGAAATGGAAACTCACACAAATCCCACTGCAATCCATCCCGGGACGCAGTGAGTCCCGGGATGAGGCGCGAGGCTGGATCTGTGGGCACAGCATTCCCTCCCACAGGGCACCAAGGGATGATCCAAGGGGCAGAAGAGCCAGGACCTGGATAATTCACCATTGTCCTCGTGTCAATAGGCTTATTCTGCAGGACATAAGTCTGCTGTTCCTGGAGAAAAGCTGGAAGCTAGGGCAGGATAAACACGGTGAGGCGAAAGGCTGCCCTTCTTTCCGTGTTTGTCATCATGGAGAGGTTTGGAGACACAGAGAGCTTACTGGGGGTCATGTCCAGCTGCTGGTGTTTTGGTTTGGTTTGGCCTGAGTGATAACAATAACCCAGCTGGTCAAAAGCAGGAGGCTGTGGGTCTGAGCGTGCCGGGCATGGGGCCACCCTGCTTGCCCTGTCCCTGCTGTCCCCTGTGGCTGAGCACGGGGCTGCTGGCTCTGACCTGCCGCTTTCCACGGAGAGGAGGGAGCCTGGGCTGCTGCTGCCTGCCCTGCTGCCCCCGGCATGTGCAGGGAGCAGTCCACACAGGCAGCTCCGAGGAGGGTGCTGTGACCACTGGGCAGCAGGCTGGCCAGGAGTTGGCCTTTTCAGCTGGATTTTGTCACTCGTGCCTGGGACAGGCTGACTCACAGCCTGGAGCCGCCTGATGTGATCGGAGCGAGCGTTGTCCTGTCCTACCCTGTCTGGGGGTGCTGCAAAACCTTTTCCCCTGTCGGCCTCGAGATCTCTAAAGGTGTCCTGCCTTCTCCCCCACTCCTTGCCACCCTCTCTGGCTTCGACATGTGCCCAGACCTGTTACAGAGGGAAGTAGCTCCAGGCGTTATTCTCACCAAGTGGGGTGAGATTCTGTCTGAAATCATTTCATCCTTCCCCAGAGACTTGGCGTGAATTTTATCTAATCGCCATGGCAACAGATAAAAAAAGGTGTGAGCACATCTCCTTTTGCTGTGATAATTCAGATTTATATATTCAGATCAGATTGGAGTTAGAGATTTTAAAAGGAGCAGATGCAGCAGAAGGTGTGACTGCAAATAATGTGGCGAGAACGTTTGATGATCCTGCCCTTTAAGAGGGGAGAGCGCTTTCCCGCAGGTTTTTTTGGAATATAATTATTCCATCAAATCCACTTTAACAAGGACTCATTATAGCCCTGATAATGCAGAGTCACGTTGGAGACAATCTCACACACACAGAGCACACGGAGGGACCACAACAAGTAAATAGGATTCTGTGAGCAGCCCGGGCGCTGCAGGTGCCCCCGAGCAGCCGGGGTGGCCACCCTGCTCCCCGTGCCACCACGTGCTCCCGGTGCATGGGCTTTGCAGGCCCCCAGCCCCATCACCCCCGTGGCAGGGCTCAAAGGGAGGTTTGCTGACTCGGAGCTCGGGCCGTCCTGAACCAAAGCTTTTGTTGGCGGCTTTCGCTGCGCTGTGGCAGCTTCTGTGGGAAGGGAGAGCTGTGGCTGAGAGCAGAGCAAGGGATCGTAGAATGCTTTGGAAGGGACCTTAAAGATCATCCAGTTCCACCCTCCTGCCATGGGCAGGGATACCTTCCGCTATCCCAGGTTGCTCCAAGCCCCATCCAACCTGGCCTTGGGCACTTTCCAGGGATGGGGCAGCCACAGCTTCTCTGGGTAACCTGTGCCAGGGCCTCGCTGGATGCAGAGGGGTTTGGAGAAGGAAAGGGGCTGTTGATCTCGCACTTGGCATCCCTGTCCCTTGGTGCACCTGTAAGTGGGAATCTTCGGCCACCCCAAGGAGCAGCTGTGCTGTAGGGAAGGGACAAGTGGCAGGTAGAGGGTGGGATGGATGGTTGAGGGTTTGGAGATCCCATGGGAGGCAGGTGGGCTGTAAATCTCTTCCTGGAGTGCAGAGAGCAGGAGGAGGAAGAAATCAGTCAGAGGAGATGCAAGGAGGAAGGGTCTGCTGGTGGCAGCCAGAAGGATGCATGTCTGGGCTCTCCCAGGTCCCAGGGTGACTCTGTGTACTGGGATACATCATTCCAATCACGCTCTGAGCTGCACACTGAGGTTTTGCGGGAAATGGCAAAGAAGTTGGGAAAAAGAGGGAAGTCCCCTGGAGCACGCCACTGGTGACATGTAGGGAAGGGGAGTGATGTGGGCAGGAGGGGGTTGGAGGTGCAGCCAGAGGCTGATTAACCTCCTGTGGAAAGGTGTTGCTGACCTTACAAGGTGCCTGGGCTTCCCTGGAGGAGCTGGGAGACCCTTGGGCTGTGCTCTGTGTATCCTTGTGAGAGGATTCTCTTGCTGAGTGCAGCCCTCAGAGGAGGTTACGGGGCACAGCTCCCATGGAGCTGAGCTGTATAATGAAGCCTGGTGCTACATGTGCTTCTGCACCCTGCTGAACCCCGCTCTGTTCCTGCCCGCCCTCAGTGCCGAGCCTGGAGGATCCAGGTCCTCGCTGAATTACAAGGGCAGTGGACTTGTCTCCCTGCTCAGAAGGTACTTGCTAAATTCTAATGCTTTTGTGCATTTTAAAGGCCTTCCTGCCAGCAGAGAGCTCACCTCTGGTGGGGGGGTTAGCTCGAGATAAGGCTGTGATCACCACTCCGTGTGCTGGGCAGGGTGGTATGGATTTTGGGCACGGGGCTGCAGCCCAGGTGGAGCTCGGGGGACTTTACACAGGAGTGCAACCCATGCTCAGCCATGGACCACCTTGGGAGCCACCCCTCTGGCTGGAGCACTCTGCAGGATGGGCTTGGAATGCACCAAACTCCCTTAAAAAAATCACAGAATAGGATAGAATCATAGAGTATCCTGAGTTGGAAGGGACCCACAGGGATCATCAGTCACAAGAATCACCACAAGAAAATGCCAAAGCCAGCTCTGAGAAATGAGCTTGCTAGCATGTTCAGGTTGTCCACCCAGCCCCAATCTGTCTCCTCTTATACCTCTATTTAAGTGTCTCCTCATGGAGTGAAGGTGCTGCTGGCTCCTGTCCTGCTCCCCCGGGTCTCCCCCAGCGGCGGTGCCTACCCAGCAGTAATTGCTACGGCAAAGCCAAGTGATGTGAGAGCTGTACAGGTCAAACCTCTTCCCAACCCACATGTTTTTGTGAGTTTGAGCCACCTGCCCCTGGGGCCTGCGCCGGGCTGTGGAGGGATTGGAGCTGGTGCCGTGTGTAGCAGAGCTGAAGTCATCACATCTTCGTGCCACCGCCACTGCTGCGTCCACTGTGAGGGTGGGATGTGCGTGTCCAGCCCACCCCGGGTGGGCAGAGCAGGGTTGGGGTGCCTGTGGACAGGGAGGGGGGGTGGGGGTGGTGTGTGTCTCCCCCCCCTCTCCCCGTGCACCCGCGCACATCCACAGATGCAGAAACAATCCCGGTCATTATTCCTGCCATGGTGACAGTGACAGTGGCAGGGATGCCAGCTTCCTCACACAGACGGCTTTATTTCATCTCCTCTGTTTTTCAAAGCCTCTTTCATTTTGTATGAGGAGACAGATGTGAAGGGCTGCAGGCTGATAAATTCTGCTGTCTTATGAAAAGAGAGGGTGGGTTTTTGTTGTGGTTGCTGCTCTTCCTCCCTCCCCAGCCCCCTCCCAGCAGCCTCTTTCTGTCGAGGGTGCTCCCTGCTCCGGGTGTGGGATGCTGTCACCTGGCTGGGGCAGGCAGGGCTGAGTCCCCTGATGGGTTTTGGGGAGAGAACCTGGGGTTGTGGTGATGGGCACCTGGCTGGAAGAAAACGAGCCCAGAGGTGCAGATGCCTCCCAAAACACCCACAGTGCCTGCTCTGAGTCTGCCCACTGGGTGGGCAGGAGCTGATCCCAGCTCTGGAGCCGGAGCTGATCCCAGCTCTGGAGCCAGAGCTGAACCTTCCCAGGGGCTTAAACCCCAAATCCTCTTCCTTCCTGTAATGGCACCAAGGTCGCTGGCTTGGGGCAGGGGGCTGGAGGTTGTTGTGGTCTGTGCCAGTGAGGAGCAGCTGTGGGATGGGGCATGGAGTGGGATGCAGCCTGCACTCCTTGGAGGGGCTGGTGGAAGGGTGTGTGCTCTGTGCCCTCACCTTCCTTTGTGGACCACCTGGCACTGTGGCTCCAGTGGCCTTGGGGGTCCCAGGGCAGCCCCCCTTCCTCCTCTCCTGCTCTGCTGACGATAGTTCAAGTTTAAAAATAAATTGCTCCATCTTTAATTGTGGTTTAAATAACTGCTTCATTTTTATTTAAATGTGGCTCTGCAAGGCTTGGAGAACAATTAGGAGAAAATACAGGGCATTGCTCTGGTGCATGTGTTCAAGCATATAATTAATTTTTTTTATTATACTGATGTTTGCCGAATCTGGAAAAAGATCTTATTGTTCCTCTTGATTCAGTCACGCAGAGGATCTACAAATACACCAGCCATTTCAGGACTCCATTTCAGAAGCTGGGGAGCCTTGGTGCTGACACACTGAGGGAAGGCTCCTCGGATCGCTGCCCTTCGCCACCCCTGCTGTGACACGGATGCACGTGGGGTGTGCAGCCTTGAGGAGGGGCAGTCTGCTCTGTGCCACCCCGGGACTGCCTGCAGGGGCTCCCCAGTGCCAGGCTGGTGGGCAGAGCCCAGGCTGGGGCTGTTGGATGTGTCCTCAGCCCCTCCTGAAGGATTTGGGCAGCGCCTGGTGCCGTGGGTGCTGCTGCAGGTCTGGGCTGGGGGCTCACCACAGTGGGGGTTTGTGCTTTTTGTTGGTGAGTGGTATTAAAATGCCAGCACACGACTGGGGGACGTTGGGTGAAGCCTCTGCAGGGCTTGGCATGACCGAGGGACCTCTCACAAGCGAGCTGGCCATTCAGGGCCATAAATCTCATTCAGAGTCGATAGGGATTAGGTTTCTAAGTGCCCAACACAGCTAAAGTGCTTCTGAAAGTGTCGCTTGTTAGAGGGCTGCGAGGAAGCTGCATGTGGTCTGGCGGGCTCTGAGCTTATCAGTCAAAGGTGCTTTACTTGGTGACAGAAGCCACTTGTGGTAAACAAGCTGCTGGCCCTTTGGACTCCTGACAATCTTTTAACCATTTATTAGAGCGGCTATGAGCTCTTCTTGGAAATGAAATCTTAATAGCGAGCGTGGCAGAGATTTTTCACAGATGGCAGCACTGCCAAAAGCAGGCATTCAAGAAAACATTCATCAAAAACATTCATTTCTTTCAAAAAGAAATTGACGTTTATAGCGTAGACAAATTTGGGACTCATTTGCTTTGCCTTTCAGTTTTGGGATTTTTAGAGGTCACGTTTTTCTGCACCTTTGAGGGCTAGAAACTGGTGTTATTTTTAACTGGAAACTGAGATTCTCGTACAACCACACGGCTCTGAGAACTAGGGCGTGTGGAAAGGCTGGGGGTACGGCAGAACCCCAGGCAGGGCTGGGGGAGAGGCAGGGAGGTCATAGAATCATGGAATATCCTCAGTTGCAAGGAACTCACAAGAATCATCAGTCCAACCCCTGGCCCTGCACAGACACCCCAACAATCTCATCCTGTCCCTGAGAGCATAGCCCAAATGTTCCTTGAGCTCTGGCAGCCTTGGGGCTGTGCCCACTGCCCTGGGGAGCCTGTTCAGTGCCAGCCACCCTCTGGGGGAAGAACCTTGTCCTGAGATCCAACCTACACCTCCCCTGGCTGTGCTCCAGGAGCTCCAGCCTCTGCCTGGCCTCCTGTTCTCTGTTTTTTCCATAGGGACCCTCCCCAGGGTGGGAGGGGTGCCCAGCGGGCTCTCCCGGTGATGGAGATGATGGCAGGGCCCAGGTGGGAGTGCCATGGCATGGTCAGACAGAGAGGTTCTGCATGCTGCTGCTCTAACCCTGGAGAACACCCCTGGACTGCATCCCACCCTCACCCTTCAGGGGGATGGGTGTGCCCTCCCTCCTTAAAAAGCCAGAAATTCCCCCAAGAGGGAGCAATTCTTTTGCAGCTCATCTCCATTTCATCTGAAGGCTGCACCACGCTGGGTTTCAGCCTTGTTATGTTTTCTCTTGAGCAATACCTTTTATTTCTGCAGTGTTTAATATTCCTTTCCAGAGCCTCCGTTGCCTGTTCTGGGTCTTTCCACTGAAAGCAGCTTTAAAACTATAAATTGTCATGGCTGAGCGTGTCACAACCAGCTGGGTCCCTGTCCAGTGCTGTCACCCCTCCCCAGCCTCCCTGTGTCCCCTTTTCCCTCCGTGCTGGACATCCCCAGTGAGGGCTACCCCTTAGAGGCAGACTCAGCCTGGCCTTGTGCAGAAGTGGTTTCTCTTGCCCAAGCCAGCTCAGTGCTCAGCGCTGGGCACTGTGGAGGGGCTGTAAATGCTCTCGTGGCTCAGGGGAAGAAATGCCTGTGCAGACACTGAGACCTTCCGAGTGTTGGTCAAGGGGAAGGACAAGGCCTGCGCCACCCCATTGCTGGGGAGTTTTGATCGTGGCTGAAATGAAGACTCTGTGCTGGTCATCACTCTGTGTTCACCAGACCCTGCTCCAGCCCCTGACTGATCACTTGCAGCTCCTTCTCCCTGCAAACCAGACCTCATTTGCATCGGGGAGGAACAGCGTGCTGCAGGCAGGGGAAGCTGCTGCCACCCCTGGAGATGCTCCTCGGGTGTCATTTAGTGTCCCTTTGGCTTGCAGCTCGTGCGTTCTGCGGGCAGTGCTGAAGCAGGAGCTCGGTGGTGACGGTGCCTGGCACGGCAGCGTCACTGCACGCAGCGGTTTCACAGACGCCTCCCGAGCGCGGAGGAGCGTTCATGTCTCTACATCTTGTTTTCACGCTCCTGCTTATCCCAGTAGTAAAGCTGTGCAAAGGCATGGGCGTCCACAAGGAGCAGGAGTTAGGAAGCAGCCCCTGAGCCGGGGCTGGTGATCACCTGGGTGGCTGGTGGGTGCCCAGCCTGGTTTTCCCTCCCCGTCGGGGTGTGAGACACGTGGCTCCTTCCAGGGAGGTGATTGTTGGCTGCCCCAGGTGAACTCCCTCAGCCTCTTGGCCGACTTCCACGTACTTAGTGCTGCTCCCCGTGCTCAGCTATTGTACAATCGATCCGACAGCCTGGCACGTCCCGCTGTTTAAACAAGAGCTATGGCTATTGCACACAATGGATGTACAACACGCGCCCGACGGTGTCAAGAATTAACTTCATAATCATCTCCCTGATCTTTCTTGGCAGAGCTCTGGCATAACCTGTCGTGTCTTATCTGGGGATGGCGTGTGAGTTATAGTTAAGTCCGTCCTGGCTCCCCGGGCGAGCCTGGTGGTGGGCCAGGTTTTGGAGTGCCTGTGTCAGGATTCGTCCCTGACATCCAGCAGAGCTGCTTGGCTCCTCCGGTGCTCTGGGTGCCGAGGACACCAGCTCTTGTTCGCAGCTGCATAACATCTGGTGGGGGACCTCCTGCCTGAAGGTTGGGGAAGGGAAGGAGCCCAGAGATGTGGACCACATCCCTGTGTGCCCTCGCTGAGCGTTGGTTCCACACCTCAGCCCTGCAGATACGATCGTCGCTTTGACAGAAGCTGTTAAAAACACACACGTGTCTCTCCTCCCTGCAGAGAAGAGTTCTTTGGAGATTGTACTTTTGTTGTAGTCAAGAGCAGATTTAACCAAATGCCCGTCTGCACCGTGTTGGCATCTTGCAGTGCCAGGTCCTAGGAAATGTGAATGGCTGAATTTCTTCTTTATTTATCTGTATGTACACAATGTCTGAAACAAGCTAAAAATGATGAATTGTGGCTAATGCTGCTGCGTGATGGCGATAAGGCCGTAATTATTTGTTTGGGCAGCTTAAATCAACACCAAAAGCCTGATGGAAAACACAGTGATAATTTGAATCTCTTTGTGTGGGTCTCGTGGGCTGTGTGACCAAGCGTGAACTTCCAGCACGGACTTGTGTGAGTTTTGCATCCGTGCGTGGTTAAGGCAGGTCATTTTGGTGTCACGCTTCACGTGCCACCCTCCGAGCGTGCTGGGCCCTGTGTCTGGGGACAGACACGCTTTTGGCTTCTTCCTGGCAGTCTTTAGCACCTCTGCTGCCTCAGCCTTGGCAGTTTGCTACTACTAGCGGCATTATTGGTGCTGCAGGTAGGAGTGCAGCCCCTGCACGTCCTGCCTGCTCTGGAGAGGTGCCTGGGTCTCCCTCACATCCCAGCCTGTCCAGGCTTGTTAGGAGAGAAGATGGGTGTGTTGGGCTCCGGCTGCACCTGAACCCATGGCAGAGGTTGTAAATTTTGACGTTCATTATGTTTGTTTTGCCTCAGTTTAATTAACTGATCGATGAAAGCCTATTGAGATGTGACCTCTCCTGCAGGCTCCGTAAATCAGCTGCGGCCGTGCTGGAGCGGGGTTTGTGCACAGTTCTGTAATCCTGTTTAAAATCAGGAGAAGCCTCTCCTGTCCCAGCACTGCTCCCTCCTGCCTAAAGGCTGCTGGCATTCCAGGCATCTTCCCTCGTGGAGCACCAGTGGGATCCCTGGGCTGCTCCTCTGCTCCTAGCAGCAGCAGCAGTGCCTGTGTCTTCTGAAGAGGGTGACAGACCGCTCCTCACCACCCTCCCTCTGCCAGGGGCAGCTCAGTCCCTCAGGGCTTTCCTTCCTCCCTAAATCCAGGGATTCAGCACCCATGCCCTGAGCTGTTAGTGCTGTCTCTCCTTTTTCAGAATTATTTTGCCATAATCTGGAAAAAACGAGCGGTGTCATCTTTGGCATGTTTTCCTTTTGATCCCAGCTTTCATTATAACACTTTTTCTTGAAGAAGAGTGTTGGAGAGAGAGAAGGTGAATCTGAGGGTCAGATCAGAGGGTCTGTGGTGGATCAAGGTACAGGAGGAAAAGCTTTTGCATCCTGCATTACCACTATGTATTTATATGTCAGTGTAAAGGGGAAAAAACGCACATATTATCAAGTGATGCACTTTTTTATCTTCTTTATGACTTCTAATGCTATAGCTGGGTTTTTTTCAAACCACTAAAAGCATAAGCATTAAAGCAATTTTCCAGAGTAATATAGCAAGAGGTCTGCAGCAGCTCTGCAACATTTGATAATAGTTGCCATCTTCAGCTGAAGATAATGATGTTAACAAATGTAATGGGAGTAATGAGTGGAGATTCAAAAAAGCAGCTTTTGTTTAATTTTTTTGTAATGCAAATGAGTTGGGGAATAAAGAAGGAGAGCAGAAAATAATGAAAACTTCATTGGAAATGAGTCTTAATCCTTGCAGCCAAGCACTGTGGGGTAGGAGGGAAGAAGAGGGATAGAAGTTGAGGATGCTCTGTCCCTGGAAGTGTTCAAGGACAGGTTGGGCAGGGCTTGGAGCAACCTGGGATAGTGGAAGATGGTCTTTAAGGTCCCTTCCAACCCAAACTGCCTCAAGCTGTGCCAGGGGAGGTTCAGGCTGGACATCAGGAGGAATTTCTTCATGGAAAGGGTGGTCAGGAATTGGAATTGGATGCCCAGAGTCCCCACCCCTGGAGGTGTTCAAGAAACGACCGGACGTGGCACTCAGTGCTCTGGGCTGGGTGACAAGGTGGTGATCAGTCACAGGTCGGACTTGACGATCTTGGAGGTCTTTTCTAGCCTAAGTGAATCTGTGATTCTGTGACTCCACAGCTCCTCACAGCCATGGGCCTGGGGCTGATTGCTGTCTCCTGGCATGGCTGCTTTCCAGCAAAGCAAAACTCCCTTCCTCTTGCTCCTGGTAGGCTGGAAACCCTGTGTTTTCTGTTCCTGCAGCACCTTCTACTTTAGAATGATGCCAACTGAGTTCAACCTTATGACAGCCCAGCAACTCCCTCTCCCCATCAGAACAAGTGAATTTGCTTTATTTAGATTGACTCCCAGCCCAAGTGATAGGTATGAGCCTGGCAAATGAGCGTCCTTGTGATGAGGACTGGCACTTATGCATGTGCAGAAGATTCAGGTCTGTCAGCTTGTGTCAGCTCGCCTTCTACAGAGTGTTTAATCTCCTCACCCTCGGCCAAAAAATGCATTAAGAGCTCTGCAGTGAGTGGGAGCTCAGGAGTGGAGGGATGTTGCTGCCTGCCCCTCTCCTGCCAGTGCCCTGCGCAGTGACGGGAGGGAGCGCCAGTCAAACTGGGCACTGCTCCTGGAGGGGAGCTGTGGGCAGCTGGAAGCTGGGAGGAGTTGGAGGTACTGAACAACCCCTCTTCCTCCTGGCTGGGTGGTCTCAGAGGTGTAAGTGGAGTGCCAGAAAGGTGGTGTTTGGACCAGGGCTGGGCAGGCAGGGAGCAGTGGGTGACCCCCGTGCCCGCATTGAGGCGAGGCCGTTGTGCTGGAGCCCGAGCTGGCTCGTGCTGCCAGTGAGCAGATGGTGGTCACGGCTGCGTGAATGTCCTTGGGCACGAGGAGCAGCGTCCCCGGCCCTGGGGGGACCCCGTCTGTCCCCTTTCCGCGCTGCCGCAGCCGCGCAGGCGCTGGGGTGGGACCCGCTCCCGCCGGCCTGGCCCCTGCTCTCGGGGACAGCAGAGCTTGGTCAGGTGGATTTGGGTGGCTGTGGGGCTCCCTTCCTGCCCGGGGACAGGGCACCTTTGGCGGGGTGCCCTCTGCAGCATCGTCTCTCTCTCCCCGCGTGTTGGTCGCGGAGCGCCCGTGTGAGCAGGCGGGCTCTGAGCAGCACCGTCATCACCAGTGGTGTTACTGGGAAAGGTGGGAACCCTCCTGGGGTTCTCGTGCAATTCTCTGCCACGTGAGAGGTGTCTCTCAGGGCCCTCGACGACAGCGGGTGCTCAGCTCATGGGTCGCAGTGAGGGTGGGGTGAGGTGGCGCTGGGCTGAACTCAACATCTCGGGGGACAGGCCGTGCTATAAACCAAGAGCTTTCACACTCTCCTCATCTTCCTTTGGTTTTTTTTATTCTTTGGAAAGGTGAAGATGTGAGTTATCGCATCTGGCTTTGCAATTTACAGCTTTTAATTAATCTGAAATTTCAACATAGAGCTTTATGGTAAGCAGAGGCATCTCTGCAAGCCGGGGAGGAACCTTACCGATGATCTGAGATGAATCTGTAGGATGAGATACCAGCGCAGTAAACGAGGCTGTATAAAAGAGGGCTGTGAAGTAAAAAATGCTGAGATATCAAGGCAATGATCTACAAATTATATTTCCTTTCCCTGTTACAAGTGTCCACTGGCTGATCTTTGTTCCAGCAGCTACTGAGGTTGATAAGCAAATCAGTGAAATCTCAGCTGTCAGTGTGTGATGGACACTCATTCCATCACCAGGGGCCTTTCAGGCCAAGGATGGAGGGGTCTGTTGAGTAAGAATGGTCTGGGTGAAGTGCTGCAGCCTGGAGGGGCACAGTATGTACCTGGGCTTCCCTTGTGTTTTGGGCCAGTTGTCCCCTCTCCATACTTGGCTTTTTGCTGGTTTTATTTGGCACATAGGATCAGAATTGTTCTTGCTGTGAATCCTGGCATGATCGTTTGTCTTTGTGGTGTATCAGGGCTCGTTTGGTCCCTTAGGAGGGTTGTTGTGGTTCCTAAATAATCCAGCACTACCAAACTCCTCATCACCTGCTCTACCCTTCCCTGCTGTCCTCTGTGTCACCTCTCTGCAGAGCAAACAAGGATTTTCTGACCTGGCTGCCGGAGCTGTGCTGGGTCTGCACGGCCAGTGCCCATCACGTGCCCGTGTGCCCGGTGTCACTGGGCTTGTTTGGGCTTGTTTCACTCCCTATTTAACTTCCTGCAGCTTTCAGAGCAGCGCATTATCCTCTGATTTCCCTCTCCAGCCACCTAAAGCCTGGAAAATTGCAATAATGAAGGGTAATGATAGAGTGTGGGGAGCAGGCTTCCATTTGAAGTCTCTTAAAGTTGTATAAACACAAGCAGGAAGCGTTTGTTTACAAATATTTTCCTGTGAACAATCGAGGGGGAGAGCAACTCCTTTTGTCTCTGGCTGACACATCCTTTCATTCCCTGAGCCTTCCAGGCTGAATCCCTCGGGAACAGGTTGGGATAGTCCCCAGCTTCGGGGGCTTCTTGTCCCGCTCCCGAACTGCAGCCCCCAGACCCGGTGCCAGCAGACCCACTGGTGGCAGTGGAGGTCCCTCCATGTCTCCCTTCCCCCCAGTGGCTCCACAGGAATGTGGGTCCTTGTGGCGTGAAAATCCCGTTGGAAATGCGGACGAGGGGCAAGCCGGGAATTTGCTTTTAACATCAATATTCAGAAATAGTGCGTGTGAATAATTGATGGTCCCGCAAGCTGGGGCTTGTCTGTCTGTCACAGCAAAGCAGAGGTGACAGAGTGACAGGCTGGGGTGGGGGGAGACTCCTGTCTCTCCTGGGGCACCAGCAGAGTGGCTGCACAGGGTGGGATTGGCCTGGATCTTGGAAAAGGCTGCTGGGCTGCTCCGGCTGCTGCCGGGGAGCTGGGCAGGGGGCTGTGTGCTCAGCCTGGTCCCAGGCAGGGACAGGGCTGTCCTGTTCTCCAGCCTGGGCCCTGGGACTTCCAGCAGCTCCTCCAGCTGCTCTCCAGGTCCTGCTGCTCTGCGGTGGCCGAGCCACCGATCTGAACGTTTTAGGTGAAAAATAATCTGTCAGCAGGATTTGCCTGACCTTAAATTAGCTCTCACAAGAAGAGCTTAACCCTCATTGCTGGGTCAGTGTCTCCTCCCTCCCCAAGTCAACCTGGCTGCCTGCCTCTGTCCCCTCTCTATTTTAATCTCTGTTTTTATTCTTTCTTTCGGGCATCCTTTGTCTTTAGGGCAATTACACGGTTCTGTTCCGAGCAGGCAGAGACTGCCATGTTTTCTGTGAACCACTGGCAATTAGACCAGAATAGCTGTCTCCTTAATGATAACGTGCTGTGCAGCATCGCTGCAGTGCTTGCACCAGCGGGGACACGATCCCTGGGAAATTTGGGTGCTGCAGGGCTGGGGCAGGGCTGGATTCTGCAGGAGTGCCGACCCATCTGCTGGTAGATCCATCTGCTGGTCCTGGGACAGTTGGTGTGGTGTGGGAGAGACCGGCTGGCTTCACCTCTGGGCTGTGCAAGGGTTGTGCCGGGGGTGCAAGTGGCTTTGCCTGCTCCTGCACCGCCCTACAGGTGGGACAGGCAGGTCACTCGGGGGGGCTCAGCCTCCCACCAGCCTTGGGATGCAGCAAAGCCTCACAGTTCCCCCTTCAAAGCCTCCAGCACTCCCTGCACGGAGCAGGGGAAGAAGAAAAGACCTCCCCCAGCCCAAACTGCAAAGGAAAGCGAGAGCTGGAGCCTTTATAGCCGGAACCCTGAGCGGGAGGGAGGAGCAGGGCTGAGCTCCCGCCGCTCTCTCTGAGCTGCTCTACAAAGCAGCTCCCGGCTTGGCGAGCGAGATACAGCAAGAGGTTTGGAAGTTGTGACCTCAGCAAATGTATTAGACGGCAGAAAAGAGCCTTTTTCCTTTCCCCCGTTCCAGTGTCAGCGTAGCCGTGGCTTTTAAACCACATTATACAGGCTTGTCATCCAAGATAAAATGTTATTAAGATAAAATGCTACACAGGGAGCAGTAGGGGACTTCCCACCGCCGTATTTCAGCGCAGCCGTAGGACTGCGAGGCCGCGCTCTGCCGCTGGCGCTGAGCGTCGCCCGCTGCCAGGGCTGCCAGGGCCGGAGCCTGCGGTGCCCTGCAGAACAGGGCAGGACGGGGATGTCGTGTCCCCCTGCACGCCCACGGGGCGGTGGGCACGGGGAGGTGCTCCCCTGAGTGTGCCAGCGTGCCCCAGCGTCTCCTTCCCCTCTGCCAGCCCCTGTCACCCGCGGGCAGGCTGGCGAGGCATCAGGGCACTGGCCTGCGTGGAGCTGACAGGGAGCATGTGGGCAGCCGGGGGGCCTTCCCGGGGTCCCTCCTTCACGGGTCAGGGCACTCTCCGGCTGCCTCCCTCTCCTCCGGCCTCTCTGCCGTGCGTCCTCACAGCCCTGGCTCCCAAGGCCACCCTTTTTTGTGTGGCTTCCCTCCCACCCAGCACCCCACGGTCCCCAGCCATGGGCAGGGCAGCCGCTGTCGCACATCCCCACGTCGCTGCCGTGCCTCCATCCCCTGCTTGGGGCTGGCACAGCCTCTTTAGCCTCGCTGACAGCCTGTCGATAATATTAATGTACTCCAGCCTCCGTTAATGTCCGTGCGAAGTCTCCTCCTGCCCTTTGCCATCACTTTTCCGTCACTAAACGTTCGTGCCGCGTGGCTGTGACATTAATCTGCTGAGCTGCGCTGGCAGTGTCAGTGTGAGCGGCTCTGGAGCGCAGGTGCAGGATTTCGGGGAGCTTTCCAGACCCATCTGCCTCTGACAGAGACGTTCAGGTGAATCCTTTAAAATGACTTGAAAAGAGCCAGGCTGTGTGCCCCGCTCCTCAGCAGCTACAAAGGGAGAGGGCAGGAGCGTCTCACCTGGGCTCCAGCACATCAGGAGGGACCCCGAGGTACGTGTGTGATCTGCAGGCAAAGCACACACCAAAACATGGAACGGGAAGAGCTGTTTGACCTGCCACCAAGGCAGAACAGAGAGAGGGAAGAAAGGGGAGAGGAGGCGAGCTGTAGCTACAAGGCTGGGTAATCCCTCGGTTGAGCCCGGCGAGTGCTGTAGCTGGAACATGAACTTGTCCTGGGCATGTTCAGCTTGTAAGAGGGATGAATGTAAAAGCAATGCTGTTAGCTGCCTTATTAAAGGCTTGGGTCTAAGTCAATATGCACGTGTCCCAGGTGGTTCAGTGCTGTAATTCCTAAAGCTTCGCACTTCTTTGCCAGTACTTTTTGCTTGGTGGTTCTTCTGTGTCAGTTAAACCCTCCCACCCCTTTGCTGTCCCAGGTTTACATGTCGTGTGTAGGGAGAGGAGTGACCTGGGGCAGGGTAGAGGCTGAGAAACCCACCTGAGCTGACACCATGTCTGTCCCCTGCTATGGGACTCACCCCAGTCCTGAGTGCTGAGGCCACTCAGTCTGGGACACTGCTGGAGGTGGCAGTGCTGGGGTGCCCCGTGGTGTCACACCTGGTGAAACACCTCCAGGTCCTGCCCTGGGGAAGTCCCTCCACAGCATTTCCAGCATCACTCCCTCCTGCTCTGCCCCTGTGAGTGAAGTGGGGCTGGGACTTGCAGTCCTGACCCTGCTGTGCAGCACCGTTGGACTGTGGCCATAAACAGATCCCACAACCTTTGGCCGGCACACGGTTCCCGGAGCCGCTGGAGCGCGTGTGATTGCATGTGTAGGGCTGAGCGCCTGCCTCACCTCTGCTCTGTCTGCTCTGGTGAGCAAATATTTGCAGGCAGAAGGAGATAATCCCTGCTGATACAGGTATTTACCCCTCCTGTGCAGTTCCTCTGCCACCCTGAGTGGCAGGCTGAGCAGGGACCCGCACAGTACCTGTCCTCATGCTGCCAGGAGGTCCTCAGATGAGGAGCCTCAGAACAGCCTCACAGGGACTGCCACAGCGTGGGTGTTTTCCACACTTTTCTTCACCCTCCTGCCCTCTTCCACCCCGTTCCTCCATATACTGGCATAGGTCACCCAGAGAAGGTGTGGCTGCCCCATCCCTGGGAGTGCTCAAGGCCAGGCTGAACGGAGCTCTGAGCAGCCTGGTCTCGTGGAAGGTTTTCTGCCCATGGCAGAGGGCTGGAACAGGATTATCTCTAACATCCTTTCCAATCCAGACCATTCTGGGATGACTCTGTGATGCTGTGTGTGGGGCAGCCCCGAGCTGGGAGCACCAGGGCTGTGCAGCCCTGTCTCTCTGAGCCCTGGGGACCCAATGCTGAGGTCTGGAGGGGGCAGATGAGCATTGTCAAGGGACACGTTGCCCCATTAATACTACTGGGCCCTCACAGTGCAGGCAGTCAGCACCAGACACGCTGTTCTCCTAAGTAATGGGATTTGTTTATAACCCAGGGACATCCCTTAAAGCTAATGAAAACCTGTCTTAGTGCAGGCTGCTTCCTTATTTGTGGGATCCCTCTATTCACCCTTGTGTTCGACTTACACGTGGGTGGAAAAGCCCCACACTGGAGCACCCCCTTCCACGCCCCCACACTGCCAGGGCCAGAGCTTTGGGACTGGAGGCTGCTGGGGCAGCTGGGGCGGATGCAGCCTGATGGCTCTTAGGGCTGATTGCACACAGGCACAGCTGGTGCCAGGGAGCTGAACAATAAAGTAGCCACTCTGGGCTGATTGGGCTAATCCATGCTGCAGACCAGGGCCTGTTTTCATTAGTTTTCCTCGATCAAATTAGATTGCCAGACGACAGATCCTATTAAAGCAGGGGAGACCTCCAGCATGGCGTGTCCTGCTGGTCCTGGGACTCCGGCCATCGCCGGCACCCGGAAGGGAGGAGGCTGCTGGTGGTGCAGCTCCTGGGCACAGGGATGGCTTTGCCCTTGTCCAGGAGGAGAGCAAGGACTGTCCCTCAAGGGCATGTGGCTCTGCCCCTGCCCGGCACCGCAGCATCACTCCCCACACCCCTCGCTGTCAGCATCCCCCCAGCCCACACCGAGCTGGCTCCTGGCCTGTATTAATTTAATTTCATTTTTAACTCTCCTCCTCGCAGGCAGGGCAGGCCCAGCTGCGAGCTCTGGCACGAGGCTGGTGTGCTGTGTGCTCCGAATAGCAGATTACGCCGCCCTTAATCCGGTTGCGCGTTCGGGGACCCAGGGCTGGCTTCTGACTCAGGATACGGGATTTGGGGCCTCCTTGAAATGTATTTTCTAGTAGAGGTGATTGATTGGTCTATTGATGACCTGCTATTGATTAGCCTTATGTGACTCTGAGTCTGTCAGGCTTCAGCCTGCCCATAATCCATCAGTAATTACTTCATCCCGACGTGAGATGCGTTGCCACGAAAAGACGTTTGTGAGGCTCTTCTGTTGACAAGGCCGTGGCAGTGCCACCAGACTTTGCCAAGAGCCACTGGCTGCTCCTCCTGGTCACTAGAAAAGCTGAGGTTTTTTCTCCTTAATTGAAGAAAGAGGCACTGCTGGGGCAGGACAGAGTTCCTGGCAAGCGTAATTAATAGCAGTTTTGCTGCTCTGCCTATTGATTCACTGTGGAGTTACCTCTTCCAGGAGGATTCCCACTATTGTGTTCGTGGTGTTGTCACCTCCGTGCTGCAAAGCCAGGTCCGGTTTGGCTTTGGGCACATTCCCACCAGAGCCTCCCGTGGGTCTGAGCAGATGGCCCAAGGCACAGGTTGATGCCAGGGGATGTGGGGTGGCCCTGGATTGGTGGTACAGGTGGGTCCCCCCTCGGGGGGGTGCACAGGGGTCCGAATATCCGGGCAGAAGTTGATGCCAGGGATCCTCAGCAGTGCCTGCTCCCACTCCCCAGCACTCCGGTGCGCCGAGTGGTTCCGTGTAGGAATAAATGTTTCAGTTGCACTATAAATAATGGAGCGAGTAAAGATGTTGTGTAAGCGGTGCTCTGGGTTTTGCCAGAAGGGACGTAGTTTGTTGTGGGTTTTTTTTTTTGTTTTGTTGTGGGATTTTTTTTTTGTGCTCGTGTTTTACCTTTTCTCCCCCTCCCATTTTTGTTTTCCCCTTGAGTCCAGCACAGAAAGCTTCACCTGGGGGATTGAGGGAAGGGAAGGAGATTAAACTGTTGAAACTGAGTCAGTAAATTCTTGTGGGTGTGCTGTGCAGTGGTGTGAAACCAGCAATGTTGCTTCCCAATGGACAGGACCAGCCTTCAATGGGCATGGGGTGTTTGGGTGGCTTTTAGCAAGTGGGGTTTTGCATCACCTGCACCCAGAGCAGAAAAAGCCTGGTTAGACTCAGGTGCCGAGGGCAGCAATCACCTGCCCATGGTCTCCTCCTGATGGGATACAGCTGGGGCAGGAGGAGCTGCACTGCCTAAAGCTGGGCTGCTGTCCCAGAGCCAGCCCTGCTCTCCTGCCCAGCACACTGATGGCACCCGGAGCGGTGAGTCCTGCGCTCGTGTCCACGTGGGGAGGGGCTGGCAGAGGTGGTCTGGGCTCAGCCTTTCCCATAAGTACTGCCCAAGCCTGGCAGGCCTCAGGCAGTCTGTCTCTGTGTTCCTGTGGAAAGGGCAGCTGTGTGAAGCTCCCTGGATGTGCCATCCAGCTTGTTTGGGGGAGAATGTGGATGCCCTGAGCCCCTTACTTGCAGGAGGTTTCCTCCTGCTCCAAAGAGCTGCCTGGTCCCAAGTGGTTGTGGAATGGCCTGGAGACTGCCAGGGGAGCACCTCAGGAGGGCTGGAGCAGCTGGGCTCCCAGAGGAGGTGTGACTGGACACAGGGAATGGGCACAGACTGCAGAGGATATCGGCTTTACTCTCTGGAAGTGTTAAAACCATAAAGCTGTGTTTTAATCGTGGGTTTAAGGAGGGAGTGGAGGGAGCAGGGCTGGAGCTTGTGAGTCCCCAGCTTGTGTTAAAGTCAAAGCTTTGAGGCTGACTCTGAAAGCTGGCATGTCGAGACCCCGGCTCTTGCAGTGCCCAGGTGTGGAGCTGGCCGTGGGCACCACTGCTCCATGCTGGAATGGGCAGGAGGCCACAGCCGGCACTGTGTCATTCCAGGGCTTTTTGTTCTGCTTTAACACAGCCCAAAAGCGTTAATGAGGAGTGTCTGGCTTGCAGGAATGAGATGTGTGCCCTGGTTTGGGATGTGAAAGCAAAAGGCATCCGAGTGCCACGAGCTCAGTGCTGGTGTGAGCAGTGGCTGGCACACCTGGTGCTCGTGCATCTGAATTTCCAGCTCCCAAACCCCACTGAAGGGTGTGTGCACACGAGAGTGCCCTCTGTGCCTGTGTGGGTGAGGGTCTGCTGGCCAGTAGCTCCAGATGTCTTTGTGCCTGGGGCAGGAGGAGCTCAGGCAGGGCTGCGGCTGCGCGGGGGTTCCATCGTGCCCGGCGTGGTTGGCTCCCGATTCCAGGCAGGGCCTCTGAGTGTGACTGGAATATACACACTTTACAGTAATTACCCCCAAGAATAAGATGTTGTGTAATTGTGACTGGAAATACGTTGCTGGAGCCAGAAGCCCCAGCTGTGGTGAGCACAGGCTGGCTGTGCTGTGAATGCAGGATGATGAGGAGCGGGGGGGTGCTGGTAAGGGGGGCAGCCACTGACACTTTGCAGGAGACCAGGGTAAGCAGGGGGATCTTCATTTGCAGAGCCTGAGGAGAGCCAGCAAGCTCCACCTGCGGTTTTATTTCTAATTCACCTGCATCTTTATTTCTCCTTGTCTGCCAGCAGCGATGAACAGTCATACCACAGTGGGCTTGTGCTGGCAGCCCATGGTGCTGGCTCGGCTTCCAGGAGCTGAGCAGGGCTGGTTTTCCTACCCCTGGTATCTGGGCTGACCACGGTGGCACTTTTTGATGTACTGAGCAGCGTCTGACCTGCCAGAGATGCCGAGGTACTGCTGGGCAGGAGGTGGCTGGAGGCAAAGGATGCTCAGGGCAGTTGGGGGAACTGCAGATTTCAAAGGCACCCGACTGGACAAGAGGGGCTCCCAGCAGCTCCCGCTGCTCTGCCTCCTCTTCTCAGAGGCAGCAGGCTGTCCTCCCCTCTTCTGGGGGCCAGCAGCTTTGTGGACTGCCTGGCAGCCCCACGTTCAGCAGGGGAGTGGATTAGAAAGGGGCTTTACTCTTATAGATGAGTGCTTTTAAGCACTCGTGTTGTTGTGTGTCCTGCTGGGAAGGAGCCAAATGTTCCGACAGCTGGCCAGACCCTGGATTGGGGGGACTTTAGCTGTAGGTGTTGCAAACAAGGTCTTAATTGATTTATCTGGACACATGACTTTTAATTTTGTGGTGGAGTTAAGAGCCTTGCCCCAAATCAGGGGGAAGGGGAAAGAAATGAGCTGACGTGGTGTCTCCGCATCCGTAGGCTGGGATATGGATTTGGAGTGGACTGTGTGTGGCAGGAATGCCCCAAATCCCCTGCTCCTCCAGGGTTCCCACTCTGCCTCAGAGCAGCGTGCTGACGAGGGCTGAGCCAGAGGGTCGAGTGGATCCGGGACAGCGGGATGTGAAGGGCACTGTGATGGCAGGGCTCCCTCCCTGATTCTGCTCTGAAGCGGTGGGGAGAGGAGGGGAAGCACTGAGGGGACCTTCCCCTGCGAGTGGCAGCCACATGAATATTTCACAGCTCTCTGCGCCCCGGCGGGAGTGGATGGATGTGGGTGTGATTTTGCTTGACAAGTGCCACATTCCCGGGGCCTCCCCGCTGCCCTTCTTGCAATGCTGGGGAGGGGGAGCAGTGTCACCTGGGCATCCCCTGGCACCGTGCCTGGCAGAGGGGCTGCACGCTGGGGGTGCTCAGGCTGTCTGAGAGTTCCCATGCAGTGCAGGGAAGGAGTTTGGAAGGAGGACTCCCACTGGGACCCCGGGGAAGTTTCTCCTGTCTGATGGCACTGGGTTTGGATGTGGCTTTCTGGGAGGTGGTTGCAGAAGGTCCCGGGGCTGTGGCCTCTCCCCCGGGTAGCAGAAGGTCCCAGATCCGTGGCATGTCCCCATGTCCCTCGGGTCGTGCCCACTCGGGCGCAGGGCGCTGTCCCTGCTGCGTTGGGTCAGATGCCGCTGTGGCAGCTGGCACGAGGTGGGCTGGGGGGCTCGTCAGCCGGAGACGGCCACGGCCCCGACTTGGGTCTGGCCTCCATCACTTCCTGTAGGAAATCACTTCACTTACCCAGATGCGAGCGTACAGCCGCGCTGCCCGCGGGCTGCCCTCCTCTCCCCCGCCAAGCCCCGGCCTCTTACGCAAATCGCTTTTCACGCTTCCTTAATTGAAACTGTCAGATGGGGTTTACCGTTTTTTTTTTTTTTTTGGTGTGTGTGTGTGTGTAGTGGTGATGCAGACATATTAAATCCACTATGGATATCCCAGCAGCTAGGAGAGATCAATAAAATGAGGTTGCATCTGTGACATATATATTACAGGAGCGGCACCAGCAATATTTCATCGGGGAAAGCCGAGCCAAGTACACACGTGCAGAGCCCTGTAGAGCACAGTTGGCCGTGTAGAAGGCAGAGTTACTGCCTGGCTTTGGTGGCACTGGTTTTCCATGCCCCCCGTGCTGCCTGCTTTGCATGGGAGGGGGAGATGCCCCCGTTTTGCTCGTGTCTCTGTGCATCTCCTGTCCCTCAACCATGGGACACCTGTCCAGGGTTATTTTTTGGCGTGTTCCAAGTTAATGTCTGAGGGCACAGGGTGCCCTGGCACTGTGTCTTGGCACTGGTGGCACTGGGCTGGGTGCACCAGCTCTGGCTACTTCCCACCCCCCCCACCCGCCTCCCTCCAGAAATCCCCACAGCGGGGATTTGCGCTTTGATTATTTTCAAATACCGGTTTGTGTAAAATTTGATTTGAGGAAACATTTTTCTCCCACATGCTGTAGGATTGAGGGCGTGTAATCCCTCCTAAATCGCCTGGACGAGGTTTGTATTGCAATGCCAGTATCAGAGCTAACAAAAGGGGATTAGATGGGAAAATTCTGCGTGAAAACCTGCCGCTCTTTGAGGGCTTTTAGTACAAAGAAGATAAGATAGGTAGAGCAGAGCCATTTTTAACCCAGTTTTTAATGCACTCAGTGCCTCTCCTTCCAAGGCAAAGGAGAGGGGAGATGTCATTCCTTTTAACCCTTTCCCCTCCTCTGGCTCTGAGGGTCAGTTGATACTTTCTTGTAGGCACAGCTCCAAGAGGTGCTGGGCAGGAAAAGCTGCCAGGGAATGCCTGGGACAGGTCTTTATTCCCTTTCCAAGCAGGTGGTGGGGAACGGGAGAGCACCATGGGAGCCCCCAGTGCCTGAGCTGCATCAGTGGCTGCACTTTGAGCTGCAAATCCTGGCTGTGCCACTCGCTGCCCCTTCGTGCTGCCCGGCTGGGGAGTGAAGCCCATTCCCACCTCACCTGCCCGGAGCCAGGCACTGTGTCTGTGTGTCCCAGGGATAGCTGTCCCATCAGGAACGGAGCTCTGCCCCGCAGGGGGTGGATAACTGTCCTGTCTGCGCCGTGTCACTCCACCTGTCACATCAGTGTCAGTCAGGAGGCGGCATCGTAACGGAGACAGCTGTCAACCTTTGCGGGCAGCGATCCGCCCGCCAGCGTCTTACAGGAGCTCAGCAAGTGCCAAGGCACATCAGGCCAGGGGGAAGAGATGCTCCAGGGGGAGATGAAAGGATCCCTTCAGTGGAATTCATGTGGAATAAGCTTTCCACAGGAGATATTTCCCGCTAATCCTCCTTAGCGCTCAGCTGATGCCTTGAAGCATCAGGGGTTTATATGCCTTTTAAAAATTCATTCTCTCTGCAATAACAGCAGGTGTGTGTGTTATCAGATGCCCTGCCCAGGCCCCTCTGATGCAGGGCTGCACTCTGGGACCCGCTGAGTGTCCTGCTGCAGCGAGCTCTGAGGGTCCCCTGAGCCAGGTGAAGGCAACCTCCCTCTCTGTTGGCTTTGTACTCCCCTGGCAGGGGGTGAGTCGGGTCATGGCAACCGTGAGGTTTTGATAGTGGGTCTATAGTGGAGCAAGTGGAAAGGCATTGTGGCCACCCACCACCGAGCAGCTGGTGGGATGGGAAAACACCCTGAGTCCTGCCTTAGCCCCCATCCATCTGCCCCTGCTAATTGCAGCTGGACTTATAATATTCCACTTATCTGGTCAGGGGATACATGTTAGTTATTACAATTGATTATCACTAAAACCCGTCTGATACCCAGATTTACAGCGTGGCTGGGGAGCCAGGCGGTCTCCAGGCCTGAGCAGCCAGGATCTGGCACACTCCTCCAGCCAGAGCTGTCTCTCCATAGGTGTGTGACCAAGGGGAAGCTGCTTTTCCCATGACACTGCCCTTCCTGTGCCTCTGGCGTGTCCTGCGGAGCCACGGGGGCTCCTGGGGGAGCAGAGCCAGCTCTGTGCCGCAGCTCCCACACCGGGCAGGGTTTTACTGCCGTGGTTTATGGTCCTGGGCAGGGTGAGGATGATGGAGCTGCGAGAGCTGCCGGTGCCAGGTTGTCTTTATTGTGCCATCTGCGCGTGCGAGGCGGTGGCTGCCCGTGCGCCGCGGCAGGCGAGGTCCTGCAGATGTTCCTGCTCCCAGGTTCAGCAGTGAGTGCTGCGTGGGGAGAACCATCATCAGTCTGCTGCAGATTAATAGTCACCATCCGGTCAGACTCTTGGAGGGGACGTTTTCTGAGCGACCGAGCAGTTTTCCTGCTGTTGGTGGGGCTGTGCCTTTCTCGGCCGCTGGAAGATCCCCCGTGGAGATGTGTGGCAGCTCCCAGTGCCGTGGGTGCTCAGCGGTGCTGGTTCTGCCTCGTACGTCTCCCCTGCACCCAGCGCGTGGTTGGAGCTGCAGGAAGGGGGTGTGATCCTGCTGGAAACCCAGCACACAGTGTCTGTGAGAGCCTGTGCAAGGCAGAGAGGTGTTTCTGCAGCACACACGGTGCTCTTGTGGTCTGGGTAGTGGGGTGGGAGGCAGGGAGGAGCCCCTGTGCCTCCTCAGCTTCTCAACAGTTCCATGGCTCCTTGATAAACAACTTGACAAAGTGTTGAAATCCTGAAGGCGGGGCTGGCAGGGGAAGGAGAGGGAGGTCATAATTGCACGGGAAAATAATGAACTGCGCTCTTCTTGGAATATGCAGCGGCCTACCAAGAATCGGAAAATTAATTATCTTCTGTAATTAGTGTAATGACCTACACTATTAGAGGTTATTTACAGCAGGAATAAAACTTCCCCCCTGTAAATGTCAGGCTGTGCTGTTGGAATACAAAGGCTGGAGCAAACCCTGCAAGAGGTGCAGAGAGGATCCAGGGCCACCTCTGCTCAGCCAGCCCCTGGCCTGCACCTGGCCTGGGATGTGCTGGCAGTGTCCCTTCATCCCTGGCGCTGGAGAGGGCTGGCTCTTGCTTTGTGTCACCTGGGCTTGGCCACTGGCTCTGTTGCTTTGTGGGAACTCGCCCGTCTCAGCCGGATCAGAGCCTGATTTGGGTGGGCTCTCCTACTCTGGGGCTTGTGGCTCCTGAGCTGCCCCTGGCAATGGTGCTCATGTCCCTCTGGAGTGCTGCCCACGTCTTTGCCATTCCCCTGTGTGAGCACGCCCTGCTTCCCGCAGAATCCCCCTCTGTGCCGGCTCTGGAGAGGCCCTTTCCCTCCGGAGGCACACGCCAGCTGCGTGTGCACAGCTCAAAATGGAGACATTAGCCGGCTATTGTTCCTCAGCCCAAAGCTTTCATGGCTCTAAAACTGTCTTTTTTTGGTGGCCAGGATGCCTGAAACGGGTCCTTAAGCAGTGTGTTTTCAGCACAGGGTCCCCCGTGCTCCTCGGCAGGGCTTTGCCTTCTGCAACAGGGCATTTGGGGTTGGTTCTCAAAGTACTGCTAAGCTCTGCTTATCCCTTCTCCTCCCTGGCCACATTCCCGCTCTATCTCTTGCCATCCAGGCTCCTGATCCAGGTGCCACGCGGGGATGGGAGGGGATGGGATGGGATGGGTCGGGTCCCACGGGGAGGGCAGAGTGGCCGTGCCCTGGGCTGCTGCCCTGGGGCGCTGAGGGTGCCGTCTGCTCTGGAGCAGATGGGCACTGGTGGTGAGTCCTGGGCGCCAGCAAGGAAGGGTAGGACAGGGAAAGGTTGTCCGTGTGGCGAGGGTAACCTGAGAATTACTTGACATTTTAGCGCGGAGGATCATGGCTCCTGCATTATTAAAGGCGCAGTGATGAAATGCCTCACCTGTCACTGAGAACCGACATCAATAATTTAGTTTGGCACCTGGTGATTAAAGTGAAATAAGCACTGGCCCAACTCCCCTCTCGGAGCAGCGCCGGTGCTGCCACGTCCACGTCTGCACTGGAAGCCCATGCAGTGCTTTCCCTGGATCCTGGTCCTTGATGCTGTCGGGCTGCTCTGGCGCCTGTGCTGGGCAGTGTTAGCCAGGCCCAGCATGTCCAGGGATCCATGAGGTACCCAAACACTGAAGGAGGATGGAGACAGGGCTGCTGCTGCAACAGCTGATGAAACCTCATTGTATAAACAGAACAGAGTGGGGCTCTTGAAACTGAGAGCGTATTCCTTCCAACAGACCCTTAATGTAATTTGAATGTACAATCGAGGGTTTTTATAGCTTAATATTCCAGTGTTTGTGGTGCATCCTGGAATTTAAGTGTCTTAAACGTAATTATTGTTAATTGCTCGCACGATTCTATAAACTCATCCAATTAAAAAAAAGTTATTAACTTTATAAAATATCGCAGGCATCCCACAGTGCAATATATTTGCAGGAAATAACGGCTCGAGCAGGCAGAGCTGAGATGCAGCGAGGTAAATCGGTGACACCTTGTATCCCTCTCTCTCCCTGAAGCCCTTTGGGAGTGTGTTGTCTCCCTGGCTGAGGAGATCATCATGCCCTGGCTTGGTGGTTGTACAGGGATGTGAGTAGAAGGCCGTGGCCAGCAGGGCTCTGAGGTTGGGAAGGGACCTCTGGCTCTTTGCTATGGGACCAAGTGGAGCCTCGCTCCCTGTTTGAGCAGGGGAGCGCCTGGGGATGTCGGGGAGTCCTTGAGCAGGGCACAAAGTGAGCAGCAGCCTCTGGGGAAGGGGAGTGGGGCTGGAAGGCTCTGGGTGGAGCAGACATTCCTCCCTCCTGGCTTGCTCCATGTCCTCCCTCTCCCCGAGCTGGGGGCCAGTCGTGGCCGGCCAGGGATGGTGATTATCATCTTACAGTCTAGAGCCAGAATTTATAACCAGGGATTTATCGTCCCCTGATTGCTCAGTGCTGCCATTTAACTCATACTCTGGAAGAGTTATTTAACACAGAGTGAGTGGAGTTGTGCTAATGCTGCCTTATGCACATACATCTTCTCCAACCTCCTCCTCCTGGTTTCCTTATGGGATTAAAATCCTGGGCGCCTGTTAGTGTGGGTACAAGCTCAGTCTGGCACAATAGGATTTCAGCTGGAGCTGCCTGACTTTGGAAAGATTGACCTGGCCTAGGCTAAAAGGTGTCTTTTTCCCTTTCCATCTCACTGCTTTTCCAGCAGAGAAACAAACAGTCTGTGGGAAGGAGAGTTTTGAAGAAAGGAAACTTTCTCTCAGATGGAGACAAAATTGAATTCAGTGCGTGACTGAAATGAGAAGCTTCCACAAAAGCTTCATTTTGGAGAAGAAGTATTTCCTATGGGATTGCTTCTATACAAAAGCCTTGGTAAGGAGCTATTACAGCTGGTCAAATGCTTTCTCTGAGAGCTGTTTGTGATACTTGCCTTCTCCATCTCTGTTTACATCCCTTACTGGAATCACGCTCCCCGTGCAGGAGTCCTAGCCCACGGGGCAGGACCAACAGCCACCAGCTGGGGCAACTCCAGCTGCCACCGTGAGGATCAGTGGCAATTAATCCGTCCTCTAAACAGCAGGTTTTGCAGGTAGATTTTCCATCTGAAGTAGCTGCTGATCTAGTGGCTTCTGGGACAGTGAGGGGCTGACGGAGAGCACGCATGAAGCGGCATTTGTCAAATTAATGAGGCATTATAAATTATATCCACAATTTTCTCTTCCATTTCCCGCCGCCCCCTCCTGTCGCTGGCAGGGAGAGGGGACCTTGAGGAGCCACTCCCGAGGACCGTGGGCACTGGGGCTCTGCAGCCGAGCACCCACCCGGGTCTGGGATGCAGGCTCAGCCCACTTGGCTGGATCAGGAGGAGAAAAATGCCAGCAGTTCCTTGTTTTCAGTGGGAAACTTGATGTAACTAGTATTGATCTCTCTATTACCTCTGTGAAGGGCAGCTTCATTTTTCAAGCAAAACAACCTTTGTATCTGAAATATAGAAATTGATTTTGAGCGGAGGCTGCTGGCGCTGGCAGAAGGGGTTGGATAGAAGCGGGGAGGATGAGGCTGAGGTGCAGAACGAGGAGAGAGTCCCTCCAAAGTCGGGAGTCAGGCTTGTCTGATCGTGTTACCTGTGATCCACTGTGGAAATAACAGTGCTTGAAAGTCAGCAAATAAACTTTACTAGGGGTTCTTTTTCTCTGCAGGAAACAGAGCAGGGAGGCAGTGGGCTGGCAGGAAGGAGGATGGGTTTGGGAAGAGCCCCATCCCTGGCAGGGAGGTGGCAAGCGGCTCCTGGCTGCAGTGTCGTGTTGTATTCTGTCATGGAGCTGGGATGGACTTGGAGCAAGTCTGGGAACATCCGAGGCTCAGGCACTGTGGGGAGAGCACCCACACCAGCTCCACCAACAGCTTGGAGTCCAACTAGGCACACAGCTTCGTTTTAGGGTTGTTACAGTCCTGCTTAATTGGCTCTCGGGCTCCCTGTGCAAGGCGTCCAGTGCATCTTAATGAGGGATTCTCAAAGACTGGCTTTTTTTTCCCTGGGACTAGAACGAGGTGGTGTTTAATATTCATGTGTAGCTCTGCTCATTTGAAAGGTAACAAGGGAGTTAGATTCCCTGCTGGCAATGAATCGTAATGGGATCTGGGCTCCTAAATCACCTGCGCATCACGGTGCTGCCTCTTCCCAGAGCAGGCTGGGCTGGAGGTGGCTGCCCCGCAGCCAGGTCTCCTTCGGTGAGCCAGCACGGACTGAAGGGTTTCCAGGTCAGCACTGGCACCGGGGAATGCTTTTCCACACCACTTGTGGTGGGGATCTGGAGTATCTCACCACAAGCAGTCACGGAGGTCGAGTTGTTAGCCAAAAGCAATTGGATGTTGACATGACAGGGAGACGCTGCGGAGCGAGAACAGTTCCTGACAGACGTTCTGACAGAGCTGTTAAAGCCTTGGCTACAGGCAGGGATTGAGCTGATCTTTGACCGTTCACGTTAGTCCCCGTCTGCCCACACTGGGATTTCTTGTGCTTTTGTGCCTGGTGTCAGGTGCTGGCTGTGGGGAGAGGCAAGGGGTGTTGAGAGGCTGGGTGCTGGCACCGTCCAGAATGCAGATGGCCACAAATATCATCAGCATCGTGTTTGTTGATGAAGGGGCTGGGAGCTGTAGCTGCCTGGCAGTGTCCCCCACTATCCCCCAGGCCCTCTCAAAGGTGTCAGCCATAAGGCCATCCACGCTCCTCTCAGCCCTCCCCTCGGCAAAGGAGGGCACTGCCTCCTCCCCGCACACTGCGCCAGCCTGGCCTTGGAGGGGAGGCATTTGTGATCCCTGCTTGTTGGGAAGAGACAGGAAATAGCCATGGGGAGCAGAGCTTTCACAGGGTTTTTGCTTTCCATCTGCTCCCCTGACTTTACTGCCATCCCCATCTCACTGTGCTGGGGGACAGCAAGGGGGGAGGAGGCACTGGCCATGTGGGTGTGTTGGGGAGGACCCCTGGGCATCTCCTGTTTGGCTGGAGCGTATTGTACAGCAAAATGGTGGCTCCTGGAGCCTTTCCAGGGGATAGTTCTGCTGAGCAGATTGCAGCTGTGCAGAGGGGACCACACCAATGTCATCTGCACGCACTGCCCGTACACACTGGGGAAGCCCCTCGCTTTCAGCCTGGCTGTGATCGTCCCTGGACAAACCTTTGGAGCTCTGCATGGAATACTTGTGCCAAGGAATCACTCTTGTTTGTGGAAAAGATGCTTTCCCCATTCCCCTCATCCTCTCTCCCTCCCTCCTGCTTTTCCTCATTGTCATTTTAGCCTAGATTAAAGAAAATAGGGTGCAGCACTGTGCGCATGTTCTGAGCGGTGTCTTTTCACAGTACTGTACTGATGCCAAGCAATAATGACAGGTTCAAGCTTTTCTGCATCACAAATGAACTGCATGCAAATGGCTAGTCCTGAATGGAGAATAATTGTCAGCACGGAGAGTCCTGCCTCCACCGATCCAGCTCCACCTTGCTTCCGAGGGGAGAAGGCTTCAAACAGTTAATGGGGATGGAGACGTGGAAATAGCGGGGAGCTGCCGTTTCCACTCTGCTAGAGCCTAACCTGTTAGTGCAGAGCTGTGTGAAGAATGTCAGGGATTTGTTCCAAGCGTTATCGAGATGTGGCTTTACATCTGTAAATCCTTTTACGCATCGCAGCTCAGCCGTGAGGCCTCCCCACGTGACGGGCGGCGCTCGCTGCCTGGCCCGGGCCAGCGCCGATGTCGGACGTGACTGTGGGGCCAGTCTGCTTTGGGTGAAGCACCCACAAAATGTTGTGCCTTTTTTACCTAATTCTGGCTGCAGATTGGCCGCAATCTGCTTGTTCTCCTCTGCAGAACCATCTCTCTCTCTCTAAGCCCCTCCAGTGCTTTCATATTGCCCATTAGCGTCGTTCCATTGTGCGTGTTGATTATCCGGAGCTGGGATCGTGTCTGTGAGAAGCCAAGGGTGGGAGCCACGCAGCTGGTTTTGGCTGACCCTTGGGGAGCTTTTCCAACTTGTGTCAGCCGAGGATTTGACTTAGCACGACTTGCTTCTCCACCACAGTGTTACTAGCAGAACTGGATTTAGCAAATGATTGTGACAATCTCCAGCACCATCAGAAAAACATGCTCCATCATTCACTGTGATGTGAGCTGATGAGGGGGAAAAAAAAAAGGCTTGTTCATCCATCAGAAATTCAGTGATGCTGTCTCTAGGTGAGCAATTTGCCAGCGTTACCTGGTGTCACTCATTAGACACAAGATGTAACAGTCTCATTTACTCTTCGGGCTTCCTGCCACTTAGTAACTTTGCATTTGACTTTGCACATGAAACTTAAGCTCATTTTTAGCCTCTGTCGAAGTCGGCTTTCAGATTCCTGCTCATTAAGCCCAGTCCCAGTGTGTGGGCTGCATACACAGGAGTGGGGTTTGGAAGCCAAAAAAGTCCCCTGGTGCCTGTTGCCATTAGGCTTTGCAGAGCAGCGTGTGCGTGTTTCAAAGACAGCAGAGGAAGCAGTTTCTGCCCTCCCATCACTAGGTCTGAACTTTCCAAAATACCTGGGCTTTGGGTGCATTTTATCTATTTTTTTTTTTTTTTTTTTTTTTTTTTACAGATATGCGGGCTTATAACTTTTTGAGACATCTCCATTTTTACATCAGGTTTAATTGATGCTCGTAGCCCATTTAGTTTCTTGGTACTCGGACATAAAAGAAGGGGGGCAGAAAGTGCAAGGACTTGGTTTCCTCTGAGGAAGCAGAACCAGGGCTTGAGCAGGTGTTTCATGGCCAGTGCTTTGCTGGTGTCTGGAGCAGAGGCACCAGAAGATACAGGTGGGGGCACATTTCAGTACTGAACCCGAGTGTTTCCCTTCTTGTCTCTACCACTGTGTTTATATGGTTTTAGCCTCTCCTCTTGCTGGGCAGAAGGTGTGAGAGCAGGAGAAAGGTGAAGCTGTGGGTGCTGCTGACTCACTCCCTTACAGACAGGAATGGGGCAGCTGCTGTCTCTCCCTGAGCTCCCAAAATTTCCTGCAGCCATCCTGGCTGTCAGGGCCTGTTGTGCAGCTGTGGTGGGCACTCGAGTGGCCGTCCATCACAGTACAGCTCCTGTGTCCCTTTCCAGCCCATTTCTGTGGACAGGGACTGTCCTCTGTTTTTAAGAGAGCCCCTCCCATTCGTCTGTCCCTCCCTGCCTCATCTCAACTGCATCCTGTCCTTGCTGGTTTACATGCACTGCCTTAGGATGAATTTCAGGCTTGATACAGGCAAAGCACCAAGTAATTCTGAGTAATGTTGAACTGAACTGTAGGATGTGTAATCAAGGATTGGGAATGATTCTGCAGGATCCAGACTAGAAAACTGGCATTCATAAGTGCTTGGGTTTGTGCTGAGACCAAAAAGTCCTGTTAGAAGCAGCTTTTATATCTTTACATCATTGCTTTAGTTGTCACAGCTCAGCTCTTTGGGAGGCAGTGGGTGAGGAGCAGTTGTCTACACCCTGATGGGGAGAAGATGGTAATCTCTGGATGTGTCTGCACATGATGCTGGAAAATCAGTGTCTTGGCCACTGTAGAAGAGGCTGATTTCATTACCTGTGGTGTTTAATGTGGTATAGAGCTTGTACTAACCTCAGTGCAGGGACTGCTGTTGAGATACACATTACAGTGATAGTTGTGCAAATTCCAGAGCATTAGTGTTATTAAAATGTCAGGCTGATATCTTCTTCAGCATTGAAACCCTTAATGCACTTCATCCTTTCAAACTCGTGGTGCTCCAAGTTAAAGCATGAGAAAAAAGTGGTTACAGAGCAGAGGATTAACAAGAAAGAAGCCCTGATGCAGGGCTGCTGTGCAAATAGCTTCCTTGAGCACTTGTGCCTTTCAGTCAGGTTAAAATCCAGCGAGACACGTTCATTTTTGTGACAACAGGCTGAAATTTGCTCGTGTTGCCCAAAGGGAGCGTTAGCAGCAGGGCTGAGCTTTTATGGAAAAGAGCTGCTCTGGTCAGATTTGGCCAGTAATGACAGTTGTGTGACCAAACTTACTCTACCCCACAGCCAGGTGGCAGGAGGAAAGATCTTCTGTGCCTGCAGGTACAAAGCTGGCCTGGGGCTTGTGGCCACTGGGCTTTTAGAATCATTGAATAGTTTAGGTTGGAAGGGACCTTTAAAGGTCATTCAGTCCAACCCCCTGCAAGGAGCAGGGGCATCTTTGCATCAGTCAGGTTGCTCAGAGCCCTGCCCAACCTGACCTTAAATGTCTCCATGGATGGAGCATCTATGACTTCTCTGGGCAACCTGTCCCAGTTTCACCACCCTCGTTGTAAAAAAACCTTCCTCGTAGCTAATCTAAATCGACCCTCTTTTAGTTTAAAACCATTTCCCCTTGTCCTTTTGCCTGTACTCAGGTGGTGTCTCGGGGCAGAAACTGTTTAGGGAAATGAAAACTCTGGATCTCGTCTCCTCACACCGTGTGCATGTGCTGGGTGGTTGTACGCTTCCTCGGGCCACCTTGGATGGCACTTCCCACTCCCCGGGGCTTCCCGGGGAAGTCACTACGTCTGTGGGTGGGAATTCACGCTGGCAGCTGAAAGGTTTCTGCGGGGAGGAAGAGATGAGAAGCTGAATCCTTCCTCCTGCCGCGCTGGCACGCTCAGAGCCCTCGGTGCCGAGAACCTCTCGGTGTCTTGGGCGATAAGTACGCGTTGCTTGCCCTCTTGTAACTAAATAAAGGAAACCAGCGTTTTTAAGGGCCGCGGAGCGGGGGGGTTCCCGCGGGCCGGCCGGGCGCTGTCCGCGGTGCTGAGCGGGGCCACAGGGAGGTTGGAGCCGGGCGGGGATCGGTCTCTTCCCAGTAACAAGCAAAGGAACAAGAGGATACGGCCTCAAATTGTGCCAGCGTAGGTTTAAATCGGATATTAGGGAAGGTTTCTTCACCAGAAGGTTGGCAAGCATTGGAACAGGCTTCCCAGGGCAGTGATGGAGTCACCACCTCCGCCAGTGTTTAAAAGACGTGTAGAAGTGGCACTTGGGAACGTGGTTTAGAGCTGGGTTAATGGTTGGACTCGATGCTCTTAGAGGTCTTTTCCAGCCTTAATGATTCTAGGATTCTCCATCCTAAGCATGGGCCTGGGTTTTCTCATGCCCTCAATATGTGCTCTTTGCACCAGCCTACTATTTTTCCACAATGGAACTGGCTCTTCTTCAGAGTAACTCGTTTCCTGCTCTGTGCTGCTTTCAGTGCCTCTCCTCATACGGCAGCAGAGAGGAATCCAGTCCCCAGGCAGTGAATTAGGAGGTGGTAGCTGCTCATTTTTCATCTCTGTGATAAAAAAAAAATCTAATGCAATCATCAAAAAATAAAGCTGCGTTTTTCATGTCTTCACCATTAGGAATGTCTCTTGCTACTGCTCTCTTTTCCTTCCTACTCCCAAATTATTGAGGTCTCAGCAGTGTTTAAAGTCTTGTGGAAATTTACTTTTGGATGCCAGCAGAGGGGTGGGAGTTTGAGTAATCTCTAGGGCAATAGCATTCCAGAAGTGTTGTGTTCCCTTAATAAAAACACTTTTTATTCAGAAACATAAATGTTATTCTTCCAAAGGCACCATTCTGAACGGAGCCATTCTTTCTTGTCCTTTAGCTTAAGATATTACAACCCCTGGGAGACGTTCTTCGGGTTTAGTAGCCATAACCTTACATTTATTGCGTGTGTGGCCACAGCAGCCCCCTCAGATAATTTTGTTTAGGGCTGTGAAATTTGCCTTCAAAACCGAAATTGAATCCATTCTGTGCTTTCAGCAGCGTGATGGGTTTCTGCATGTCTCTCTTTCCCAAGGATGTTTGCGGTTATTGATGCTGAGTGTGGCTATTTATCACAGACAATACAGAACAAAGAAGAATTTATTAATAAGTCTCCTGGTCCCATATGCTTTTCTGAGGAACCTGAAGCATGCTATTTTCTCCTTGCCCCATTTATATCCACATGGTTTTGCTCCTGTCCACTCAGATTAAGTGCTTGCTGCGGAGAAGGAGTTGCTCCATTGCATTATGGCCGAGCTAGACCGAGTGCTCCAGGAAGGCTGGGTAGGTTATTGGCTGGAAACAAATAGGGAAATAATGAGGAATCCCATGAGGATGGCACCAGGATGGGACCCAGAGGTGGGGACCAGCATGCTGGTATTCCCCAGGCAGCTCCAGGGGTCTCAAGGCGTGCTCTGCTCAGCTTTTGGCACGGGATAGTTTGCATCAGAGAGGATATCCACAGGCAGGAGTTCTGCTGTGTCCTGCTGGGTGGCAGGGGTGGTGTGGGGGCATGCAGCATGTACCTGGGGCCTGTGACGCCTCTCTTGCCTCACTTACAATAAGATCACAGAGTCATTTAGGTTGGAAAAGACCTCCAAGATCACTGAGTTTGACCTGTGACCGATCCCTACCTTGTCAATTAGAGCAGAGCACCGAGTGCCACAGCCAGTCATGTTGGGAACACCTCCAGGGATGGTGACTCCACCACCTCCCTGGGCACCCCTTCCAATGCTCAACAACCCTTCCATTCTTCCTGATGTCCAACCTGAGCCTCCCCTGGTACAGCTTGAGGCCATGTCCTTTAGTCCCGTCAATAGTTGCCTGGCAGAAGATGCCAACCCCCACCCTACAAGCACTTGTGGTGGCAGCCTAGGAGCTGTTTGCCCATCCCTCACCCTTCTCTTGGTGTTCCTGGGACAGTGGCTCAGCAGCAGCACAGGCAGAGAGGGGGAGGATGTTCTGCGGGAGCTTCTGCTGGAAAATTTGTCAGAGTCACTGGTGTGGAGACGCTGTGGTTCCTGCTGTGCTTGAGGAAGGGAAGGTGCCTAGGGAAGTCCTGGTGTTTTCTCTCCCCTTGTGCCTCCTCAAGCACTAATTAAAGGTCAGTCCCATTTGCATTCAGCGCATTTCTCTCCTTCCCTGGGCATTTGCACTGGCAGAGGGTTGTTTTCCATTTGACCAAGCTGTGGCTGCAGCCGTCGCCCCAGGGTGAGAGTCCCCACTCCCACCTTTGGAAATGCAGTGGAGGCCATCACATCTCAGCCAGCACCTGCAGGAGAGAGGAACAGGGCCCCTCTCCTGCTGCTGCTGCTCCCCAGCCCCACAAGAGGAGCATTAGGCATTTATAGGTTTTTCTCCATGGATACATACCCGGGCACGTCGGTAAAAATATACACGCACACGAGTATATTTATCTGTAGTGCAGTGAAACCAGTGCAGGCTGCGAGCTGATTCCCTCGGGTGAAACACCATCCTTCCCTCTGAGCGCTTTCAAAGGGGAGCTGTGCTGATAATTACTGCAAATATTTTGAATACAGAACTCATCATGGGCCTTTGTCGCGGTGACAGGCAGTGACCTGAGATACATTTCTCCTTTCTTAATGTACCCAGAATATGTAATTAAGAGGTGACTAAAAGATTCTCTATCACTCTTTGTTTTCTAATGTGGCAGGCTGTTATGAAATGCTGCCCCCTCCTTCCATGGCGTTCAGTTCCCCGTGACAAATGCAGGGATGGATATTTGCTCTGCTCTTCAAATCACTCTGAGAGGGTTCCTCTGCTTCCAAGGCATCATGCTTGCCTTCCGTTTGGCCCAGGGTCTTAAAAGTCAGAAGTGTGGAGGGAAAAGCAGTTGGTAAGAGCAGGCACCTTGCCTGAGAGGGGCTGTGGGTGCAGGGGTGGTGCTGCAAGGGCGCAGCAAGGCAAGGCCTTCACCCCAAACTCCTGGCAGCTTGGGTCACTGGGTGCAGGCTTGGTGCAGCGGTGCCACTGAAGGAAATCCGTGGAAATAAGCCTGAAAAGCAGGATATAGATATAGAATACCTACAGTGCTGCCTCGCTGGGTCCTGGCACCCTGAGCCGTGTGGAGCCACGGAGCAGGGCTGGCCCCACATTTGCATCGGCAGCCGGGCGCTGATACGCTGCGGTAAATGCAGCGTGACAGCACCTGAGCGAGTCTACGTGCAGAACAGATGTCTTCTGGCTGGGGCTGGGGCCGTGGCACATCGTCACTGCATCAATTATATATCGCTTCCCTCGCCACAGGCAGGCGCCCAGAAACGGGACTGTTATGGGAGACATGAGTAGACTTGAGAGCAAAGAGAAACTTGTGAGCAGAGAGGGTAATCTTTGGGCTTGTTCCTCGTCCTGGTGGGGAAGAAGGGTCGGCAGGCCCTTCCCTTGCTCCTTGGCCAGCTGTGCGGTGCTTGTCACCGCCGTGATCTTGGACTTTATGGCCCCTTGCACCTTCCTTGACAGGACCCTGAGCCCTAGCTGAGTGATGGAAAGGGACACGGGCTGCTCCTTTCTCCCTTGCTCCTCTCTGGGAAACTCCAGGATCCTGCTCTGGATCCTGGGATTGCTGCAGCAGCCTGAAAGCCTCCCGGTGCCACCAAACCCCCTTGGCTTTTAGTCGCCTATTGACTTATTTGTTTGTTTAATTGTTCCAGCTCGCTGCCTTTACCTGGCAGTCCCGCTTCATTAAAGGGAACGCAGGGCTTTTATTAGGACTGCGGAGTGTCGTCTGGTGTTTTCACTGAACGTATAATTTGCCATGTATGAAAACCATTTCCAGAATTAATTTACCTACTGCAAACAGTTTGTATTAATGAAAATGCATTTTTCATGTGGGTTTGCCGGCAAAGCTGGCTGGAGCTCAAGAGCTCACTTTATCCATCCGGCATGAGTAGGAGATGGAATTTGTTTAAAAATTAAATAAATAACACACCCACCCCCCATTTTTAATACAATATGGCCCAGCAATAATCTCCGAGGCAGACTGCAAAGGCTGCAGAAAGCTCCATCTGTGGCATTTTAATATGCAGCATTGTCTCCTGTTTTAATATCCCCCCTTGCCCAGCTCGTGTTTGTGTAAGTGAGACGCGAGATGCTGTCATCTTCCCGGGTCACATCTTGCTGCTTGAAATGAACAGAAGTGGAGATGGATGCAGCCATGGAGCCTTTCCCATATTAACACGCATATTTTAGAATAATTGATGCTGAATTCATTTTGCAGCCTCGTTTTCTCCTCAGCCTTCCCCCACCCCCTCTTTCATATTTGCATGGAAAAAATCCTGTGATCTGTCCAGATGGCAGCTGGAGGCTCTCAGCTGAGCTGGGCCCTGCTCTGGCTTTTGGAGGCTCCTCCTGGCTGGGGTGGGATCAGGGGCTAGAGGTGGGATGCTGATGGACGTGGCAGTGCCTGTGCCGTGCTGGAGGGCAGGAGGGGGCTTTTGCTTAGGTGTCACCCCAGATGCTCTGCTTAATTTGGGGTGTCCTCCTCTGCTCCTTGACCTGAGCTGCTAAAGCTGAGCTTTGTGGGTGGCCAGGCCTGACCTCTCTCTAAGTGAAGGGGACATCAGGCAGTGTCACCTGGGATGGCACCCACAGGGCTGTGTAGCTCTGCAGAAATGTGTTCATCAGACCTGTGGGGAAGGGGAGAAGGAGGCTTTTACAGACACTTTAAAATAAGAAGGTTTGAGACATATTGCAAGATCAGACTACTTGAAAAATTTACTTCTGTTTTGGGATTGTCTTCAATTATTGCGTGCCACCAAAAAACCCAAACCAACCTCTTTTCTGTAAGTGAGAATTAGGGTTGTGGATTTTTTCCTAAGAGAGTCAAGGAAAGCATTTGAAAATGTGCAGGTGTGTTTGAGTACAGGATGGTTTGCAGTGCCCACAGTGTTCCTGGGCTGTGTAAGGAGCTCTGGCCCAGCTCAGTGTCCGGCCTCGGTGACTGTCCCTGTGCTGAGCTGCCTGGATGGGCCCCCCTCCATTTCAGTAAAACCCCCATTTGCAGGGTTTGTCTGTGCCTTTTGTCCCAGGGTGTGACACTGAGCATCTCAGCCCTGTGCCTGCAGAGCCCCCCGTGTGTGCAGCTGAGCCCACAAATAATCCTTTGGAGATCAGTGGACATTTCACGCGCTTAAAGATAAGCCTGTGCTTAAATGTGAGCCTGTGCTTAAGCACTGGCAGGATGCATGCTGGTGAGCTGGGCACTGTGTCACACCTCTGTGTGCCACCCTCTGCGCCACATGTGGGTGATGGTGGGCACTGGGGACACCCCTGGACAGGCACAAATGGTTAGAGGCTGGTCAGAGCAGTGGGCCCCTCTCCAGAGGCTGCAGAGCCCATTCCAGGTGGGCACCAGTGCCCTGCACCGTCCAGTGTGCGGTTAATCAGACATCTCCTGGTGCTCTCCCCGCCTTAGCTCATGCCTGGGGACTGCAGCTCCCTAATTGAGGATGTTCCTGAGCACACGTGTCACCTGCCACTCGGCGCTGGTGTTATTGCAGCCGAACCTCACGCCGTATGTTTATCTCATTCCAGGACTACTGTCAGCAACGCCACTCTAGGCATAAACTTAATTATATCTCCTCGGGTAGCAGCAGGGAAGTGATTTATTGCTGCTTTTTGTTTCCACCTTCCCCTCACCTCTCTGTGATTACGCTCCTGTTTGCTGCTGCGGAGATGCCGGTGCTTGTCAGGAACTTTGCTGGAGTTGCAGAGCCCACGTCTGAAAGTCAGTGTTGGCTCTTGGTGGCCCTGTCCTTACACCTACCCCCTCCCTGCCAGACCAGCAGGGTGATACAGCACATTAGGACGTTTGGGTGGGCAGGTGGGATCTTCTGGGGCTGGTGTTCTATGATGCTTTTTTCACACTATTGTAGCGGATGGTTTTATTTGAAAATAATTAGTGTGCCAAGGCAGTAGTCCCCTGGCTGAAGCAGCGCCTCAGGAGCAAACGCGATGGGTCTTCAGTGCTTCTTCAGCTAAAAATCCTGAGATTTCCCATCCAGCCCCCTCGTGCTGGCTGGTTTTCTCTCGCTTCTTCCTTCCCCTTGGGTGGGTGCTGACAGGAGCATCCCTCCAGGAGGCTCCTCGCTGCTCTTGGGGGGTGCATGCTCTGCCCTGCTGCCGGGCTCGCTTCCTAAGGAGAGCAAAGAAGTTTGGGAAATGGTTTCTCTTCCCTGTGTCATCCACTAAGGCTCCTGCTCTCGCTCTCCAGAGAAAGGGAAGGTGCTTTAATTATTCCTGCCTTCTGGAAAGCCATGGTAATTAGCAGCGCTGCAGAGAGCAAGGCCTGGCTGGGCTTCGGAGCGCTCCAAGGAGGCAGAAGCTCCTCGATGCTTTTTAATGTTTCTCCTCTTCTGAGGTGCAGCTGTGACAGCCCTGGCTCAGCCTGTGGCTGGACCCCCTGGAAATGGGCCTCAGCTGCGTGGGACAGGATGAGATTTGGGGGGCTGCCTGGTGGGAGGACCTGTGTGCTGCATGTGCTGATGGCTGGTTACGTAGGGGCTGCTCTTTGGGGTGTGCCCAGGTTTCTGTAGGTGCAGCATCACACAGCTCCAGGTTTCAGTATGCAGAGCACAGCGCTGCAGTAACGCACTCGGAATTTCTCCATGTGGTTTTGAACAAATTGCTGATTATTTTTCCCCTCATTATTCACCTGACAGAGGAGCAGGTTGAGTAATTAGTGAGCGTGCGTGAACTTTGCAGTGTTTTTATGAATAAAACATTTGTGAATTGGCTGGGTATTGGTCCTGCTGCTGTAGCCTGTGCACCCACTAATGTGTGTCAGTGAGGAGCATTGCTGGCCTGGCCTGTGCCACCATCCCTGTGCCACCCTCCCTGGGACAGCTCAGCTTCTTGCAGCAAAAGCTCATCCTGCCTGAGAGCGCACAGCTCTCTGCTCCACTTCTTGTGCAGACTGGGCTCACCCTGCTTTCCCATTGCTTGTGGATGAGGAGCTTCTTTGTGAGACCGTGATGGGATGCTGTGCTTACCCCTCCTTGCTCCCAAAATCTCCCCTCTGCCCACCCTTCCCGCACTTGAGTGTGTGCGAGGCAGCAGCTGCTCGGAGTGGTGGCCAGCAAGGCTTGAAAAGCAGCTGAAAGGGAGGAATAATTCGTATCCTGTCAGTTTTGAAAGGCTTTTTGGAGGCGGGATCTGGCTGCAGCACTGCAGGGACAGAGGGATCTGGGCTGGGGAGAAGTGTTGAGCTTTCCCAGGCTGGGGAGGGAGGGAGATCTGGGTTCCTGCCCTGAACAGAAGGGCTGTGTCCGGGGGGTCCTGCAGTCGGGGTCTGTCACCTTTGGAGCTGGACATGGGATGCCTGGATGCTGTGTGCCATCCAGGGGGGTACTCTCCAGCCTGTGCCACGCTATCCCTTCGCACCCCCCTGTTCATGCGTCCCTGCCCTCCAGGGCTGACCCAGCCGTGGTGGCTCCCCGGCGTGGGCTGTGCCTGTCCGTGGCAGCTGAAGCTGGCACTGGGGCCTCGGGCTGTCCTGGCACAGTGAATGCTGTGGAGGCACCACTGAACCGTGCAGAGCAGGAGGGAGCCCTGGGCAGAAGGCCAGTGGCTGAGGAGGTGTCCCCCCAGGCCGGCGGTGACAGTGTCCGCACTGTCCTCGTGTCCCTTGCCCTGAGCCACGCTCTGACCTGGAGGGGTTGGGGGGGCACCTCAAGATCCTTTCGTGTTTGCACAAGATCAGGAGATTGATTTGCCCTGAATGTCACTGCAGGGAAGCAAATTGGAGGCAAGAGCAGGACAGAATGAGCTCAGGTCTCAGATAAAGCTCCGTGTGTGTGTGTGCAGTAGGTCACACCTTCTGAGCCAGTGTTACAGGGTCCCAGGTCCCTGATCACCCCAAACTAAGTGGATCACAGCCTGGATGTGGGGGGGTCCTTGTGCTGTGTTAGTGACAAATGGATATTCCTCTTCCAAAAATAACAGACAACCTGCAGGCGATTCCCAAGGGTGCCAGGCCCTTATTTGCAGCTCTTGGCTTTCCCCAGGCTAAAACTGAAGAGACTAAGAGCTGTGTTGGGGGCCAAGGCTTCCCCCAGCCCGCTCTGTCCCCTGGACACCTGGAAGGCAGGTGAAAGCATGTTGTAACAAGATCTCATCTCATTTAAAGTCTTGGAGCCATGTGGAGTCCGCCCGCTCTCCTGGTGAGCTGCCCCAGCATCTCATTGCTTGTTGCTAGGAAATCACATCTTATTGCAAGGTTGGATTTGCCTAAATTGAGCTCCTGGGCCAGGGATCGTGTTGCGCCAGTGTCAGGAGGACACAGGATCTCTTCTCTCTGTGCTTGTGGTGTCCAAGGGGCCGCCTGGAGATGGGTGCTGGGGGTTGTGCTGCATCCCACCCCACCTGACTAATTCTTCTAGCCCTGAACGATTTCTGTGATCCTATTGTGAACTATCTGGAGTATTTCCCTGCTCTCTTTGAAGTATAAACTGTTACAGTTTTCTTATACTCATGAATAATTTGGTACAGTGGTTGTATTTGGGCTGTGTGGTTAGAAGGGCACATCTCACTGATGCCTTTCTTGCCACAGTGTTGCCTCAGCACCCTGGTTCAAGGGAGATGCCTGTGGGGCTGTCCCCTTCCATGACTGCTTTTCCAGCTGAGGTTCCAATCCTGGAGCACCGCTTTCCTTCCAAGAGTCTGCTGGCATTCTCACAAGCCCCCTGCATGAAAGCAGGAGGAAGACAACCAAAGCCAGGGGGTGTGCAGAGAGCGTGATCCCAGAGCCTGGGCACCCCAACTCCTCCTGCCCTGGCTGTCGGATCCCTTCCATCCCTCTCTGCCAAAGGTCACCAGCCCCGCTGAGCATCGAGGCAGAACAGCCATGTCCTGCCTTTCTTCTGGCAGGAGAGGGGGCACACAGCCCTCCAGCTGAAGGAGGCAGGGCAGCGCTCAAGTGCCTTTCTTTATCAAAGCTGCTGCCTGGTGAGAGCAGCTGAACGTGCCGGCAGAAAGGACGATGAGGTGGCCCTGGCATCACGCTCTCATCCTCGTTCTCAGTGCAGGAGGACCCTTCAGTGCCATTGCAGCTTGGATGCAGCTCACTTGTGCCGTGCTGGCAGCTCTGCTCCTGCTCCCAGCACTTGCTCCGAGTCAGCCCGCTCTGCTCAGTGGCACAGTGTTTTATGGCCCAGATGCCAAACCTGTGCATAAATTCTGCCAGGTGAGCAGGTCCCAGAACTCTCCCAGGCTCCCCTGGCAGTGTCCTCATCCCTGATGGGCAGGCTCCTCTCCTGGAGTCCGCGGCAGGACTTAGGGCTGGGTCAGGTGCTTTGAGGACCATCACACGCCCGTCCCCTCTTTGGGTCCTTTGGGTGCTGCTGGTCTTTGTTGGGTGCGGGTGTGAGCTCTGAGGCTCCCCCAGGAACCAGCCAGGGTGGCCTCCGTCAGAGCTGCGGGGTTGTTAAACAAACCCACCATAGCTGGTTTGCTTCTTGGACGTCTAACTAGGTCAACATGCATTTGCCTTGTGTTAATAATTATTGATAAGCTGCGGCGGATCATGTGTGGTGCAGGAAGGGGCTGCTCCTCCTCCCCCCGGCTGCTGGTGCAGCCCCCGCGCGTGGCAGATGCTCTGGGGTGGATTTGTGCCTTAGCTCTGCCGGGGGAGTGATGCTGATGGAACACAAGGGTTGTTTCCTCCTGGGAATGCCTGCAGCTCCCCGGTCCCTCCCTGAACCTTTTCAGTACTGGAGAGTGGGTGAGTGGAGAAGTGACCCGCTGGTGGCGTTTCTCCCTTCTCACACCCTTCCAAAGGGGTGGTGTAGTTCCCCCACGTTTCGGTCTGTGGGATTGCTGTTTGCAGTGGGCGGTGGTGCTCGGGGAGCAGACAGGAGGTGAGGGCAGCTGATGCTCCTGTCCCCCCCAGCAGCCCACTTCTCTCCTACCACCAGCCCCCATGAGCACTCCTGGCTGCAAGGAGGGTGAGAAGAGGTGGTTTTCCTCTGGAGTGACCCACTCCAGAGGGATGGGAGAGAGGGAGGAAGGTTTAGAGCGTGCCACGGGCTGGGGAACGTTGCTGTGAGATGCCTCCAGCCCCCAAGCCAGGGGCTGTGCCAGTAGGAAAATGTCGTGTGTGGGAGCCTATCTGCCCCAGGGTGGCTGTGCAGAGCCAGCACGCAGGGTGAGTGGTTTTGGGGTTCCTGTCTTGGCACGAGCTCCTCTCTGTAATCAAAGTGTGCAGACCAACTCTGAGCGAGGTGAAAGGCAAAGAATAAACCCAAGCAGCCTCTCCAAGCCGTTCAGACTTCAGAGCTGAAGAGGAGGTTATGTCCTGGGGATTTTTTTTTTTGCTGTTGCTTTTCCAGCACTAATGAGCAGGGAGGAAGTTCTGCTCTTTGTTCGAGTCACGTTCACTGATTTCTTTTCCCCAGTGAGTAGTGGGGAGGGGAGGGGAGGGAGGGGATGCACCGCGCGTGTCTGGGTGGACACGTGGGACCACGGCAGCGTGGGATCACTCCACTCCTGAGTTTTAAGCGGCAGGAGTTCCTTTTGTGAGGCTTTTGGTTTTCTCCATCAGATCAAAACAAGATCTTGGCTTCAGCAGGGTTCATTCAAAGCTGGTGCAGGGCAGTGATGTGTGGCTCTCTTGCAGTTTTCCGTGTTGCAGAGGGAGCTTCTGGCCTTGAGACCTCTTCCCACAGGCTCTGGGTAGCTTTTTGCTCCCTTTTGTGGGGAGCTGGAACATCCCCAGCACCAATTTTGGCCTTTGCAGAGGTCTCTGTGCTGTCCTTGCTCTGCCAAACACATCTGCCTGTAAAACACAGCCTGTATGAGGATGCAGCCATGGGCTTGGGCTCTGCTCTCCCTCCCTCCAGTTAAGGGGTTTTTTAAGACCATCTGCAATTCAGAGTGAGAGCTGGTGGGAGGGCTGGGTGCCCTTGTTCAGGAAGTGCATGGCTGCTGTCTTGTAAAACTTCACCCAGCTCTTGCCCTCCTCCTGACCCTGAGCTGGGATCTGGCCACCGTTACTTTTAGCCACTTTTTTTCCTTCCCCCCAAATCCTGAAATTCACACAAATAAACCAAGGTCTGTTATTTCCTAATTACTTAGGGATGGCCCAAGTCTGTTGGTACCCTTACACACATCACAGCACCTTCACCATAAAAGCTGTAAGGATGAGTTCCAGTTCCAGGCTGGCCCCTCGGGGGTTCAGCCCCTCAGCACAGACCAGCTGTGCTGAGAAGGGACCCGGTGCCCGAGGGCGATGGGCTCTGCCACCCGCCCTGGCCCACCCCAGCACCCACTGCCCCTCTGCGAGGGCTCAGCACGGCTTTATCATAATGCAGCATGAATTTCATTAGCTCATTTGTCTCTGAGCCTGGAGATAATTTAATCCCGAAGTGGCTTCCAAGGAGGAGCACTTGGAGCACTTGGTCTGTGAAGCTCAATAACCCCTCTGGCCGCTGTCGGCCGAGCTGAGCTCGCCGCTGGCCAGGACACGACTGTGGGCTGTGCACAGCAAGGAGGATGTGGGACTCCACTCCACGCCCTTCCCATCTCGTTAGGCAGATTTTATGGCTTGAAATAACGATGGGAGCTGCAGCAGGAGGCCTGTGCTCGCCAGGGCAGCCAGAGCAAGCGAACCGGGCCAGGGGAGATGGGTCCCTCTCACAGGCATCTTATTTTCCTTCCATCTGATCACAGGAAGGTTTACTTAGCAAGCTAAAAAAAAAAAAAAAAAAAAAGAATCATTACATATGCTGCTAGTGGCCTGGTTAATTAAGATCTACAGTTCTCTGGGTAGGAAAAGACGACCTATATTTACTGTATGTAGGAAGACATCTGTCAGCTAGAAGCGCTAGATATCCCAGTGCAGGTTTGTCCTGCTTTTGCAGACTCTGAATTGCAACTGTTTTAAGCTCTGATGCAGACCAAGTTAATTTTAAGATGACTGTTACTATTCTAAACATAAGGAAGGGCATATTTAGCCTCTCAGTACTCAAGAAGGCAAAACCCCCTGCATGTTTCTAGTAATTTTTCCCTAACAGTTTGCACAAAACAACAACAACAAATCCTATTTGGTTTCTGCAAAAGAATATGTTCGAGGGTGATCGTAAAATAGATTATTTTTAAATCTGCAGATGGTTTCCACATATTCCTCCTCAGCTCACTGCAGCTTTCCACCTCAGTAAACTGGTTTGTAATTTAGCCGAGGGCTGTGGAGCAAGCGTTCTGTCGTCTTGTTTTTCTTGTTCGCCTCCTTTGCCCCCCCCACCCCCTGCTTTCTGTCCCCTCTCTCTTGTCTCCCCTCGCTTTTCCCCTGCCTAGGGGCTGTTGGTGTTGGGATGGGTGTGAAGGGACAGTGTGTGATGACTGGCTTTGCCGTGGCACTCCCCACATCCCATGGCCGAGTCCCGTGGGCAGCCTTTGTGGGGAGGTCCTGGCGAGCTGTGGGGCTCGGATTAGAGTTGGGGCGGCGATGCCACGGAGCCCAAACCACACTTCCCGCTCTGTTTCTTGCTGTGGAAGCTCTGCCACGTTGGGCATGGAGGTGGCTGCTCCCACCCACACGACCCCCTCCATCCCATGGAGTTGTCGGGGGGCTCACTGGGGTGCTCGGGCCCTGGAGAAAGTGTGAGGGATGCACAGCTCTGGGAAAGATAATTAGAGGAAGGATGCACTTTGAGTCCTGCAATGGCAGCTGCCCCCTCCCCCTGCTCCCTGGAAGAAAACACTGCTTTTTTTATTTCTTTGTTCTTTCACGGTTCGGCATTATAATTATTGAGATTTCACTGCAGGGCAAAATGATCATTTGACAATGTAAGTGGGGAAAATAATTCTTGTGTTATCCAGCAGCCTCACTCCTATTATAATTATGGCGAAACTCCTGCAGATTGAAGTGGGGGCAAAGAATTTCCTCCTATGTGGTGTTTGGCTTTTCAAGATTTCTCAAGATTTGATTGCAGATGGGAGGATTTTTTCCCCCCTCCCATATTTTCAATAATCTGGGGTTGGTGATGGATGGCAAAGGACCAGAGTACCTGTTGTTTTCCCCTTTGTTTTCATTAGGTATTTTCCATTTCTGTCATTCTCGGCGTCGGTGATGGATTTTTATGAGCAAATATCTTGGTTTGAGCCGTTCGGAATTGTTTGCTCAGTAATGTCTGCAGCAGCAGCAAAACCCAATTAAAAAATCAGGGGAAAATTGATGCAAAACCTGCACATCAGCCCTTCTCGAAATGGGGGACAGTGATTGCTTGTTCTGAGCTGCCAGTGCTGGGGCGGGCAGTGGTTGTGCGTTCACCGGGGCCTGGGGCTGGGCAGGTGGGGCTGGGCACCGTGTAGGGCTGTTCTGGGGACAGCAGAGATGCAAAAAGGTGATGGCTGAGATAACATGTGGGGGCTGTGACGTTTTCTTCCTTTGGGAACACTTGATCCCACGGTGTTGCTGGTGCCACTGGAGAAGACTCTCCAGACGTGTCCTTCCTGGGGCAGTGGGTCCACTGTGTTCCTTGTGCTGTCCTGCATCCCGTGTCATCGGGCATCCCACACCGCTAGTCTGGTGCTCAGCTTCCCTCACCAGCCCTCTCCCGGACAGGGAATCGCAGGGTGGTGGTGGGGTCTGCTGTCCCCTGCCACCCTGGGGCTGATGGAAATGAGCTGACAGAACAGCGGCAGCATTAGCCTAATTATGGCCATACCCGCTACCTCGGCGTGGATTTTCCTTTCTTAGCGACTTCCTGTTTTCCTCTTTGAGATGCAAATTTTTGCACAGTCCTCGATCCAGATTTTCTTCTCATTAGCATGAAATCTGACTAGTTCCGCGGTTTTTTAAATAGCAAATCAAAAAAAAAAAAAAAAGAGAGAGAGAGAGAAAAAAAGAAATAATTAAACGCTGTGCACAAAGTAGCGGTGAAGCCCCTGTGACTCTGGGGGGCAGGAGGTGGAGGGGCTGGTGAGGAACGTGCTGTCGATTTTCGGGAGTCACTCAGCCGCAGCGGCGTTTTGCTGTGCCAGGCTCAGCACTTCTCGCATGTGGCTGAGTCGGAGCCGGGTGTTAGCACGGAGGGGCTGGTGGGCAGAGCCCCTGCCCGGCTCCCCGGCACTCTGTGCTGCTTTCCCGGACCCCCATCCCGTGCCGGAGCCTCCGTTGCCATCAGAGCAAAGGCAGACACACGTTCAGCCTTGTGGACCGAAGCTTTTCGTTTTACTTCCCCCTGGAAAACGAATCTCGTCGTGATAGGAGGTCAAAAAAAAAAAAAATCCCCCCTACCAAAAATTACTCTCCAAAAATCTTTGTTTGAAATGAGTATTCTCTCGGTGGGTTTTGCGTGGTTTTGTGCCTGCTGTAATCCCAAGCCGCTGCAGCTCAGCGCTGGGAGAGGACTGGTGGTAGAGCCGGAGCAGACGGCACTGGTTTGTGGTAAATGGTCGCTCTAGTGATATTCAGCTGCTCCTTGGAAATACAAATACAATACGGGGACGCGGCGGGCCGGGCTCGGGGAGCCGCCGTGCTCTCCTGCCAGCCTCGTGTCCCCACACACCGGGAATGCCTTCTGCCTGGCATCGCCTTCCCCCCTCCCCAGCCCCTCCCTCCCCCCCTCTTTCAGCCACATAATGAGTTTGATAAGAAATTGTCTCGTTAACAGGATTAGCCATGGAAATCTCTAGTCCCCTCCTATTCATTTTGTAATGCTCTTCATCCTGTTCTGTAATTTTCTGCTGGTATTAGGCAGCTCCGGACCACCTCGGGAGATTAATTCCTCCTCCTCTGGCAGTGCCAGCGTGGCCGGTGGCAGGGGAGGGCGGTGGGCGGTGCGAGGGGTGAGCCCAGGCCCCCCTGTCCCCCATCCGGGGGATTCCTCCTCCCCTGTGCTCTGGTTCGGTGGAAGTGTGTCATTCCCAAAGTCGCTTACGCTAACAAATGGAAGTGTCCCCAAACGCTGCTCAGTTTCGCTGCCAAGCGCTCCGGTGACTCAGAGGTGGATTAAAACCCGGAGAGGCAAACTGTGCTCTCCCTCGTGCCCGTGTGAATCCAGTTCCGTGGGCAGCGTAATTCCGGATTTACTTCTAGGAACATGACTTGCGAGACTGGCCCTTGGGTAAATAATGACTCTTGATTTAATAACTCCTGCCAGCCCTGCAGGATACCTCACTTCCGAGGGAGCTAATAGAGAGAGATCTTTCCTAACATCTGTTTTCCCAATTTTGCTGACTTGTGAGCCTGTATCTGGGAAGCAGCATCCAGGTAGCAGCAACTGCCCGCTGCCAGTGAGTCCAGTGGGGATGGAAAACATCTGGAGCCACTGCTCAGAGTGCGTTGGAAGCCACACATGTATCAAACCCTGCTGGAACAACACCACTGATCATTATCTCAGGTGAAATGAAATCAAGTGTGGCTTCCTTAAGCACTTACCTGGGTGGCTCTGAAATGCACCTTGGATTTTCCCTCCCAAAAAGCTTCCCATGCTCAAAATCAGAACTTCTCTTATGCCTTCGTTGCCCAGAGAGAGAGAAATGCAAATGGCAAAGCCATGGCACTGAGAGTAAAGTGACAGAGATGCTCATTGCTCCATGGACTGTAAGATTTGGGGGGTAACACGCTTTAGGAGGGGGAGAGCAGGGGCACTGTGTGAGGGGGCTGTGACAGGGCGATTCTCACTCGGCGTATTCCTCGCAGATCCAGTCACTTATTCACTGCCTGCCACTCCCTGCCATGTGAGTGTCCACAAGCAGACTCACTTCCCCTGCTTCCTTGGAAGCTGTTTGTCATGCTGCTGGTGATTAATTTGTGCAGTGGGGATGGCACCTGAGCAGCTGGTGAGAGCGGGAGGGTGGACCTGGCCATGGTGCTCCCAGTGCTCCACTCAAGCCACGTGCTGGCTGCTCACACCCCGGTGCAAGGAGCAGGATTGCCAACACCTACTCCTGGTTGTGCCCATCCCATATTTCTTTCTGTGTGTTTTCCTAAGCCCTGACAAGAAAATCTGTGTTTCTGCTGTTAAACCTCTCAACCACCACAGCAGTCAGTGCCCCTCAGCTGTGGTGATGCCCCTGGCAGAGCCTTCAGTGTCCTCGGCACCCCACAGGGCGGGGTGACAATGCTTGGTGCCACATGCCCCTGGCTGCCATCCTCTTGCAAAAATTTGATGCTCAGAAAGCCCCCTTGGTGTTTCTTTCTTGATTTATTGACTTGTCAGGTCCCTGGAGCACTGGCAGCAGGGACCTGGCACAGAGTCTGCCGGGCAGCAGCGTGACAGGGAGGTGACAATGACACCCTCCTTCTAAACCTTTCCTGCTCTTCGCTTCTCTCTCTCTCTTGTTTCATCTCTCCCTCTCAGAAAAGCCATTTAAATGTAATTCCATTCTTAAACCCTCTCCCTCATGCATGCCTAATGAGCAGCAGGCAGAGGTGCCGGAAACGGGCCCGAGTAGGATCCAATCTCGCAGAGTGTCGACAAGTCATTTGGAAGGAGCCCTGGGAGCGCGCCCAGTTTTATTGCAGTGTAATTAGAAATAAAATCTTGTTGCGGGAGGAGAATGAGAGATGGGTGTTAATCCTGTAACGGGAGGAGATGGAGCCGTGCTTATAAAGGAGATTAAGGAGGGGAGGCGGAAAGCCCGTCACAACGTCCCGATTTCCTCCCCTCCTTTGCTGCTCCCCCTGCTCTCCAGCAGCAGCCTGCAGGTCCTTTTCTCAGGAAAAGGGCCACTGCTACTGGAGGAGGAGGAGGAGGAGGAGAGAGGGAGCCCCTTGGTGCAAAGCCCGAGCTGCTTGTTCAGCTGGCGTTGATCATGTTACAGGTGCCCATGACTTCCAGGTGGGAATCTTTGGCTGGGTACACAGCAGTGCCAGCTCGGCTCTGCAGGAGAGCTGCCTTTGGAAGGGCTGGGAGTGGCGACAGCCCTACACCTCCCCTGGGATCCCCATGGCAGGCAAACACGTAAATAAATCTGTAAGATATCGTGCGGTTCATATGGAATTTGTATTGGGCTTGAGTCGTGGCTCCTCTTTAACATCTCCAGGAGGGAGGGATGGATGGAGCTTTAATCTCAGTTCCCGGTCCAGGGCCCCTCTGCTCACAGCATTTGCTGTGGCATGAGCTGGGCTCAGCCTGCTGAGATGAAAGGCAGCTCTGGTGATTGGCCATCGGCACCAGCCCACCCCTCTGCCCCGTGTACCCTGCCCTGCTGGGTGCTGCACCCCAGAGCTCAGGCAGTCCCGGCGAGGGAGGTGGTGAGCAGTGGTGTGCCATGCTGTGCCACAGAGTGGGCAGGAGTTTCCGTTCTGGTTGTGTTTTCTGTGGATGTTCCTTGTCCCCAGGCAAGCTCCATGCTGGGCAAATGGCATCCTGGAATAGCAGCCGCCGCAGAAAAGAGCCGCTATGGCAGCGGTGGAAAATTACAGGCTTTGCTCTTTGGGGCTTCCCCCTCCGTGCCTTCCCCCCGGGAGGCGTTTGTCACTTTAAACGTGGCCAGAAATAGCACCAAACAGTTATTGGATTTGTCCGGGATGCCTTGGGATGCACATGCTCCGAGTATGCCTAATTCATAAACGCTGGCACCTATTGATTCTCCAGCAGCACCAAGGGAAAGTTATCTCATTAGTCTTATGAACTATAAAACGTGCTCCCTCCTGAAGCCCTGACCCTGTTGTTTTGATAAATCTATATTGGATAGAGCAGGAGCTGGTAACCTGCATCGACTGTAATCTTTCTCTCGGAATTGGAAGGCCCCTGGGAATGATGCTGGGGTTTCACGGCCACCACTGGCAGCTGGAGAGGATTTTGGTAATAGCAAAAGTGTGTCTGTGTGTGCATACTCAGCGAGACCCTCCTGATGTTCGTCAAAGAGGAGAACCCTCCTCTCACTCTGGTGCCTTTCCCCAGGTGAGGGGAGACCTCCTGGGAATTTAGGTGGAGTTTAGCTCCTGGTGGGCTCTTGGCTGCGTTTGAGCCCAGGGCTTTGGTGGTGGCTTTGGTGAGGCAGCTCCAAAGGCAGCAGCTCAAGTCTGGCTGGAAGAGTTATTAGAGGCACATCACTCCAGACTGGCCACGGATGTACTTAATCCTCTGCTTCCCGTAAAGCTTTTCCACCTCCTGGCAGGCAGAAAGATCTGATTTTATTCGTTGACCTTCGGCGTTAATCTCAGTAGCACACTCAGCAATAAGTCACTCCAGTGAGGTCTGTCGGAGCCGCTCACATCAGTTACTGCCCCGCGTCTCCCTTGAACCAGCGGAACATTCCTCGACGGAGTTACTTGTCCCTTCTCAGGAAAAAAAAGCCCAAAGGAAGCTGTGCTGTCAGGTTGGGTAGATCTTACACGTAACATAACGGCATCACCACGGCCACGGCTTGTGAGGGGCAGATGCCTCCCCTTGCTCTGTGGTGGGGGCGTGGGTGCCCAACTTGCAAGTTTTCAGCCCATTCCTCTCTCTGGGGTGGGTGTTACGGCTCGAACTCCATCTTGGAGCCTTGATCTTGGGCACCAGGCTTTGTTTCCAGCTGGGAGCACGGCAGCCCAGGGCTGTGGTTACCCATGCACGGCCACGTGTGGGGGTGTGGGCTGGGGCTGCCAGCTCTTTGCAAAATACAGCCCCGTTACCATGGAAACCGGCTCCCCCCATCTCAAATTCCAGTGCAGCCAATGTTCTTCGCTTACTGGTTTGATGGGAGATGAAAAATTAATGTCTGATTTGCATGTTATTTCAGTGCTGTGGGACCACTCCCCCTGTCCTTCCACAGGGTCTGTACGGATCCCTCGGCGGTCCTGGTTGGCAGCGGAGCGTGAAGCTTGTGCCGCCGAGCGTCTGGTCCCAGTTGCATACTGGTGTTGCCATGCCACATGGAGGCAAAACCACTCCTGAGGTTTTGGCTGGGGAGCCCCTGATCTCTCCCAGCAGGAATGGAGACACAGGGGTGTTGCTGGAGGTGTAGGGATGACCCCCCCTGCATCCCGTGGGACTGCCTACTGAGCTTCCAGGGAGGATCAGCACAGGGTGCCTCTGTTAGCCACAGTTGCCTGGCGTTGTTATTAATTATTTGTGGTTTCTTTGCTGTTTGGAGCCCCTCATGCTCTTTTATCAAGCAATTAAAGTCAAACCTGCACATCTGGCTAAGCCACAGCTGGAATGGGTAGTGCCAGCACAGCCAGCTCTGTGGCAGGGACACACGCTGGTTCCCTGGGTGAAGATCCCTGTTTTCTGGGCAGCACTTACGGAATTGGGCATGGGGTCCTACCCCAGGATGGGGGAACCAGACTGCTCTGGGAGCATCTGCCTCTTGTCCTCTATTTCACTCGCTTATTCTGCTCTTATGAGTTTGACCACTATGCTTTCTTCTGGCTTAATTGAGAATATCTGGGTGCTTCAAAAAGGTGTTGGAAGGAAAACCAGCTCTCTGGCCTCATTGGCTAGATCCTGGCTTGGCAGGCATTGTGCAGGACTTGAGGGAGCCATTTGCAGGCATTGCTGATTTAAAGGCTGGGTTTAAAGGTTTCCACTCAGTGCATTCAGCTCCACTAAATTACCGTCTGCATCTCTGCAATCACGGGGTTTGGTAGGGGGTGGTTTGGCTGGCAGCACGGTGCAGCCAAGCGGACGGAGCACTCCATCCCACCTGAGGCTGGTGCTGGAATAACCCCCAAAGCCCCGTGGAACCTGGGGGAAAAGCCTTGCTGTCACGGCAGGGCAGGGCAAAAAGCTTTCCAGGTGGGCAGGAAGCTTCTCTCCAGAGCCTCGGCTTACCCTGCACTCCATGTAGCCACTACACAGGTCTTTCTATTCGTGTTAATTACTGTTATTATTCATGATGAATTATAGTGGTCATGAGCCAGCCAAAGACTCCTTTCCACAGGCGCCAGGCTCCAAAACCCGCTGGCTGGAGGGGGCTGCTCCAGCGGCACTGCCAGGGCTGCGCTGCCCTGCCTGCTCTCCCACCGCCCTCCTCCCGGGGCTCAAACATCAGCTCAAGCCCTTATTTGTTTTCACATGCTTCTAAGTAAGTTAAGCTAATTATTAACTCAGCGGGACGGATTCACTTTTAATTGCGGCGTTGCTATGGAGCGCGTGGCACCGCGGCGGAGCAGTGTGTGCGGAGCAGCATGTGCCAGAGCATCGTGCCACACGCCCTCCTCACCCTCTGCAGCCACGGCGTGGCTGAATCCAAGCCCTGGGACTGCTTGGAGTGTGTAAGGACACCCCAAGCCCACCTTGACACCTGGACAGGTGTGTGCGCCCAGGATGAGTGATGTGCCCACAAACGCAGGGGCTGCTGTTGCACACGTGAGGTTCACCCAACTTCACCAGCCTGCCTGAAACTTCAGCCAGAGCTGCACCCCAGTGTGGTGAAGCTGGAGGGAGGTGGAGGAAGGTCCCTCTTTCCTTTCCAGAGGCTCCAGTGCCTGCCCAGAGTGCAGGGGCTCTGCCTGACCCAGGTTCTCAGCCCATGGTCAGGGCTGGCTCCCTCACTCTTCCCCTCCCTTTGTGTCTCCAGAAAATAGGTTTTTTATTACTTCTTATGGAGGTTTGTACATATCGGACGTGCAGAAGGAAGATGCCTTGTCCACCTACAGGTGTATCACCAAGCACAAGTACAGCGGGGAGACGCGGCAGAGCAACGGAGCCCGGCTCTCCGTCTCAGGTGAGCACGTGGTGCGGGAAATGCGGGTGGGAGGGGGTGGTCCTGTGACCGGGACGGGGTCCTGTGCCCGGGAGGAGGTCCAGCCCAGCCTGAAGCCCGCTCCCCTGCCTGCCTACAGCAGTGTCATCCTCCCGTGACGCGCAGGGAGCAACGGCATCGCCACCTCTGCTCGCTGCAGGGAGGGGACATCCCAGTGGGAGATCCGGTCAGGGCTGCGCAGGGGGTCCGGGCTGCCTCGCCCGTGCCCCCCGGCCACAGCCCCGCTGTGCTGGGCGGTGGCAGCGCCGCGTCACCGCGGGCGCGGGGCGATGGGGCGCGAGGCGATGCGCTGTGACAGCCCGCGATGTGAGCAGCCTGACGCGATGTGACGAACATGCAAGCGATACTGCGGCGGAGGCAGTGCAATCCGGAGTGCCGGGTGTCTCGGGGCGCTCCCGACTCCGCTCACTGCCCAAATTACTCCGCTCGGGAGGGAGTTCTCCCAGCTCGCAGCCGTGCTCTGTGCGGCGCGCCCGCACTCTGCCATATGCTTTTTCCTTCCTCGGGTGCACAGGCAGCAGCTCCCGCACCGGCTCCTTGGATTAACCCCTCAGCGGATGGGGAAGGGGTCTGGGATGGCCAGGTCCTTGCCTTTTAGAGACCCAAGGGCCCTGTGTCCCGTCCGTGCCAGTTCTGCCACACATCCCAGCAGTGCATGGGCATCACTGGGTGTATTATCCCCAATCCACTCTCTTCGATGTGGCCCAGTCCCCTCCTGGTCGCTGTCATTATTTACACGTCATGGCGTTTTACTTCTGCTTGGGAGTAATGAAAGAGGTTTCTTTCCCCTGGAATTTAATTTCACGCCTGAGACTTAGTGATTAATTTTCTCCTTTCCCAGCTGCCTGATGGGCCCTTTTGCTTGTAAATTTTGAAATGTGCCACAGAATTTGTGTATTTTGCACCAATTAGGTGTCACCTTGAGTAATTCCTCCGGTGCTGAGTTTATTCCTCCCATCAGCTAGTAAGATGTGTTTTCCCTCCCACCTCTCCCACAAGCCTGTTGTCCTGGCTGCTGAAGGCTGCACTGGACAGGTGGGACAGGGCACACCGTGCTCAGAGAGGATGTGGCTGTGGATGTGGCAGAGCCACCAGCTCGTGGGGATGGGGAGAGCCAACCTCTCAGGGATGATGCTGTTAGGGCACGATGCTACCGGTGTCACCGTGGCAGAGGGGAGACACCTCACCTGCCCCTCTTCGCTGTGTGAGCCCAGTTCCTCTCCAATCCCAGACCCGGCGGAGTCCATCCCCACGATGCTAGACAGCTTCCAGTCCAGGGAGGTGAAGGCGGGCCGGCTGGTGGAGCTGCCCTGCATCGCCTCGGGCTACCCCAACCCGGCCGTGCGGTGGATCAAGGACGGGCGCCCGCTCCCCCCCGACAGCCGCTGGACCAAGCGCATCACGGGCCTGACCATCAGCGACCTGCGCGTGGAGGACAGCGGGACCTACATCTGCGAGGTGACCAACACCTTCGGCTCCGCAGAGGTCACGGGGACCCTCACGGTCATAGGTGAGAGCGGGCGGGGAGGAGTGGGGTGTATGTGTGGGTGGGCCTTGGTCCTGCTGCCTTCTGAAACATAAACGCTTTGTCAATATAAAGCCTTGAAGGTTTTGTGCAGCTGTAAAAATAACAAGCTTTGTATTTTGGTGTGGTGTGTCGTGTGCTGGAAGCCACTGTCTTGCACGTGTCCAACGCGTTGGGTGACTGTGTGCTTTGTTTTGTTGATTTACATGAAATTTATGTTGATTTACATAAAATAAGCTCTAGCCAAACAGTAAATACCATCTGGGCAGGCCAAGTATTTATCACATGCTGTTTTCCCGGGGGTTCCTCCTGTCACCGGGATCCTGGCAGTCCCAGAGCCGCTGTGCCTGCCTTACCTGGAGCAGCACTGGTGACCACGGCGCCAACCGGGCGCCGGCAGCCTGCAGGGATGTCTCCATCACACCTTTCAGCCACCCTGCCACCTCCCCACAGTACCCCTGCTGAGTGCCTGGGGCTCACGTTCAAAGCAGGGGCTGTCAGCAGCGAGGGTGGTGGCAGGGCCACCTGCCTTATTGTGCGGTGACATTTTACGCGTAGCCGGGCTGGCGCTTCCAGGGCAGGGGAAGCAGGGAGAGCACAGTCGGGATGAGCCGCCCCCTGCAGCGCTGCCCCCCACCGCCAATGCCTCACTGCTCTCCCTCTCTCACAGACCCTCTGCGTGTGACCCTCACACCAAAGAAGCTCAAAACAGGCATCGGCAGCACCGTCATCCTCTCTTGTGCCCTCAGCGGGTCCCCCGAGTACGTCATCCGCTGGTACCGCAACACGGACCTGGTGGTGGTGGATGACTACATCTCCATCCGGGGGATCAGCAACGAGACCCTCCTCATCACGGCTGCCCAGAAGAGCCACTCCGGAGCCTACCAGTGCTTCGCCACCCGCAAGTCCCAGACGGCACAGGACTTCTCCATCATCACGCTGGAGGGTGAGCTGGCTCCCCAGGGTGGGGGCTTTTTCCTCTGCTCCTCTCTGAGGGGACATTGGTTCCTTTGTGTGTGTCTGGGGGGCAGTGAGACCCGCTGGGGTGCTCCCAGACTGCTTGGTGGGCTCTGTGTACTGTCAGCAGGGGCACAGCATGACCAGGTACAGGGAAGGACCAAAATAAATATTGACCTGCCATCCCCAATCCCAGGGCCAAGGCACCTTCCATTCAGCAGACAACCCTCCCTGATCCAGAGTGTTTGGATAAGGGATGGGCTATGCCAAGGGAGCTGTCCCCTCGGGCCAGTGTCTGTATCAAGCAGCACGTCCCCTCACTCCTTGCAGCATCTCCCTGTCACAGGGGTGCTGGTGTGCCACTGGCTGGGCTCCTTTCCTGGCCAAACCGGGAAACGCCATCCCGTCAGTGGGTGACTGCCACTGCTGTGGCTGCCGCTCGCTGACCCCCATCCCGCTGGGTGCCCCCCAGATGGGACCCCCCGCATCGTCTCCTCCTTCAGCGAGAAGGTGGTCAACCCCGGGGAGCAGTTCTCCCTGATGTGTGCCGCCAAGGGGGCCCCGCCGCCGACCGTCACCTGGGCGCTGGACGACGAGCCCATCCCGCGGGACAGCGGGCACCGCTCCAACCAGTACACGATGTCGGACGGCACCACCGTGAGCCACATGAACGTGACCAGCCCGCAGATCAAGGACGGCGGCGTGTACCGGTGCACCGCGCGGAACTCGGTGGGCAGCGCCGAATACCAAGCGCGAATAAACGTAAGAGGTGCCTGTCTACTTTTAAATATCAGAATAGGACTTTTACTGGGCTTTTGGTTTTGTTCTGTTCCCCAGCTGGTCGTTACTCGTCACCTCTCCCTCCTCTTCCCAGCCGTGTGGGTCTCCCTGGCTACCCCAACCTCATTCCCTGAGCCCCCCTGCTCTTGCCCCACTCACTCGCACACCTGCCCGTGGGGTTGAGCCTCTTCTATGCTTAAAGCAGGGAGTTTAACAAAGTGGAAAGCAATTCGAGTCTTGAAGTGCTGGAGCTTGAATTTGGAGGGGCCAAAGTGCAGCACTCTCCCCGCTGGGGTTTGCTCTCACCCCCCTAGGCCCCTGCCTTGAGGTGGGCAGACACATCCCGAGAGACACCACACACAGAGAAGGTGGTGACAGGCACAGAAGTGTCCCAGGCCCCCGTGCTCTCCCAGCTGTCTCCCATTCCCAACAGGAGCCCGACTCCCTGGCAGCCACTGCACCCGCCGGCACAGGGATCTCCGTGACAAACGATGATGAGGCAGCACGTGAAATCGTGGAAAATGAGCTTTGATTTGTCATGTCTGTATTTTCTTTGTCTGCTAAAAGCCATGGCCACGTTAATCACCGTGTTATTACGGCTGGAGCGTGTTGCTCGGTGCGTTCCAGGGAGCGCTCTCAGGCACGGGGTGTGGTGTAAACCCCTGCCCATTAATAATCCCCAGTTAAAGCTCCCAGGTTTACAGGTGGGAGCGAGACAAGATAAGGGAACATTTATTTGTCTGCTGAGAACAAGGGTTGAAGGGCTGTGTTTGTCTGTGTCTCAGGTTTGAAATGGATCTAGTGGCTTTTTGGCTGGGATCCCAGGAGAGTCGGAATTTTGCTGCTGTTTACTGCTGAATTTGGAGCAAGTTCATCCCTCAGCCATGAGAAGCCAGAGCAGCGTTTTCAATGAGGATGTTCCCTTGTCTCCCTTTTTTCCCCTCTCTCAGCTCTTGATGGGTTGTCACTAGATAAGATTCAGGTTTCTTTCTCCCTGGCATGGAGCATGTCCCTCAGACAGGCCCCAGACATGGTTACAAAGTGAGATGCTAATTCCTTTTTTCCTGCTCCTTTTCTTAATGTGTGGTAGAATGAGAAACATCGTCCATCAGCTGATCCTGAGTGTCTGTTAAGCTGTTATCCTGCTATGCCCTCAGGATGAGGAGTCAAGACAGGGTTAATCTTTAGATTACTTTGCTACTTTATGCAGCGGCTGGGAGAACAATGTAATTATCGATGCATGAAACCTCTCGTTTACAGGCTCACCTGCAGCATTCTCACAGTCCTTAGGCAGCACCAGAGCCAGCCAGAAACTGGTGGCTGTCAGGCTTCTCAGTGATATCCAGGTTGGCAGTGAGGGGGCTCAGAAAGGTGGGGTTTAGGGGAGGTGAAGTACCCTTGCCAATGGAAGTCAAGTTCCCGTAGCAGCTCTTGCCAAGGATGTTTGGCACAATGCAGGCAGCTTCCTTCTGGCAGAGGCAGAGAGGGGCTGTGATGGTGGGGGAGTGCTCCCCATCTCTGCCAGAGCTCCCGTGGCTGAAGGTGCTGCCAGAGGAGCCAGGTGGAAGTGTGCTTGCTGGGTGGCCACGGTGCCCGTTGCAGAAACACACCGCACTTTCAGACACCATCCAACCTCCTCCGACGGGCAGTGGTGGTGTGTGCAAGCTCAGCTTCCCCGGCACTGGGGTTGTACCTGCGAAACTGGGGTGGGATCTGCTATTTGAAGTGTGGCTGTGACCCAGGAGCGCATCCCTGTTCGTAGGCGTGTGCAAGTAGCTGTAGCTGGAGGGTTGCAGCCAACGAGCGGCTTTCCCCACATGCGCTGAGAGGAGCCCGTGCCGGCTCCTCACCCGAACCAGGCTGGCTCCCAAGTGCTCTGGTTACCTCCTTTGCCTGCGAAGCTCGCTCCGAAATAGCAGCAGATCTGCATGCAAGCAAACCGCCCTTCGGAATTAACCTAGCCTGCCTCTTCCTTCCTCCCAAATATTTAGGTCCCCCGAGCATCCGAGCCATGAAGAACATAACAGCGGTAGCGGGTAGGGACACTTTCATCAACTGCAGGGTGATCGGGTACCCGTATTACTCCATCAAGTGGTACAAGGACTCTTTGCTGCTGCCCGATAACCACCGCCAAGTGGTCTTTGAGAACGGGACTCTGAAGCTGATGGACGTCCAGAAGGGCATGGATGAAGGAGAGTACCTGTGCAGCGTGCTGATCCAGCCCCAGCTCTCCATCAGCCAGAGCGTCCACGTCACGGTCAAAGGTAAGCGGTTGGAGAGGGTTTCCCTGGGCGGGGTGGAGGACTCATCCAGGTTGCTTTTGGGATGTCCGTGCAGTGGGATAGAGGCAGAGGAGCACCACACAGGGAACTCCATGGCTAGGTGGTGGCTGTGCTCCATAGTCACTGGGGATGGGAGCCCTCAGGAAATGGCTCAGCTCCTGTCGGAGCGGCTACCTGGTCCTGCCTGCTCTCCAGCAGCTGCCCAGAGCCACGCCGTATCCATTTCCCCTTACAAGTGATGGAGCAAGGATTTATGGTGTAAACATAACGTATTAAAACACCTAACCTTTGCTTGGATCACCTTCACCGATGTTTTTCTGTGTGTGCTAGCTTTTAAAAAAATAATACTCTCAGTCTTCTGAGCACACAGAACATCTTAAAAGCTTCTCCAGGCCATCAATTATTCAGCCCCATTGAGGGAGCTATCAGTCCTAATGAATTGAGCCGGATGCATTCCCTCCCAGTGACTTGCTGAGATTGCGCTGGGAGCGCGCGGTGCTCCCGTATCTCCGTCCTCAGAGTTGTTGGGTCGTCTCTGCCCGTCGCCAGCTCGGTGTTTGCAGTAAATCATTTAGACAAACACGGCAGCACTGGGGACAGAGCAGGCCAATTGCTGTCCTCCCTCTCACCCAGCAGGGTATCCGTGCACTGGATTTACTCTGATCCCGCTCCCTCCCCTCCCAGCCACCATTTTCTTATTAGGAATCAGGTTAGTGAGGGAGTGCATCAAGCTGATTAGAGATGCTGCCACTTGATTAGCTAACGCTCTCCGGGGTCTTCCAAAGGGAAGGGCAGGCTGTGGATAACCTAAGGGCAGTGTGGGGAGGTCTTCTTGCCCCTGGGGTCTGCAGGGCATAGCCAGCCCTGCTTTCCTCACCTTATTTAAATCCCTGTCTATGTGGAGCCTCAGGGCTTGATAAGAGGCCAGAGTTGCTGGTCTTGTTTTGGGACAACTGGGTCGGGCAAGGCTGGTGTGGGGAGAGCATCTTGGGATGTCTGCACGCAGCCCAGTAATGGGATTCGCTGGGAGGTGCCATCAGAGGGTGCAGGATGCTCAAGTTCAGCTGAGGATCTGTGTATTCTGGGAAGCAACCGCTAGTGACCCCTTCCCAATCTGGATTTATTGCCTCGCTTGGTGGCTGGTGCTGGGCTGAGGAAGGCGGGCGGGCAGCAGCGTGGTGTGGGCCGGCAGCACGGTGCTCATCCAGGGCCAGACATCTTCATTCTGGCTGCCGGAGATTTACACCCAGCCCTGCTGGCTGGATTGCTCATCTCCTCTGGCCATGGGATAAAAGGCCTGTGGAAAAGACTGGCAAAGCCCTGGAAGACAGTCAGGGAGTGAATAAACGTAACTGCATAGAGTGAGGACCGTGGGATGCTGTGGAACACCGTAAAGCTTTTATGGCCACAAGTGCCTGGCGACCACATGAAGTGCCACCAGTGAGTTATGCAGGTCCTTCTGAGCACACAGCAATAAAAGCTTTATAACTCCCTCTGGCACCGCTCCCCCTGAGAATGGGGACGTGCAGGCAGCCCCGGCCCTGCTTGTGAGGCATCGCCCCCATCTCTTGCTGAAGGAAGCTCCTGCCCAGCTGTAGCTGCTGCTGCTTCTCTGGGGGACCTCAGGACCCCCAGGTTCCAGCTCCAAACCTCCCAGCTCCATGGGGCTTTTTAGCTCGGGGGTGCTGCTGGGGCACTTACCCAGAAGCACAATCCAGCATCCAGCCTCTCCAAGGTGCCCTGGCAGCTCCTTCTTCCTGCAGACGCCTTTGAAGGTTTTAATTAATCCCGTGTGGGTTTGGTGCTGTCCCGGGGCTCCCGCACGGCTCTGCTCGGGTGACTGCGGCGATTTGGGGAGCGCAGTGCTGACACCAGCCCTGCAGCTGGCAGCGCCAGCACCACGGGGTGATGCTTCACCTCACGGGAAGGCAGAGCCTGTTTGCTGGGGTGTCCTCTGGACCTGAGCTGCTGGGATGGGCTCTGCGGTGGCACTGTGGGCAGGGAGACCCTGGCACGGTGCTCGGGGCTGTGGCCGGCTCCTGCTGCAGCCACGCGAGAGCCCGGAAGCCCTGGAGAAAGAAGAGTCACAGCGGGAAGCGACCGGGGAAGGAAAGGAGAGTTGTAAGTTGGTTTGTGGAAAGCTGGAGCAGGGAGAGCTCGGTCTGTGGAGGGGGAGCCTGTCCTTTTCCTGGTGCTCAGCAGCAGCCAGAGGGGCACGTTCGGAGAGGTGCGGATCCACAAGCCCATCCCCGCTCTGCAATAGACTGCAGTGCATTCCCAATTAATTATTCATTAATTATGGAAAACAGGCAACACTGGCTCCATGGCTCTGGCAGCTCGAGCCACGTCGCTGTAGCCAGCAAAGGGGCTGACAAGCCCTGCCTGTACCTGCCTGTACCTTCCTGTACCTGCCTCTAGCTGTCTGCCTGGTGGCAGCAGCTTGCACCTAGAGAGAACAGTGACAGCCCCTGCTTGCCCCCTGCTCAGAGACCAGGCAGTGGTGCTGAGACTGGGCACGGTGGGGGAGGTGGAGCCCAGGGGTGAGCAGGGGGTACGGGGAGCTGCCCCCGTGCCTGTACAAGAGGGCAGCTCCCTTCTGCCAAAGGGACAATTGGCAGCCTGGTAATTTAATTATGGAGACTGCGGAAAGAGGAGCTCGTCTACCAGGTGCTGAGCCTTGTTAAGATAATTGTCTCCCTCTCTCCACTTTCTTCCCCCTCCCACATTGCCAGAGATGCTGCGGTTGCCTAATTAAGTTATCAGAAAGATAATGGCTGGTTCTGAATCCGGAGCCTTTAAGAAAAGCATCCATCTAATAATGGCTTTTCTGTGAGCAGATAAATGCTGAGGTGGAATTTCAGTTGGCACGTGCTGGGGGCAGCCAGGGCTTTCCCCACTGCAGGGTCTGCTATTTTCTAGAGGCTGGTGTTTCTCCATCCTGCTCTCAGCAGGGTGGCCTTGTCAGGTGGGAGAAGTCTTCCTGCTGTTCTGTGCTCAACAGCACCTTCTGCTCTCCCCTGGCCATGTTCCTGGTGGAATCAAAAGCCTGCCTTAGTTCCTGGGATGCTGCTTCTCCCAGGACAGCATCTCTCCCAAGCCCTGATGCAGCCTGTCCCTGCTGGAGGAAGGTTTTCCTGGATGGGCTCTCCAGCATTCTCTGCCTCTCCCCTCAACAGTCCCTCCACTGATCCAGCCCTTCGAGTTCCCACCAGCCTCCATCGGGCAGCTCCTCTACATCCCCTGCGTGGTCTCCTCCGGGGACATGCCCATCCACATCACCTGGAGGAAGGATGGGCACGTCATCCTCTCCGGCTCCGGAGTCACCATCGAGAGCAAGGAGTTCATGAGCTCCCTGCAGATCTCCAGTGTCTCCCTCAAGCACAACGGCAACTACACCTGCATCGCCAGCAACGACGCGGCCACCGTCAGCCGGGAGCGGCAGCTCATCGTGCGGGGTGAGCTCCACGGGGCACACCCAGCCGCCTGCGTCCAGCCTGGGCCTAGTGCTGCCACCCTGGTGGGCTCAGGAGGGTGGGCAGAGAGGGAGGGATGCGCAGTGGGGAGCAGAGAGAAGGTGGGAGGCTGCTCTGCAGGCGCAGAAGCGAGTGGGAGGGTGAGGAGCAGAGTTACGCCGGGGCACTCCCCGTGCAGGGGGGAGCTATAGGGATCTGATGGGGGTTTTGCTACAGTGACCATCTTTTCCTCTCAAATTCCTCAGTGCCTCCTCGTTTTGTGGTCCAACCCAACAACCAAGATGGCATTTATGGTAAAGCCGGGGTGCTGAACTGCTCTGTTGATGGATACCCCCCTCCGAAAGTCATGTGGAAACACGCTAAAGGTAGGGATGGGTCATGTGGCAGCGTGTAGGGACATTGGGACGGGCTGTGGAGAGTCCCTTCGGCGTGGCCACCCCAGCTCTGAGCCTCACGAGCGCTCCTCTGCCTCAGCTGAGCTCCGTGTCTCTGTGTCCCCTCCTAGGGAGCGGCAACCCCCAGCAGTACCACCCCATCCCCCTCACGGGCCGCATCCAGATCCTGCCCAACAGCTCCCTGCTCATCCGCCACGTGCTGGAGGAGGACATTGGCTACTACCTGTGCCAGGCCAGCAACGGCGTGGGCACAGACATCAGCAAGTCCATGTTTCTCACTGTCAAGAGTAAGTACCCGGGGCCGTGCCGCAGCGGTGGTGGGGGTGGCTGTGGCTGTGGGACCTGTGGTTGCCAGCAGAGCCTGGTCTGGTGTAGCCCCCTCCTCCTTTCCGAGGGTTCCTGCTGCACCAGCCGCGCTCCGGCCTTGGCTCCGCGCAACGCCGCGATCGATGCACAGGGCACGGGAGGGCATTGATTCCTCCCCTCCAGGGACCCGCTTCCCTTTTGGTATTAAACACACTTTGTCTTTAATAAAACCAAGCAATCAATCTACATCATACAGGAGGAAAGGAAATAGCTGGGCTACTTTGACAGGGATGGGCCGGGAAGTGTTGTTAGACACCGTGTTTGAACCGTGTGTGTTATTGGATTGCTCTCCCGTTGCTACCAGCAGAATGGATAATTGCCAGCTCCGCGTTAGTTAGAGGGCTTGTGGCTGCCGTGAGCATTCCAGCCTCCAAAAGGAGGTGGTGGAAAGGGTCTGGCCCTGTCACACTTGCTCTTGTATGTCTCCAAGAGAGGCTGGGGTCAGGACTGGGCTCAGCAGGGCTAAGCTTTGCCCTGCACACACCAGGGGGGTTGAAACAGTGAGTCCTCTGGCCACTGGCCCAATGCTGATGTGGATGGAGGCTGCAGGTGGAGCTGTGGGAGCCACCAACACCCTGGCTGTCCCCTGGGCAAGGTGTTTTGGGTAGAGGGGATATGCAGCCCTCCCTGAGTGCCAACATGTTGTGGCTGAGGTCTCTGGGATGAGATAAGGAGAAAGTGACTCTGGCTCAGGCAGCGCCTTTCCTGCCTTCCCCTCACCAGCCAGGCACTTTCTTTCCTGGCATTGGCAGCCGTTTCTCTCAGGGGCTTCTCACTTCCCCACCCAGCCTTCCCGGGTTCCTTCTCCCCTCCCTGTCAGCTGTTTAATTTATCCCGCCGACTGATGAATCAAAACGAGCGACTTCAAACAAGGCACTTCAATGAGGTGCAGGTACAAAGTCGAGGCGATTAATCCCGAGTGAACGTGCCGAAGTCTGGGAGCCCGAACTGGTGCCGTGTCCCTGCTATCTGCCGTAATTGCATCCCAGGACAGGTTGCTTGCTGACTTGAATAGCACATAACCTTATTATGCGTGTGCTTTTGCATCTCCCGGAGCCCTTGCCGCCTTTGAAAAGGTTTGGATGAATAGGTAGACAAAGCGCCACAGCCAATTAAGCATTAGATGGGCTCTTTGTTTTGTTTCATTTTGGGGTTTTTGTTTGTTTAGTGAAATGTCAGTCCAATTAAAGGGAGATCAGTGCTGGCTTTTCCTGAAAGTCAGGCCACTGCGGACAGAGTTAAATGAGAGTTAATCAGAGCCCAAACAAAGCACACTGGCGGTCAGCAGGGGAGAAGGGAGTGCTGCAGGCAGGCAGCATCGCACATCCCCATCCCTGGGCTCCAGGGGCGAGTCAGGTAACACACTGGACAGTGTGTGCCGTCCTGGCCGAGTGCCCGTGGACTTGGCAGTGCCAGGAGGAGCTGGATGCTGCTTTTGTCAGGGCATGGGCAAGGAAAGCCAGCGGATTTACTGGCATGGGGATGTCACCCGTAAGGCTGGGGCTTTGCTGTCCCTGGTTGCTGCCACACCATGGCAGCCTGTCCTTCCCTGTTTTGGGGAAGAACTCACCAGCACCCAGCCGGGAGTACGCAGAGTGGAAGGTGGGGAATGCTGGAGGATGGGAACCTGTGCCCGAGGGGACAGCAGGGTGGGCTGGGCTCGGGCGAGGGGACCACCAGCCCGTGATAAATGCCATTTAGCACATGGCTGCACACCTGCCCGGGTGCTGAGAGTGGAGGTGCGGGATGGGGACGGTCACATCCTCGGGGGTCCTGCTGGCTGTGCCCGAGCACTGGGCAGTGCTCGCTGGGGTGGGGGTTCCTCTGCCTGGTCCTTGCTGGCACCTCGATGTCGGGGGTCCAGCTGGGGGGCAGGGAGAGGGGCCGCTGCCTGTGTGTCACGGCACAGCCCTGTTTGGAGTTCGCTGCCGTACGGCACGAGCATAACTGATTGCTTCCATGCAATTTGAATTAATCTCATGCTTCAGGTGAAACTCAGCTAATCAGTGTAGAAAGGAAGCTGAGATGGGTGCAATCAAATTAACATCACAGAGCCGGCTCCAAACAAGAAAGAGGGGGGCGAGGGAGGCAGGCACAGCCGTTGTCACCCTTGTCACTGTTCTCATTCAGTTGTCACCAGTGTGCCGTGAAGCAGCTCGAGCCCCAGCCTGGCGTGGGACAGCAGAGCGTGCTGGTGACTGTCATCTGCCTTTGTTCCCAGGCTTATCTGCCCAGCCAGAAGGACCAGCCTCTGGCTGGGGCCTTGTTAACAAGGCCCGTGGGCACGGGGGAGTGGCTGGGCTGGCTGGGCAGGAGGAGGACGGGTGGGCACAGAAGACATCGGCAGCGAGCTCTCCTCAAGGGAAGCCTGTCTGCCAAAGTGCTGACTGGGGCTGTGGCTGGTGCTCTGATGGGCAGGAACCATTAATGATGTCTCTGCAGCCAGGATTGGCTAGAAGAAGCCCCTGGTCAGCCCTGGAGGTCCCATGGCCAGTCCCAAGCAATGCTGTCCCTCTGCAAGTGGCAGAGCTGCTCCAAGGCAGGCGTCGGGTACCGACGGGCAAGCAGCGCTGCCCCTGCGCCCTGATCTGTGCTGTCCTAGCGGCTGCCTGGGGTTTTCCTTGGGTTTGTTGTGCTGTTTTCCTGCTCTGGACGGCATGTCACTCTCCTGGGACCCCAGCAATTGAGAGAAGTTGATATGTTTACATCCAAAGAGCTGCTTTTAATCAAACATCAATAAGTGCATTTCAGTGAAGCAGAGCCTGAAACGGAGCTCCTCTCCCGGGGCTGCGGCTCACTGGGAACAGGGCCGATGCCTCCACAGCTGCCACAGCCCTGCAAGGCTGTCCTGCCCCTTTGGCACCTGCAGGCATGCACAGCCTCTGTGACCCACAGATCTCCAGCTTGGGCTGAATGAGGGCTGTGCTCCTGCCTGCCAAATGGTTTTCTGATGGTTTTCCATGGCAGGAACTGGGGACAGTGGTCAGGAGCCTGGCAAGGGCTGCCATAGTGCCAAAACTGGGTGCTGAGACCCTAATCCAGGTCTGTGTGCCTTTGTGTTACGCTGTGCACAGTCAGCCCTGGTTTGGCATAGGTGCAAGAGCCTTCATCGGTCCCTGAGCTCTGTCTTCACCCTGGTGGGATATGGAATGCTGGGTTTTGGTCAGTGTTTCCCATTCCTGCCCCTCTCCTGGTGGATCCCTGACTGCAGGCAGACAGGTGTCAAAGCTGGGATAGGAGGGGCACACAGCTGGGGATGGGACAGGGCAGGACTAGGAGAAGTCTTGCTCTGTTTCTTGTAACCCTTGGGTTCCCATGGCCCAGACTGCCATGCCCCAACATCCCTGCTCTTTGCCATCCTCATGCCAGCTTGTGGGAGGCTGTGCTTCCCTCGGGGCAGGATTACCACAGGTGCTGCCCATGGCACTGTCCTGCACCCCACAAACACTGGCAGCTCCAGAGGAAAGGTTTCCTTCGCTGTTAATTGAATTACATTGCCACAGAAAGCCGAGAAGTCGTAGCTCATTAGAGCCTCTTGTGTCCCATTAGAACAGTGTGTGTTGCCTTTGCGGATTGTCATTATCATACATTACTGCGGGACTCAGCACTGCTGTTTGTTTATGCATTACATTTTTTTCTGCTTACCCAGGCTGCCCTTGGTCCCCCAGCCTGTTCCTCCTGCGTGGTGCCTACCACAGCCAGCCCACTGCATGGCACGGGGGTGGCATGAGGTCTTGGCTCTTGAAGCAGGGAAGAGCCTGGCTGGGGATCAGTGCGGCATCCTCACAGCAAGGATCAGCCATCCCTGCACCCACTACTCGAGCAGCACTGGGTGCTGTACCCGGGGTGGGTGGTGACTGTGGCACAGGGTGTCCCCACCATCCCCGTTTGCATATTGGAGTGGCTAAAGATTTAAAAAAAAATCATCTCTGGCATCTGCAATGCAAAGGCGGCCTTGCTGATGGGGAATCACACTCTGTATTCTGCCCAGGTTTATACGAGTGAATTATGCAAATCCGTGATGGAAAACATTCTTCCTCTCATCCTCAGGAGTGTAAAACCTTAGTCAATAATTCATACCCGCACGTCTCAGACTGGAGGCTTTCTCTTCATTATAGTGTGCACTTGGTTATTTGTCTTTCACGTTTTATTGTCTACCCCGGTGTAATGCTATGCATTATAAAATTTATCTGCTTCATTATTTTATGATCCTGAGCTGTATAATGCAGCGAGACGGTTCCGCTTTGGGCTGCGTGGCCTGTTGGTGAGACCCGCATCCGCCGCCTCCCCGGCGGGCTCTGTGGGCTCTGCCGGGGCCGCGCAGCCACAGGTGGCACCTGGTCATGCCCTGGGCGCACAGGTGACCCTCTGCCTCCCCGCAGTCCCAGCCATGATCACCTCCCACCCCAACACCACCATCGCCATCAAGGGACAGACCAAGGAGCTGAACTGCACCGCCCGGGGCGAGCGGCCCATCATCATCCGCTGGGAGAAGGGCGACACCGTCATCGACCCCGACCGCAACATGCGCTACGCCATCACCACCAAGGACAACGGCGACGAGGTCATCTCCACCCTCAAGGTGAGGCCTGGGGGTCCTGCTGGGTGATGGGGGGAAGCAGATGACACAGAGGGTGCGCAGGGAGGGTGTCAGTGGCCCTGGGTGGGTGCCGTGGAGGCTGGCGCTGTGGCTGGGCTCCCTGGGTGGCAAAAGTGAGTCCAGCGGGGTGGGATGGTAAGGAATCCCGCTGGAGGGATTGTGACTCCAACAGTGGCACCATGGTGGGAGCAGGCAGCGATGGCAGGGGGAGGCGGGGGCACGGTGCTCACGGCAGCTCAGTCTGAATTGGCTCCTCTCCCTGAAACATTTGCAGTTGAAACCAGCCGACCGTGGGGACTCCGTCTTCTTCTCCTGTCACGCCATCAACTCCTACGGCGAGGACAGAGGCTTGATCCAGCTCACCGTCCAAGGTACTCGATCCCCCATGCACAAGCCCTGAGGCTCAAAACCTTGCTGCGAGGGTCCCCCTGCTCCTGGAGGGCCTCCCTCCTTGTGTCCCTGACCTGCCCGTGTGTCCCCAAGAGCCCCCTGACCCACCGGAGCTGGAGATCCGCGAGGTGAAAGCCCGGAGTATGAATTTGCGATGGACGCAGCGGTTTGACGGCAACAGCATCATCACGGGGTTCGATATCGAGTACAAGAACAAGTCAGGTAGGTGACAGTGACGTCCCCTCCCTGTGCCACAGCGGGGCTGAGGGCTGGGGCTGGGCTCTGCGGGCAGGTGCGGGGCTGCCCCACCGGCACCTCCAAGGGAATACTCTGCATCCCTGCTCCTTTGATGAAGAAAGGAGAGAGCTGCATTAATGAAATATGGTAATTTCTGTTGGATGGGAGCATTTGAAAGGGAATATTAAAAGAGACAATATTTGTGAAAAGCTGAAGCCCAGATGCACAGTGGCAAGAGAGGGAAGCAGCACATCTTCAAGGGGGACAAAAGCTGGAGGTGCTTGGGGACCTCACCTGCCTGAGCACGGCCCCCTTGGTGCCGCAGACCCCGGGGTGGGATTCGGGTGCTGACCCTCCTGTCTTGCTCCACCGCTCTTCCAGATTCCTGGGATTTTAAGCAGTCTACACGCAACATCTCCCCAACCATCAACCAGGCAAACATCGTGGACCTGCACCCTGCCTCTGTGTACAGCATCCGCATGTACTCCTTCAACAAGATCGGACGCAGCGAGCCCAGCAAGGAGCTCACCATCAGCACGGAGGAAGCAGGTGCCGGTCCCGGCTCAGGCTCTGGGGACAGTGGGCAGGGGTGGCCAGGGACAGCCTTGGGTGAAGATAAGCTGGCTGAGACACAGCTCTCCTAAAGCCAAGGATTTTCCTGATGAGGAGGCTCCTTCCCTGATGCTTCTCAACGTGCTCTTCTGGGTTTGTTTCTCCTCAGCTCCCGATGGCCCTCCAATGGATGTCACCTTGCAGCCAATGACATCCCAGAGCATCCAGGTCACCTGGAAGGTGAGTGAGGCCAGGATGGCTTTCCCTGGCCACAGGGGCTCGGGCAGTTTTCCCATCGTGTCCTGGGACTCAGCATGTCATCAACATTGTGAGGGTCAGGAAGGATTTCCCAGGAAAAATGAAAACCCAAAGGCTGGGCATACAGTTCACATGGGGCCCTTATTAATCCTGTTTTATAACAAGCTCATTATCTCATAGGGTGTCCACGGGGGGCCATGGGGGAGAGAGGATAAGTATGTAAAAAGTGAGATGCCAGGTTGCAAAGTGTTTGAGCAGAGATCGATAAAACTTAGAATCGGATTTATTTTTCCAAAGCTGCCTAATGAAAAATAAAATTGATTATAAAGTTAGGACTTGGGAATGAACTGCTAAGTCAATAAATTTAGGGTTCCAGCTTCTCCCCCCTCCCCTTAAGCACTGAAAAACAGATTAATGGAAAGTAAGATTCTCTTGAAAGATAAGTCACTTCGTTTTAGGAGTATTTCAGCAAGATGGATCGCCCTGGCTTTGTAACATAAATTTGCAATCAACCCTATTGATTTCTTAATGCTTCAGAGAAATATTGTTAAGATTGATCTCAATGTGGCCTCTAAGGCTGCCAGACTTGGGGTTTTCCCTCCTCCTGCTGAACTATTCCAGTTGGGGACTGGTGTTGTCTGGGCACATCCTGCTCCCCAGGCCAGCACTTTTTGGTGGCTTCAAGGACCCATGGGAGATTTTTTTATCCCTATTTTGCTGCTCAATGTATGCACCCAAGTGCTGTAGGGAGAGAAAACAACTTAGTAGCATTGAGAAAAGCCACTGAGGAGAAGTAGTCAGGACATGAAGCCTCACAAGCCTCCTGACCCCGTAGCCCTACGTGACACCACTCCCCATCCCGCCCTCCTCGTTCCTCAGGCCCCAAAGAAGGAGCTGCAGAACGGGGTGATCCGTGGCTACCAGATTGGGTACCGGGAGAACAGCCCGGGCAGCAACGGGCAGTACAGCATCGTGGAGATGAAGGCCACGGGCGACAGCGAGGTCTACACGCTGGACAACCTGAAGAAGTTCGCGCAGTACGGGGTGGTGGTGCAGGCGTTCAACCGCGCGGGCACGGGGCCCTCATCCAGCGAGATCAATGCCACCACGCTGGAGGATGGTAAGGCTGTCCCTCTGACCAAACCAGGCAGTTTTCCTGCTGCCCAGTGACTGGGGGATGCTCAGTCCCTCCCTACCCCATCCCAAGCAGGTCTGGTGTGGTGGATGCCACCAGCAGCACCAGCTGTGTGCACCCTCGCAGCTCCCTGGGGAGGAGCTGGGAGCTCCAAGATGTCAGGACACCCCTGGCACCACAGGGTTTCTGGCACGGTTAGAAGGATGCAAGGTGAATTTAGGCACTGCCGAAGTGCCAGGCAGGTTTCCATCTGGGACTCGTGGCCGATGGCCTCAGTCGCTTTAAAAACAAGGAGAAAAAAGTTTTGCAGTGCGTTTGCTCAGCAGTTTTTCATACTTAATTAAGGCTCTCGTTAGCCTGTCAAACCACGATCGTTTCCTGGCTGCATTAGCACTCCTCCCGGGGTATTCAAGGGCCCCTGTTTTAGCAATAGTGTCTTTTCCATAATTATATTACCTTCATTTCGTTCAAACGGACTATCTGTATTAGTTTATTATACTCTGTCCCTAATTACATGGTGCTTATATTTTTGCACCTAAGTAATATGAAACAATAATCATTTTCAAAGAGGATCGTTACGGTGATGTATTATCATTTAAATGCTCATAAAAATTAGAGTTACCTCTTACGGGGCAATGGGATCTAATTACCTCGCATCCAGCCAGCTCTCCTGCTATCCCTTCCCTGGGAAGCCCAGCCAGTCCCAGTGGACTGACTCCTTGTCGCCATAAGCATGTGTGGTCAGTGGTCCAGGAGGAGTGAAACTGCGTGTTGGAGGCAGAGCACTGCAGGGCAGGACCGGCTCAGGGGGAGACAGAGGAGTGGCGGGATGGGGTCCCATGGGGCTGCAAGGGACGTGGCTCCCTTAGCCTGGCATCTCCACCCTCCTGCTGATTGTCCTCCTCATCCACCCCCTCCCCAGTTCCCAGCCAGCCCCCCGAGAACGTGCGGGCCATCTCCATCACCTCGGACGTGGCCGTGATCTCATGGTCGGAGCCCCCGCGCAGCACCCTCAACGGGGTGCTCAAGGGGTACCGGGTCATCTTCTGGTCCCTCTACATGGACGGAGGTGAGCGCTCGTGGGCAGGAGGCGACAGGGGGCACCCGGGTGGGTGGCGGCAGGGGGCTGACGGGCCCTGTCTCCCTGCAGAGTGGGGCGAGATGCAGAACATCACGACCACGCGGGAGCGAGTGGAGCTGCGGGGCATGGAGAAGTTCACCAACTACAGCGTGCAGGTGCTGGCCTACACCCAGGCGGGCGACGGCGTGCGCAGCAGCGTGCTCTACATCCAGACCAAGGAGGACAGTAAGTGGCACTGCCCCTCGCTCGTGCCACAGCAGCGCCCTGTGCTGCTGTGCTGGAGTGGCTGCGGGGGCGCAGGGGAAACCCCCTGTGAACAGCTATGGGCAGGGCATTTCCCTTTCCCTTTTTTTTCCTTTCCCTTAAGTGCGGATATTTAAATATTTACGCCCCGCCTGCCCTACTTTAATGCCATTAACTCAGTAGCAGAGCGTTCCTGGGCCTGTGTCCTGCAAAGCAGCGCCAGATGCTGGGAGGGAGGTGCAGCTGGGCAGGGTATGGCTGACAGATTAAGGGGATGGCCATTAAAAGCCAGTCATGATTTCTAAACCAGAGCTTGGGCTGCAGTTAACCCTCCTGCCTCAGGCTCACGTGGGGACCAGAGCCACCCATGGAGAGGTGTCCCACGGGCAGACCTGTCCCTGCCTGTACGTGCCCAGTGTGACACCAGTGCTCCAGCTGCTTCCCAGTGTGTGGTGGGCAGAGACCTTGGAGACTTCCAGGCACCGGCTCTGTCACACTCTCCCTCCTCAGTTCCAGGTCCCCCGGCTGGCATCAAGGCTGTCCCATCCTCAGCCAGCAGCGTGGTGGTGTCCTGGCTGCCCCCGGCCAAGCCCAACGGCATCATTCGGAAATACACCATCTTCTGCTCCAGCCCCGGCTCGGGGCAGCCGGTACGTGATGGGGATGGGGGTGAGATGGGAATCACCACCGTGTGCCAGGGAATGCTGGGCTGTCCAAGCAGGAGCGGGAGGGCTGATGCCAGGCAGTAGCAAAGGCCCCTTGGGAAGGTCCATGCTCTGCAGAGTTGTCCAAGGGCATCCATGGATACCCATAATCAGGATATGAGCCCATTGTCTGTTCCCATCCTCCAGCATCTGCCCTGCTCAGTGCTCGCTCCAGAGGGTGAAACGTGCCAGCAGCTGACCAAAAATGAAAAAGAAATCCAACCTGGCCCCATCACTCCTTGGTGAGGGAGAGGTTGATGGGAGGTCTGCAGACTAGTGCTTATCAAAAGCTCCTTCTCAAACTCATTTCACTATCTGAGCCTCTGGTTTCCAGGGCAACATAATCTTTTCATCAAAGCAACTGGTAAAACCGCTGGGATCCGATATTGTTTTCTTGGCATCTTGTCAAAACTGTCATTTGGGTAAAAAAAAAATTATGTATACTATACAGTATTCATATAGGTTTGTCTGCTTTGGGGTACATTTACAGCTGTGGGCCCCGAAAGGGCACGCGTGTGGAGACAGGGAACGTGCAGGTCCCTGCGTGGTCACACGTGTAAATATCACAGCCATCCCGTGCCACAGGGGTGGTGGAGCCCCCATCCCTGTCTGCTGCTGGCATATTGGGATGGGCAGATGCTGTGCAGGGCAGCCCTCTCCCACGTGGTGTGCCTAGAGCAGGGTGACTTTGGCCCTGATGCGATGGGCACTGGCCCTGGCACTTGCTCACAACCAGACTTCTCAGAAGGGCCATGGCAGGGTCGGGACAGTCACTGTGGGCGATGCAGGAGGTGACCCCACACAAGTTTTGGGGACCCCTTGGCCTCTCCCTGTGGCCACAGAGGGTTTGAGGCAGGCTGGTGAGGGGTTGCCCCCACACTGGCCCCTGCCGCAGCTTGGCGGGTGCCAGGGAAGCGTCCTTTCCTTTCCCGGGAACAAACCATGCCGTCGCAGCCATCTGTTCCTCGGGCTCCAGCCCGGGCTCCCTGGAGGAATCACGACACCAGCCGGCTCACACCGGCATTGAGGAACAGGGAGCAGAGCTGAGCCGCTGCTCGGGAGCAAACCCAGAGCATGGCAGTGGGGCGGTGGCAGCGATGGGGTGACGGTCTCACCGAGGCTGCACCTCTTCCCGTCCCGCTCCCCGCAGGCCCCCAGCGAGTACGAGACCAGCCCCGACCAGCTGTTCTACCGCATCGCCCACCTGAACCGCGGGCAGCAGTACATGCTCTGGGTGGCCGCCGTCACCTCCGCCGGCCGCGGCAACATCAGCGAGAAGGTCACCATCGAGCCCGCGGGGAAAGGTACGGCGGGGCTGCCAGGCTGGGGGACACACACCCCTGTCCCCTGCCCCAAGGGCTGCTGGGGCAGCTGGAGGGAAGGGACAGCTGAAGTGACCTGAGGGCAGAGTGAATGCGGCATGGGTGGTCTTAGCTCTGGGGTCTGTGCATAAGGTCCTGCCCACAAGGCTGACCCCCTCCTTGTCCCCAAGCCCCCGCCAAGATCATCTCCTTCGGAGGCACCGTCACCACGCCGTGGATGAAGGACGTGAGGCTGCCGTGCAACTCCGTTGGGGAGCCAGTGCCTGCCATCAAGTGGACCAAGGACAGGTACTGAGGGGGCTGCCAGCTGTGCCAGGGGCCGGTGCCATGTGCTCTGCCCTTGCTGTGTCACACACGGCTGAAACACCCTCTCCCCTCCCGGCAGCGAGGACTCTGCCATCCCCGTGACGGTGGACGGCCACCGCCTGATCCAGGCCAACGGCACCCTGGTGCTGCGCTCGGTGAAGGCCGAGGACTCTGGCTACTACACCTGCACCGCCACCAACACCTGGGGCTTCGACACCATCATCATCAACCTGCTGGTGCAAGGTGAGGGTTCCCACCTCCGTGTCGGGGAGCAGGGGCCCTGCACAGACATGCTCTGTCCCCGTGCTGTTGCTGCCCGGTGCTCAGTGGGTGAAGCACCCCGGGCTCTGTCCTCCACGAGGGGCTCGTGCTGGCCCAGGGCTGAGTGAGAGGTCTCATTGGCACTTTTGGGGAGCACGGTTTGGGGCACTTTAGTGTGTGTGAGGTGCTCATGGGCTTTCCCTCCTCCTTAGTGCCCCCGGATCAGCCCCGCCTGACTGTCTCCAAGACCTCGGCATCATCCATCACGCTGGCCTGGATCCCTGGGGACAACGGGGGCAGCTCCATCCGAGGTAGGGCTGCTGTGAGCAATGGGGCTGGTGCAACCACCTCATCCCAGAGCCATGAGTGCCTCTGCTGCTGAAAGCTGAGGCTCATGGAACATGTTTTCATGCCTTTCAAGCACACCCCTGCACACTGTGCCACATTTTTTGTCTCTGTGCCCCGATTTCCCCCTCTCCAAAATGCCTCAGAAATGCTCCAGAGTAAGGGTGATGCTTCTGAGCTCGTAGCAGGGCCTTCCAGCCCTGAAGAGGGGATTGTGAGGTGTTTTGGACAAGCTGCAGGGACTGAGGTAGCTAAGGAAGGGCACATCATTAAGTGCTCAGATGCTGGTGGCCAGGATCAGCCACAGTGCTGTTCCATGTCTCCCAGCAACTCTGAACCCACTAGGACAGGAATTGTCCCCTGTCCCTGCCAGGCTGAGGATTTCAGGAGGGCTCCAGGAGCATCCCTGCTTTCCCAAGCCTCCTTTCTGCTCTGATTCATCTCATGAATTATACGTTGAAACAGCTGCACACGGAGGGGGGAGCGGGGAGTGAGGAAGGAGACCTTGCTTACAATTAATTAAAAGCATGAAAGTAATTACAAGCAAATCTCCCCAGCCAGCAGCCTTTCACTCCAGCGGACTCTGTTGATAAATTTGGTTATAATTGGATTAGAAATATTAAAAACATGCTGCATGTACAAAATAAATAAATAACCGGTGGCAGGCACCAGGGTGCCAGGCACCATGGGTGGTGTGGGGGTGTCAGGGCTGGTGTTGACACTGCTGGGAATCGTGTACCCACAGCCCTGGGAAGGTCCAAGGATTACCACCATAGGGAAGCCTTGGTGCTTACAGAGCACCTTCACATGGGTCCTTTGGCATCACCATGCCAGTGCCCAGGTGGTGTCAGCACCAGAGTGGTCCTGCAGGCTCTGCATTGTGTGGCTTGTGACACACAGAGCAAGGCAGAAAGCCTACTCTTCTCTGTTATCTTTATTTGAGAATTGGCAAAATAGCCTGCAAAGATGTGTCAGTACACCATGAAAGCTTGGTCAGCAGCCAGGGCAGCAGGGTTTTGCTGTCCCGGGGAGCACCAGTGCCCTCGGTGCCGTGTCCCTCATCCCCAGCTCCATGTGCCTCTCCCGGAGAAGCCCAGACCAGCCATCTTCAGGCTTGTTGGTGGCAGCGTAACAGGTTTGCTCATCTAGGACACAGTGTGCTTCCTAATACTCTTCATCACGGGAGAGGAGGCGGCGTGCAATGACAGAAGCAACTTCCCTGCAGCTTCCCGAGGGAGCTAGTTAATTCCGGCTTTCCCTTTATAGCCTCGCACCAGTCAATCACAGTGCGCACTCCCCTGTGGAACCAAGCAATGGGGCCATGCTGGTGGCACTGGGGGCGGGCAGCGTGTGACTGGGGCCCTCTGGCAGAGCACTCAGGAGGTGGTGGGGGCGGTGCCCACACTCCTCTTGTCCTGTGTGGTGGGCAGAGTGGGCTGATTCCACCACCACTCATAAGCACACAGTGGTGCGCAAATTGGTGTGTAGTGGGTGCCCTGGTGCTGCTGGGCTGCGTTGGATTTGGGCACTGGGTGTGCCAAGGTGGGAGAGGGTACCCACAGGCTCCGTGCCAGCCATAACCCCTTCCTCTCGCCCTCGCCCCTGTGCCTGGGGGTGACTCTCTGTCCTTGCTCCCACAGGCTTTGTGCTCCAGTACTCAGTGGACAACAGCGAGGAGTGGAAGGACGTGTTCATCAGCTCCTCCGAGCGCTCCTTCAAGCTGGAGAGCCTCAAGTGTGGCACGTGGTACAAGGTGAAGCTGGCGGCCAAGAACAGCGTCGGGGCCGGACGCATCAGCGAGATCATCGAGGCCAAGACCCACGGCAGAGGTGAGCCAGCCCCACGGTGTCCCTGGGGGGGACACGGCGGTCCCCTCCCCGCCACCGCCCTCCTGACAGCCCCTCTCCCGCAGAGCCCTCCTTCAGCAAGGACCAGCACCTCTTCACCCACATCAACTCCACGCACGCCAGGCTGAACCTGCAGGGCTGGAGCAGCGGGGGCTGCCCCATCACCGCCATCGTCCTGGAGTACCGCCCCAAGGGCAACTGGGTGTGGCAGAGCCTCCGCACCAACAGCTCCGGCGAGGTTTTCCTCACCGAGCTGCGCGAGGCCACGTGGTACGAGCTGCGCATGAAGGCCTGTAACAGCGCCGGCTGCGGCAACGAGACCACGCAGTTCGCCACGCTGGACTACGACGGCAGTGAGTGGGGGACGGGGCGGGGGGCACGCTGTTCTTGGGGGTTCCGGGGCGCCCATCGCCCACCCGCCCACCCTCTGCCCTAGGCACCATCCCCCCGATCAAGTCTGCCCAAGGGGAGGGCGACGACGTGAAGAAGCTCTTCACCATCGCCTGCCCCGTGATCCTGGCCACGCTGGGAGTGGCCCTGCTCTTCATCATCCGCAAGAAGAGGAAGGAGAAGCGGCTGAAGAGGCTCCGAGGTGAGACGAGGCTCAGAGGCTCAGTGCACAGGACCAGGACGTGTTCCTGGACCACCTTGTTGTGCTCTAAACATCTCCCTTAAAAGAAACTCTTCCTTTTTTTTTTTTTTTTTTTTTTTGTGTCTCTTGCACAGATGCCAAGAGTTTGGCTGAGATGCTGATCAGGTGGGTCTCGGAGCTGCCTGTGGCTGGTGCTGGGTGGGGAAACGGGAATGCTTGGTGTTGAGGGCTGATCCTGGATGCTTTTAAGCCCGGGTTCACCCCTGTGTAGTTCAGACCTTCCTGGGCTCAGGCCTGCAAAGGTTGTGTCAGTGCCCCTGTAGCACAGCAGCCTGTTGTTCCTGGCTGCTCCTGCCTGCTGGAGGGTCCTGGCACACACCCTGGAGCTTGCCTGGGCAGAGCTGAGCCCTGGGTGGGCTGGCTGGTGGCAATGCCCAGCCCGTCCTAGGCTGGAGCCGCCGGGGCTGTCTCTGGTAATGGCCGGGTCTGCGTCCCCTCTTACCTCACAGCAAGAATAACCGCAGCTTTGACACGCCGGTGAAGGGGCCCCCGCAGGGCCCCCGACTGCACATCGACATCCCGCGGGTGCAGCTCCTCATCGAGGACAAGGAAGGCATCAAACAGCTGGGTGAGCACAGGCAAATCTCCCATCCCCCTTGTGCCCCCCAGGTCCAGGGGAATCCCATGGATAGGCTGAGTGTGGGCCAGCAGGCGCCTACAGCGAGCTCCTGGCCAGAGAGAGGTCTGAGCTGCAGCTTCTTCCCACAGGGGATGACAAAGCCACGATCCCGGTGACGGACACGGAGTTCAGTCAGGCAGTGAACCCCCAGAGCTTCTGCACGGGCGTCTCGCTGCATCACCCCGCTCTGATCCAGAACACGGGGCCCCTCATCGACATGTCGGACATCCGCCCCGGCACCAGTGAGTGGTGGCAGTGCTGCGGGTGGGTGTGCTGGGAGCAGCACGGGGGGGCTTGTAGACCCCTGTCCCCCAGCAGGGGCCATGCTCCAAGCAGCTGCCGGTAAGGCAGAAGGAGCGGGCAGTGCTCCAGGGAGATGGGACGGCGTCCTGGCTGTCTGTGGGAGGGACCCACCGTGACCGTGTCACCTTCGTGCCTTAGACCCCGTGTCGAGGAAGAGCGTGAAGTCTGCGCACAGCACCCGCAACCGCTACTCCAGCCAGTGGACCCTCACCAAGTGCCAAGCATCCACCCCGGCACGGACCCTCACCTCGGACTGGAGGACAGTGGGGTCCCAGCACGGCATCACGGTCACCGAGAGCGACAGCTACAGCGCCAGCCTCTCGCAGGACACAGGTGTGCCAGCACTGCCCAGAGGCTCCCTGGCACTGCTGCTGGCAGGGATCTGCCTGTTTGGGGTGCACAGGTTCACTGGCCATGACCCCAGACTGTGAGTTCAGGGCAACTGCAGAAGTAGAACTTAGTCAGTGGGATCGTGGAACCATGACTTGGTGGCTCTGAGCAGCCAGATGTGTGCCCAGCTCTGGGAACAGACAGAATCATGGTATCCTGGAGTGGTTTGGTTTGGAAGGGACTTTTAAGATCATCCTCTTGCATCCCTTGCCCATGGCAGTGACACCTTCCACTAGACCAGGTTGCTCCATGCCCTGTCTAACCTGGCCTTGCAGATGGCCGGGTGTATCCCAGCAGAGACAGCCTGGGCATTCCCATGATGACAGTGACGTGGAAAAAGGTATTCCCAGGGCAAGAAAAATTCCCAGGCAGGTGACACATCCTCTCCTCCACAGACAAGGGCCGGAACAGCATGGTGTCCACGGAGAGCGCCTCATCGACCTATGAGGAGCTGGCACGCGCCTACGAGCACGCCAAGCTGGAGGAGCAGCTGCAGCACGCCAAGTTCGAGATCACCGAGTGCTTCATCTCCGACAGCTCCTCCGACCAGATGACCACGGGCACCACGGACAACGCCGACAGCATGACCTCCATGAGCACCCCGTCCGAGCCCGGCATCTGCCGCTTCACCGCCTCCCCGCCCAAGCCCCAGGACAGCGAGCGCGGCAAGAGCGTGGCCGTGCCCATCCCGCACCGCGCCAGCAAGAGTATGTACAGCTCCTGCCCGGCCCCTGCCCCGCCCCAGAACTGTCCCACCACCCCAGGAGCCCTTCCCATGCTTGTATTCCTTTGTGTTCTCTGTATTTCTCCCTACTCTTCAATATTCTTCCTCTATTGCTTAATATTGTTCCCCATTTCTTCTGGTATTCCATCCAATTCTTAGTCTTCCTTTCAATTCCTTAGTATTCCTTCAAGTTCCTTCGTATCTTTTTTTTCCCCAGTTCCTTGCTATTTCTCTGCATTCTTTAGTATTCTTTCCCATTCCTTAATATTTTTTTCCCCCATTCCTTGGTATTTTTTTATATTTTAATAGCAGTAATGCTATAGGGATAGAGGTGTTATTATTTTGTCTTTTATATTTGTATCATATAAGTGTTTTACATCTACATGTAAATCCTTAAATTAAGGTACTACAGCTGCAGATGATGCTGCAGAACACAATTAAAGGCAGTAGTGTAATACAACAGAAATATAACACTATAACACCTATAAGAGACAATATAACAATGCTGGGTCTTATACATGCGTAGACATAAAACCTTAAATTAAGGTGATGACTATATATGATGCTATATAACACAGCATAGCAGAATCTATTATTGCAGCACAGACACTACTTACACTGGCAGAGTAAAACCTTCCATATAACTTATCTATCACACTGCTGTGGGCTCTAACAGGTGCTGCAGAGAGTAGAAGGGATATTTACCATGATGCTTTACAGAATAGGTGATCTTCACCTACAGAAGTACCACTGTGATATATCACAGATTAATAACAAGCATCCTGCCATACATGACATACACATCTTATAGTGTGTTACAGCTGAACAGAGATGACATGCAGCTTACACAACATATTATAAAACATATACAATTAAAAGCAAAAGTCTTATATTGTCTCTTGCAGGTCTAGTATATAACACACATATAAAAATGCAGTGTCATAAATACAAAATTCAAAATATATAAATACAAAATGCAATAAATACAAACGTGTGCCCTGTGTTCTGTAAGAGACGTCATGGATGTACAGGGACTATTTACACAAAGCACATTACTGTACAGAACACATATATGTCCCATCAATCCTTGTTTGCATCACACTAATAAAATAACATCATATAATACATTGCATATACATAGTATACTGTATTATAGATAGCTGAAAACATAATAACACATAAAAAAGAATGCTGTGATAGTGTTAAGATCTTTTATTACATTGTACACTTAGCAGTACATTATTACTACTTTTACATCATAATGCATTCTTACCCTTAGAATTAATACATTAGCACACTTCGCAGTACATTATTGTTCCTTTTCCATTATAACGCGTTATTACTCTATACATTACGATATTACCAATAGGACTATAATACTTTATTGCTCCTACATTACAGTATTACCAATAGTGTTACATTATGATACCTCGTAGGACATCGTATCCAACATCGCCCACTCGAGTTTGACACGTCCCATCCCTGGTGGGCCAATTTTGGGTTGAGGACGTGTTGTGTTCCGTATGACAGGACACACCATCACGCACAGAGGGCGGCGGGCAGAGGGACCACCCCAGAGCCTCACGTGCCTCCTCTTGCCTTGGCAGGTGACTACTGCAACCTCCCGCTGTACGTCAAGTCGGACGCGTTCTTCCGCAAGCCGGACGCGCACGAGCCGTGCCCGGTGGTGCCCCCGCGGGAGGCCTCCATCCGGAACCTCGCCCGGGCGTACCACGCGCAGGCCCGGCACATGACGCTGGAGCCTGGCACCAAGCCCCTGGGGCTGCCTCCCCCGGCCTCGGCCGCAACCACCTTACCTCAGAGGACTCTCCCCATGCCCGGCACAACCGGCACCGCGGCCGCGCCCGCCGCCAGCGCCGCCCCGGCTCCCCCCGCCGCGGCCGAGCCCCCCGTCGCTGCCGCCGCCGCCGAGACACGGGTGCCCACGCACTCCAAAGTGGGGGGCTCCAGGGACTCACTGCTAGAGATGAGCACGTCGGGGGTGGGCAGGTCTCAAAAACAGGGCGCCGGAGCCTACTCCAAGTCCTACACGCTGGTGTAGGGCCACCCACCAGATGCTGCTCGTCCCCCCCCCGACCCCACCCCGCGCCATTTATATTTAATTAACAAACTTGTACATAATGAACTCTTTTGTATAAAAATGAAGCTATTTTCTTCTTCTCCGAACAGAAAAAGAAACCAGGGCACAAAGAATTTGATGTTACAGATTTAAAAATATAATATATATGTAAACATATATATATATTTCACATCATTTTGAAAGGGGCACAAGGAAAGACTCAGCGACTTTTTTTTTTCTTTTCTCTCCCTGATCTTGTCGGTGGTTTTAAAAAGGAACGTCTCCGAGACATTGCATGCTATTTTACTGTTCTGAAAACAGCAGGAGTTGCTTCAATTTGCAAATGCTTATGTGTTAATACCTTTTTCTATGAAAAAAAACCCAGCGCTGTGTGCAATAAAGGTTATGTTTATACGTGGGCGTTTGTTAAGTGAGCAGGGAATTAAGGCAGAGCAGGGCAGGAGGATGGAGAGGGACAGCCCAGGGCAGCCCAGTGTACAGAAATACTAAGACATGGGATTAAATATTAAGGAATACTGAGAAAAGGGATTAAATATTAAGGAATACTAAGGCACTTACGGACCTGCAGAGCCGTGGGGTAGGAGGAGGGTCAGGGATGGGAACAGGGTCTGAGTGGGACAGCCCAGCCACAGCCAGACTGTGCCACAGCACCGGGTCACTGGTAAGTCCAGCCCCAGCCCAGGGTGAACCAAAGTGCCAGACAGGAACGCTGGTCCAGCTCATCTGGAGGGGTGAACCGATGCTGGGACCCTCGTGAGCCGCGGTGCGGCTGCGGTGCCGCACGGCTCCAGCATCTCAAGGTAAGTGCAGGGCAGCTCCAGCATCCTACCCAGCATCCAGCAAGGCACAGCAGCTCCTCACAGCAGGGCCTGGTTCCCTGTGATGTGGCAGCAGGGAGAGAAGGAGGAGCAGCACCACTGCTGAGCACAGTGAGCGGCGAAACACGGCACGTGAAGTGGTGAAGTGCAGCACAGTGTGGAGCCCAAGAAAGCCAGCACAGTGCCATGGATCGTGATGTGTCTGCCCTCCATCGTGGTGAATCGTGGCACAGGACACGGTACAACACTGCACAGGTGCCCAGGACACAGGGCACTGTGGCACACCATAGCACAGTGGAACACCATAAAGCCTGGAACAGCCCCCACCATAATTGGTTCTTATTTTTCTCTTTATCACCAGCCACAGCAATAAACCACCAAAGAGATGCAGGTTCTACTTTCCCCTTTAATATGTAGTTGTGAAAGCAAGAGCAGCTGAAGCTCAGGCAGGAGCCAGGGGCTCTGTTCTGCTACCCCAGGAAGGCAAAAATAGCTCAGGCCATTATTAATTCTTGTTCCAGTAGCCCAAAGTACAACTTCACCTTCCTGAGGAGCTTCTGGTGCTTCGAGGTCTAATTAACGAACTGCACTTTCATTTCCTTATTTCCTGTAATTTATAAGCTCAAGTTTTCATCAGTTCTCCATCCATGCTTGCTACCCACTGGTTCCAGCGTTTTCCTTGCACATACACTTCCTATTTTAACTCAAACCAGCAGTTGGAGCATCTATACACAGGTTTGTACCACTCTCTTTTTTTTTCCCCTCTTTACAGGGTTTAATTCATCAGTTATGATCAAGTGCTGCAGAGATCACTTTTTCAATCTCTCCATGATTTTTTTACAGTGTAGTACCCAAAGAAAAAAATTACATAGAAATATAGTGACTGGTGCTAGTGGTGACATTACCTGCAGTCTCCACATGCAGCAGTACCCTTCCCTGCCTGCTGGCACACTGGTCAGCAGATCCTCCTGTGCCATCTGGTTTTTCCTAACTAAGGTAACTCCTGAAATCCTGCAGAGCTGGAAGCACTTTGGCAAGAGCCTGGCAGCTGTTCACCCCTGGGGCTCGAGAAACAAGCTGTTAAGACAATTTCTTATGCCCATTTTTTTATGGTTTTTGGGCATTATTCAGGTACCACTCAGAGCCAACCTCTGCCAAGGAGCATCTTGCATGGAGAGGGGCACCTTCCCCACACAGGCTGGTGTGGAGGCATCAGGGATGACACCCCAAATGCCAGGGCTGCTATTTCCCACTTGTGTTCTTGCACCAACCCCCACTGACCCCTGTAAGATTTTCTTAGGTACTAGGCACAAGTTTCCTTATTAATTCAATTATTTTAACAGCTCTTTGGAGACAAAACCATGGTAAGTTTCCAACTTAGCATGAAGGAACTCACAGATTTTGCACTGTGTTTGTACACAGAACATGAGCACAGCAGCTGAATGGGGTCAGTCAGGCAACCCACTGGTCCCCACAAGCAACTTGTCCAAAGGCAGCTCTGTCCCACACTGGCCAGTGTTTGCCATCAACCAAGGGAAACCAGTCCTGCCCATTCTGTCTCTCCCCAAGAGCAGTGGAAAGTGGTGACAGCAAACCAGCATCTCTCAAGCATTTTTGTAAGGATTTCAAAACCAGTTCAGAGCACATTTGACTTATAAACCTTTACATAGTTACAGATTAAAGAAAAAAAAAAAAAGCCTCATCTTAAAGCAGGATCACCACCAGGCAACACCTCCAAAAATGCCAATACCAGGCTCAGAATAGAAACAGAAGAGAAATTAGAATTAGAAATAGAAAAGGCAAGCGTGTTGAGCTGTAAGAGTAAGTAGATTAGCAAGATAAAACGCAGGACAGATTAACAGAGATTAATACGTCTTTATTGGAATTGGCTAGTACAGATTTCCTTCTACATCTTAGCAAGGATTCTCCCCCTTCCCTTCCCCAGCAGGCACAAGCCTGCACAGTTTAATGCAGCCCAAATTTCCAGCACTCACCCATGAGACCCCCACACCCCCCTGCTCCCAACGAGCCCACTGCCCTTTGCCACAGCAGGATCTGCAGGAGAACAGTGAATTCAAGCCACACCAGCCCAACTCTGCCTTCAGCAGCAAACAGATGCTCAGAAATCCAGAGTTTCATTTCAGGTCTGCTTTACCAAGCTGTCTTGCACAGCACTGCAGCCAGACCCCAGGTTATCTGCCACACACTCCTCCTGGTGTCAGCCAGCCCAGGCTGCCCCCTCCACCCCAGTGTCACCAGCCCTGCTCCAGAGGAGAGCCATGAGCACTGGATGCCACCACAGCCAAGCACAGGCGGAGTCCAGACACCCAACACCACCCCTCACAAGCTGAAGGTAAGCAGGGGCAGCTGGGGACAGAGCCCTGGTAAGGAGGGCTGAGGGTAATTATGGCTGGAGAGGAAAACCAAGGGCTCTTGGGGCACAGCTCAGCAGCTCTGCACAGAAACCCCAACAGCAGAGCCAGCAAAGCAGCACTGGAGCCCACGCTCAGGGCTCTGAGCCAGCAGCCCCTCCATGCCCTGCTCCTTGCCCCAGACCCCCCAGTCTCCCCTCACCCCCCTGCTCACAGCAAATCTCCCAGTTCTCTGCTGGCCCAGAGCTCTATGCTCTCATATTCCCTCTTTCAAGCTGCAAACACCAGCACTCAGAAACAGAGACACTCAGACCCAAGACTCTCCTGGGGGTCGTGTCCCTGCCTGACCAGGAGCAGGTCTCTGTTCAGCTTTGCTGCACCAAAACACCAGACCAAGGGGCTGGGTGGGCTCTAACCCAAACTCCAGTGTTACCAGAGGGCTGTCTCAAGAAGAAAAGCGGGTTCAGCCTCAGGAGACAGTCCCACCCCACTCCTGCTCTGGCACCCCAACGAGTTCTCCACAAGAAAAGGTAAGACCAGCTCACAGCTCAGCTCCTCAGTTGCCTGCAGCACGTCCCCTCGGTGACATTCCCACTCCAGGCTGGCTCCTGGACACTGTGCTGGCACCTCTGCCAGCCAGTCACCCAGAGCATAGGACAAAGGCAGTTGTTCCACCGGACTCCAGAGGCACAGGGGAGGGTCAGTGCTCAGTGAAACGAGTCCCAGCTGGGCAGTGACCAGCCAGCACAACCACCCTCAGCTGTGCAGGGCCCCACTCCCACCCACACAGCTGCTGGGACTCACTTACTGTGACCCAAGGGCTGGCCAAGGACAGGCTTGCAGCATCACCCCCTGTTCCCAGGTCCCCAGCAGCCCCTCTCCAGCTGTACCCTGGCGCACGGGGCAATGCTGTCTGGGGAAGGACTGAGCAGGATGGAGAGCTCACTCTGAGCAGCGACCAACACAAGGGCAGAGAACCTACACCCGCACCAAGGGGGTGCAGGTGTAGGTTCAGAGGGCAGGTTCACAGTCACCACAGCCCCAAATGTCTCTGGGGTACAGAACAGACAAACAGGAGGGACAGTGCAGGGCACGGGTGGTTGATGTATCTACTTCTTTTCCTGCTTCTGCTGCTGGTACCTCCTGAAGTGGGTCTGGATGGTGATGGCTGCCCTCTCCGTAGGGTCGCTGAAGAACTTGCTATCCTTGCTGGCATCAGGGGTCACATCACCTGGGGTGACAACAGAGCATCACAGTGAGCACAGGCAGTGCTGGTGGCCCTGAACAGGCTGCACAGAGCAGGGCAGGGCCCTGGCACCACCCCCACAGGGTCAGTGGCCTCCCCAGGCTCCCAGACAGGACATCTTTCCTTGCTGGGGAGGTCAAAGAGGCTGGAGAGCTCAGAGCGTGAAACCACAACTTCCACTGGCTCACAGAGACATCTCCAGGGCACAAGGACCAGGGAACAGGAGGCAAAGCAAAGCCCAGCCTCCCTGGCAGCACTAAGCCCTCTATTTACACAGCTCCACTCCCCAAAGACAGCAGCTTCCCCACGTTTAATCACCACGTATGATGCTCACTTACTTTCGCACACACAAATAAGATTAGAAAAAAAGCCCGGCACTGTACAGCAATAAAGCTCTCATGCTGACAAATGGGAGCCCTCCCCGCTCCTGCTTAATGTGGCATTAGGGAAGTATTGTGAAATTCAACAGGAACTGCATCAAAGCCACTCAGCAGTGCTCCTCTAAGCCAGTGTGTCACTGCTAAGCACCCCCCGAGCAGCCATCAGGAATCCTGGGGCCAGATGCTGCTGTATAAACTCACCGCTGTCACCTGAACCCATTTCCCTTCACAGCCTAAAAGAAATTGCCAAGTAAAAAGGTAAATAAGAGGAGTCCACGTTGGGAAGGGGCTTCCTCCTGCCCTGCTTAACAAGACACACCATCAGCTGTAAATCCTGCACAATGCACAAGTCCAAGGGCAGAGGCTGAGGACCACGGGGCAGGTACTGCTGTGCCTGGCAGGAGCAGCCCTGGCTGTGTGGGCTGCCCAGAGCTCCACAGGAAACACACCTGCCCAAGGAGCTCAGGAACTGTCAGCCTGGGGACCTGCACCTACTGCAGGGCAGTGAAACCCCTAAAGCAGCGACCAGGCTGGCCAGAGCTCCTGGTCCATCCAGGAGGGACGTCACAGCAGCAGTCCCAGCCCCCACTGCCCCTTATCCGATTGGCACCAAGAATAGAACTGCTCAAAATCCTCTTTGCTGAGCCCCTGACTTCAGCAGAGGGGCAGAGCCTTGGAGACCACAGCAAGGAGCAACAGGGGCTGAATTCCAGGAGGGTTTACCAGAAGGAGGAGAAGAGGAAGAGGGGCTGTTGTGGGAGATAGTGTGGGTTCTCCCCAGCGTGACCCCATGGGAGTCAGTGGGGCAGGTTTCAAGGGAAGAGGGGAGAAGGGATTTGCACAGCCACACATGTACTGCTATACATTCAGTTATCCATCCCTGGGACCTTCACTGGCTGATACTACACATATTAACAAATATCTCACCATTAAATATCCTTTAATAATGTCACAGGGACAGATTTCTGGAAGCAGAAAGACAGCAAGAAGGACGGAGGTGCTGCAGTGCCTGCTCTCCTGCTGCATCCATGGTCCCAGCCCCAAGTTTCCCCTATTACCTGGGCTGGGTTTTTTTAACTGCCTCCCTGCCTGCCCCATACTCACCTTTGTCTCCAGAAAGTGAGTAGACGCTGTTGTGCCGAGAGCTCCTGCCTCTCTAGAAAGGTGGAGAAGAAAACTAAGAGTCAGTTATATCCCAGGCAGAGGCAGTGAGGACAGTCCCTTCCAGGCCAGCTGGGAATCTCTGAAAGGGACAGGACCAGCCCCACCAAGCTCTCCAATGTCCATTGCCTTTGGGAAACTGGAACGTGATTACTGTTGTTTCTTTAAAGAGCACTGATTAATTAATCTGCATTTGTGAAAAGACCTCCAAGGAGAGGCAGGAAAGAATTTTGTATCCAGGCTCAGAGCTGTGAGATGTGCCCAGTACATCTCAGAATGGATGTTGGCACAGATTATCCTCACTGGATCTGCATTTCAAACCAGCAAGGAGACAGGCTTGCTGGGTTTGCTTTCCCCATTCCAGCCCCTACACTACGAACCTGCAGCTCCTGGGAAGCCAGGTCAGCTAGGGGATATTCCCATTCCTAAAAATTTCCTTGAATTTGTCTACAAATACCTCTCCTACATTTTTCATCTAATCCCACCTCCTGACACCACCTTATTTTCTGTCTTTCAGGGGGGAAAGAGAAGAAAACCTCTCCCCCCTTGCCCACGCCTCCTGCTCCGAGCAGCCTGCCTGGCTGACGCAGCTGCCTCCTGCAGCTGGCAGTGCCACCCCCGAGCCAGCTGCCCTGGCCGTGCCCCCAGCCCTCACCTCGCTGTCCCGGCTGGTGCGGCGGCTCTGGGACACGCACTGGATCTGCCAGGGCAGGGGCTGGTACACCAGGTAAGGCAGGGGCTCCTCTCGGAACAGGTTGGTCTCCAGCTGCACACAGAAAGGGTTTGCAGCAGGTTAGGGGACAGGACAGAAAGGGGAAGAGCAACAGAAATCGCTGCTCCTCCACATGCATCACCAGTGATCAGAACCCTTCCCACCACCACCCACGGGCAACACTGAGGCCGTGGGGCTCCCAAACCTCCCAGACAGGGTTTAAGCAGGCACAGAAGGCCATTCCCACCATGGTAAGTGGAGACCACTGCCTCCTCTCCCTGCCCCCACAGAGAGCAGCCCTAGACAGGGGAGAATCAAAACGGAAGCAATAAATCCCAGCTGCTGCCAGGGCAGCCCCGACTCACCTGTCTGACCACCCTCACCACGAAGAACAGCGCTGTCATCAGGGTGCCCAGCATGGCCGGGGTGTCCCAGGGGCTCCCTCTGTCCCGGGAAGGCACAGCTCTGGGAGCAGAGCACGGTGATGTCCAAGCAAGCAGCCCGGGACTGAAGTGCCCCTCCTTGGGCAGGCAGAGGCCAAGCCCTTAATGAGCTTATGGCTCGAGCTCCTCCTGGTGAAGTAATTGAGAGCTGCCCTTTTGACTTCTAATCGCCGAGTTTCTCCAGCAGACACACTGCTGGCATTCCAGGAAAAGCAAATCCCCTTCTCCACGTACACAGGCAGGGCAGTGAGCACAGACACACACGCACAGCCCACCCCAGGCTGGGCTCAGATCACGGCAAAACCCCCACAGCAGGAGGCTCTCACAGTCCAGACAGGACCTGGGATGTCTCAGAGCTGCCCTGTGCTCTTTGCACAGCAGCTGCTCGGGAGTGGGGTAGGGGACCTGTCCCCAAAAGTGCCTACCCAGACAGCTTGTGCTGCCATCAGAGAGCTCCTCTTATCCAGCTCTCCAGCAGGCAAAGACACACAGTGCAGACCATACACAGCAGGAACTGGGGCAAGTCAAGGCTTGGTGGTGTTCTCTTTTTAAGGACAAAACTACCAGCCCCCAGTTCTGCATGACCAGCTGATCCACACACTGTGCCTCACCAGTCCTCCAGCTCCCACAGGTGGCTGGCCAGGAAGCCACAAGGGGACAGGAACAAGCCATGGGAAGAGAGAAGAACGTCACCAATCCTCCCTAATTCCAAGGGAGAGCATTACTCAGCAATCCCACCACAGGATCCCAGAGGCACCCAGTGCACTGCTGGGGGAATTCCTGGCTGCTCCCAAATACCTGGGAAATCAGCAGCCACAGCCAATCTCCAGTCACAGAGTTTTAACAGATCCCAAGTAGCCAGAGAGAAGCTCCAGCACAACACCTTGTCTTGGGCTTGTAGTTTTGGTTTTCAGCTTGTTCTCTCCCTGCATTTGCTACCCTGACCAGATACTTAAAAGAATAATGGTAAAGCCACAACGAGCTGAAGCAGTCTTGGAAATTGCCAGAAATGACCTTGACAAGACAAAACATGAGACAGCCCAGAGACAAGCAAGGGAAAGATGAGAGGCAAGTACAGCTGGATATCCAGAGCTACAACAGAACAGAGCTACAACCATCACCATCACACAAAACAGGCTCATGTTGATTTAATTTTGTACAAAACCAGATACAGCTGCAATCCCAGGTTTTAACAGGAAAAAGGAACATGTTTCAAACTGAGTTATTGTTAAAAAAAAATGGCATTTCCCTGCAGCACTAATCCATGCTTCTCCCAACACACAGAGTGGACTCAGTGATACAGCTTTGGCCACAGTGAGCCAGAACCATGAAGTCTCTGCTAAAAAACCTGACTGGAAGGATTCCCATGTTTCCCCCAGTATCCAGGAAACTAAAAGCAAAATCCCTACAGACAGGGGCTGGTGCAATCTGACAGCAGATGGGAAACCCGTGTTTTGATCCCTCCCTTCCTAGAGAGGACTAAGGCTGGCTGAGTAATTACAAAAATTCTAAGAACATCAGCAAAAAAAAAAAAGAAAATTAAAATAAAATATACAGACATTCTTAAGAGAGTTTTAAAATGATGTTCATCAAAAATATATTTCTATTTGCATGTAAACATCCCCCTGCCACGCTCACGGCGTGTGCCAGCACACACCACCCAGGAGCAGAGCAGGAGGGGGCTGTGCATCATCACCCACCCGAGGAGCACACACAGCACGGAGGGTGAGGGGCATCTCAGGAGAAATGGCTTTGAAGATCATTTTTCACAGATGGGATCCCTTGAAGTGCAGGCGTCCTCATCAGGCGAAATGGCAAGTGGCTCGGCATCTTTTCAGGGCATAAAATATTTAGAGTCAGCTTGGAGAAAATACTGACAAATACAAGCAAATACCACATTCCTGCTCAGCAGTACGAAATCCTGACCCCTCCCCACTGGGCAGAGCAGCACCATCTGCCCCTCCCAGCTCGTGCAGCCCAGTGGGCTGGGATACACTCTGGACACGGCCTTCCCCAGGGAGCACGACTGCAGCCACCCAGTGAGCAAAGCCACCAGCCCCCATCTCGCAGCTGAGGACCAGGAGCTGCTCACCCCAACCCCTCAGCCAGCTTTCCAGTCTTCAGAGCCCGTCCCACAACCCTCCTCTCCCAGGATCCCTGTGGAGCTGCTGCAGGAGCAGCCAGACCAGGCTCCCCAGCCCTGTACAGGGAAGCAGACCCCAGCTGCTGAGCTGAGCTCTGGATCCCTCTCCCCAGGGCATGGAAGGACGCAGGTGGGGCTCTGTCTCGACATTCACAGGAGACTGAGCTCCTCAGCAGTGCCTGCACCAGCAGACACTCCTCACACTCTCCTGCCATCCCTGCTCCCGCTGCCACTGGCACATCCACGACATGGGAACAGAGCTCCCACAGCTGCTTGGCTGAGCAGCTCTGGCCAGTCTGGCACAGAGAGGAGCAGGGAGTGCTTGTCCAGCGCTGCCATGGAGAGCCACTCCTGGTTGAGTTCCTATTGCTTCCACCCCAAACAAGCAGAACATTCCCCAGGAGCCAGAATCTGTCATTCCCTGATTTTGTCCCCAGACTGCACCATTCCACTGCTCCTTCTCCCCGCTCACAAGTGCCACAGGCCAGCTGACACGGCCCACCTGCCACGGAGCATTTGCTGGGCATCGGTGCAGGCTCATTTCCTGACATGTTTTCTCCAGCACGGTCTCAGCTGGATTCAAATCCTCCCCCTTGACCAGTTACTCAAAGTCCTCCATGATTCACAGCTCTGCCTCACCACTGCTAGAATACTAATGAGGGAAATGTTGATTTATCGAAGCCCTGATATGTCACCGCTGGATTAAATAGTCTATAAAGTATATTTGGACACATTACAGGATTAGAAGAATCCACCTGGGAAGTTTGCTTCCTCCTTCCTCCACTCTCTTGCAGAGAGACTTGTTTTCAAGGACACACAGACACAGCAGTGGTGGCTGGGTGGGCATCACTGAGACCCAGCACACCACAGGGAGACCCTCACCATCTCTCCAGAGAAAAACCCCACCTTTTAGTAGTGGTACACCTTAATTTGCCTGTTTTCATCCATTCCCAGCTGGAGGAGGCTGGGGCTGGCACTGCTGGCCGGGGGCTTCTGTGCACGCGGGGAGAGAGGTCTGGCAGTTGGGTGAAGGAAAAGCCTGGCTTAGAGCAGGAATTAGCACACCTGAGCACAGCCAGACAGGGCAGGTACTGAGGTACAGAGCCAGCCTTGTGCACACATGCTGTATTTAGCCTGCTGCATCCCAGTCAAATGGAATTAAGGAGGGATTAGGGAATTCAGAGGTGCACCGGGCTCAGGACAGCACAGAAGCCCCAGGGATTTGCTGCTTATCAGTGCACACTGGAAGAGACACCGACATACCACACAGCCTGGAAACATCCCTACTAACAGCACAGAGATGTTTTGCTCTCTGGATTCAACCTCATCCTTCAAGATGCCTTGAAATGGAGCTGGAGAAGAGCTCCAGGGGGAGCCCAGCCCTTGTGGCCACCCCATGTGCCAGGTCCCCATCTCCAGGTGCCCTCACTTCATCCTGGGCTGCTCAGCAGGGCCTGCCCAGTCCACTCTGCACTGTTAGGTTCATGTTTTCTAAATTCTCACATTACCAGCTCTAACTTTACGGCAGAGCAGCGTCACTAAGGAGCATCACAACCAGGGAAAGGAAGGGAGGAGAATTCCTCAGTCAAGTACAGCTCAAGGAGCAGCAAACAGGTTGCTCATGCTCTAACTGCTAAACACCACATTCCTCTGCAGAACCAGACCCTAAAGCAAAAACTGCTTTTCAGTGCTTCAGTGCTCCCAGTTCACTCACCTCCTGCCACCTCCTCCTGCCCGCTGCAGGGAGCAGGAACACACCTAAAGGCCAGACCCAGGTAAAGGATACGCTTTTGAGTCCTTCCTGAAGCTTTTCAGCCATTTCTTGTTGCTCTCGATCATTCCTTCAATGCTCATCTTCCCTGGCTCACGGAACCTGGAATGCTGGAGCTGCCGGATTTGTTCACTGTGGCACGTGAGAGAGAGAGAGAGAGGGTAGGTGGGAAGAAGAGGTCTGGGCAGAACTGAGGAGAAAGTGATGGGCTGTTACAGAAGGAGCCACCATCACCAAAAAAGATCCTTACTCTGCAGGTACGTATCCCAGCTTGTTGTCCAGAGGCTTGGGATTCCCACTGAGCGATGAGATCCCCTCTGGAAAACAAGACATTAAATATAGACATACCAAAATCAACAGTCTTTATACCTAGGTGCATTTGCTTCCTTGTACTGTGGACACACTGCCCCTATGACCTGCCAAGGACACGGTGGAGTTAAGGAAGCAGAGATGGTGATCCCTGTGTGCCACTCACAGGACGCTCCCAGTGAAGCTGCTCCTTTAGGAACAGCTGCTTTCTTGGGTGTATATTAAAGAGCAGGATGACAGGATCAGCCATATGCTGCACTTCTGGAATGAGCTTCTCATTCCTTATCCCATTAGCACCCTTCCTATCAGCAGCTCCAGTGCATCTGCCCTTCCAGCACTGGAAGGGTGAGACATTCAGAACTTCCAGGGCTGAGAAATCAAAAGCTGAAGGGAAGGAAGCACAATGGATTAAGGAGACAGGAGACTCACCTGGGAAATACCTGTGCCATTTCTCTGCCAGGATGTCATCCACTGATCGCCCTGAGATGGAGAGACTAGAGCTCAGCCCACTGCTCCAGGCCCACCTGTCGGTGGAAGACACCCTGGAAACATCCCCCATGGAGCTGCCTGCCCGCAGGCCTGCCAAGGAGGAATATGTGGACAGAGGGATGCCATCACGGGCTGTCGAGGCGAAGAGAGGAGTGTGGTGATGGCTCAGGGAGTCCAGGACACCCAGGACCCCGTTCAGCTCGCTGGTGATACACTGCAGAGAGTCCCTCAAGTGCTGGATCTTGTCCAGCTGGGGGACAGGCCATAAATCTGTCCTCAAATCAACTGGAGGAAGAGAGGAGAAAGAAGGGGTCACAGGTAAGCGCTGACAGGAGCGGTTTTCGTGCAAGCAACCCAGCCCTCCTGCCCCTCCTCCCCTGCACAGCTCCAGTTACAGGCAACTGAAGGCCAACAAAAAGCACAAGCAGCAGAGAGGGAATTGCAGCAGCCTCTCCTGCCTTGGAGGTGAGGAAGGGGAAACCCAGATTCCTGCAGAACAGCAATACAGCTCTGCAGCAGCAGAGGGAAGGGCTGAAACCAGATTTTACAATGCACAGAGATTTCAAGGGCAAGTTCATGCACAGTCTCCATCCCTCTTATCTGCCACTACAGGCAGGAAACAAGTTTTTCCAATCAAGTTTCACACACAGAGCAGTCCCAACCATGGGGATCAGACCTGCCTTAGACACCACTGAGCACAAGCGAGAACATCAGCAGAGAGGTGAGAGGCAAAGCCAGAACAGGTCTAGGGCCTCACAGGTTAGGCAGAGCACACCGAGCCAGGCAGGCACTTACATTTGGGCTGACACAGTTCTCCAATGGATGTGCTGTCTGTGTCCTCAGAGTCGCTCAGATCAAAAGTCACCACCTTCTTGCATGCAGCACTCTTCAGTGTATCCTCATCCGAGAGCTGGACAGCAGGAAAACAAAGCAACAAAACCTGCTGTATCATCCCTGAAACGTGAAAGCTGCTGGAAATCTGCCTGCAGCTTGTCTACTCAGTCAGGCACAGGTCAGGAGAAGGCAAACTCATCTTCAGTCCCTGACAGCAAAATCTGAATACCAAGAGACTGCTTAGGCTCTGGAAGTGTGAGAGGTCAAATCCAACAGCCACGTGAATTGGCCCTTCTAGACAGGAGTCAATGTGTTTTGTGCTTTAAATAACCCTCAGAAATCTTGCAGGGCTGGGTTCCCTCTTTGTACAGTCCAAAGGCTGTGCTCTTGCATCTGCTGCTGCCCTGCCCAAGGCCACGTGGTCCCAGGCAGAGCCAAAGACATTCCAAGGCTTGCCCTGGTCAGGAGAGCAGACTCCATCCCAGACCTTGTTTTCTCTAGGTTCTTTTCCAGGTTGCTTTCTGCAGCCACGCACTCAGTCTCTTGTGCTCTCACAGAAAGTGTTTCAAAATCCAGCTCTGCTGGCAAACTCCAGTCTCTGGCCACCAGCCCCTCAGGCCCTCCACCTGGGGGAGGAGGCCAAGAGCTCTGGGCAGGAGCAATGCAGCTGGGAAGGCCCTGGGAGTGATGCTGGTGTTTACCTCCTCCAGCAGTGAAGACTCCAGCTGGCTGAGCTTCTCCTCCTTCTTCTGCAGCAGCACCTGTCCTTTCTGCATGGCCGACTTCATCTTGTCCAAGTGCTTTGCCTCCTGCAGGGGATCAACAGCCAGGCGAGGAGGGAAATTAAACCAGAATGACAGGAAATGATCTATGTCAGCAGTTAGGGTGACTTTCATTATCTCAATCTGCTCAGCGCAGGAAACGATGCTGCTGGAGTGAAATTGCCCCCAAGTCCTCAAGAGCTCGGGAAGTGCTGTGGACAGCGAGCAGAGCACACGGCTCAAAGCAAGGTCAGCCCAAGGAAAAGGAGGTTTCACCTCCAAACCCCACTTCCAACAGGGTCACCACAGCTGCAGAGCCAGGAACAGATCCCAGGGCTGTGGGATTGCTTGTGTCCACCCCCTGTGATCGAGCTCAGGGCTCACCTCCTCCAGGCTCTGGCGCATGCCCTCCAGGAGCTGGGAGCTGTGGGGATCCTGCACTGCCTCCCGTGCCTTCTGCAGGTCCTGGCGCCACTGCACCCTCGCAGCCTTCAGCGCCGAGTGCCTCTTCCTCATGGAGCGGGTCTGGCGCAGCAGGAACTCCTTGGCATTCCGGAGGGAGACCCCTTCTGCAGAGATGTAGCTCCGGACGCTGCGGCAGAGAGGCAGGCGTGAGCCCTGGCTGCCTGTGCCCTCCTGCGCGCCTCACAGCCTCCCGAAACCACGACTGTCAGGGCGCTGCGTGCAAATCCAAGCGACAGCGTTTGCCGGGAAAACCAGAGCAAAAGGAAAGGCCTTCTGGCACTTGGATACTCACGGATCAAACTGGAAGTCGCTTTCCTCGTGGCTCTGAGAGGCTGGGGACGCAGGTTCTCTGGATGAGTGCTGAGGAGGTAAAGCATTTCAAAAATTAAGAAACGTGTATGGGAAATAGAACCCCGGGGCTCCTGTAAGAATTCAGTTAGGAGTGAAAACTTGGAATGACATCACCATGGTACTGCCCAGATCCAGAAACAGTGCCTGGGATGTTCTTCATGGGAGTTTTGAAGGTGAGACAGACATTTCTATTCCAATTCAAGCCCTGCTTTTGACTCCAGTATCCCACACTCCTCTCCTGACAGAAATCAGCAAATACTACTGAGCATAGTGGCGAAGAGAAATGCATCCCCTCAAATGACTTCACACAGAAGGAACAAAAGCTGGGATTTTCAAGGGAGTTACAGCCTCAGATCTCACAAAGCAAACACCTTCAGAGTCTGCTTTACTCACAGCTTGAGTACTATCTCTCAGGTCTTCAATACGGAGCTCAGTTTGCTTTCTTGGAGACTCCACACCTTCTTCTGCCTCCAGTTCCTTCAGAGTCTCCTGCCTGCTCCTGACTGCTTCCTCCAGCTCACTGCCACGGAAAAAGACAACAGTGGAGGCACTTGATTAGCCTGCAGTCCACTCTGACCGTAGTGGGGTCCAGATTCCAGGAGGGAAAGGGCCACAGGTGTCTAAGAGAGCACCAGTGCTGGTTCTGTGCCAAGCACAACCCCTGGCTGGGCAGGGAAACTGCTTCCCACCCTTCCCCAGCAGCTCAGCCACCTCAGGAAAGTCTCTTCTTTGCATTTCAGTGCTCCTCTCACAGCATCTCACTAACCACACAAGGCAGGTGAGGAGGAGGCAAACCAACCTGACAAGCAGAGGTAAAGGAGCAAATTCACACCCTGAGCTACTGACAGTGTGGGAAACTGCTCCTACACACCCAATGCGCTTCTGCAGCCTCTGGCTCCGGGTCTGCAGCAGGTCCACCTGGGCCTCCAGCTCAGCCTTCTGGTCCTGCAGCTCTTCCAGAGACTTCCTCAGCTGCCGGACGGACTCGAGGAGGCTGCCATGCTCCCTCCTGCTCTCCTCCAGGCGCAGCTGAGAGGCCAAAGCAGCTTCCTAGGAGAAAACAAAATGAAAGATCCCTCACGGTCATTTCTCCAGCACCAAAGCAAGAGGCACACACAGCACACAAGGGCTCACAGGGGTCCAGAGCTGCACACAACCTCCCCCGAACCCTGGAAAAACAAGACTGTCTCTTCTCTTTGGGAAACAGCTCGGAGTCAATCCACCTCCCAGCAGGATGGCACTCCAGACTGGGGCAGGGAGGGATTTTCAGCCTCACAGTTCAGAAGCAATGGTTTGTTTTGTGGGTTTTTTTTTTTTAAAGCCACAGTTCCAGCGTGGTGCCCTCAGCCCCACCAGCAGCACAGCCCCTGTCCAGAGCTCAGCCATACATACATCCCTTTCGAGCTGTGTCCTCTTGTCCTCATCCAGCAGCTGCTGCCTTTTCCTTCGCAGGTCCTCCTCCTGTGCACAGGTGAGAAAGCAGGTGAGTGTCAGAGCCAGGAGACTGCTGAGGCTGAGCACCACCTCAAGGACAGACCTCAGGCCCAAGTTTCAAAATACCCAAGGACTGTTGTCCGATTTGCTTTATGATCCCTCTGCCCCTCTCACAGTCACTCACTATCCCCCAAAAGCACTGAGCAAACCCACAGCTCAGGCTTTCACTGCAAACACCAGCCCTGAGGCTGCACCACCAGGAACGCTTCGCCCTGCTCTGACCTGTGATGGAAGCTGTACCTGCAGCTGGGATGGCAGCAGAAGCCCTGGCTGAGCATTTCTGACCAGTCCCCCACCAGGAAGCAGCCAAAGGATTGGCACAGCTAAGGGAAACCCTGTGAGGCCACCAGGCCGACCCACCTGCCTCAGGAGCTGCTCTGATCTGGTTTGGAGGCTCTTTGCACGGATCTCGAGCTCGTTCTCCGCATCCTGGATTTTTCTTTCCTGCACGGAGATGCTGAGTTAAAGAGAGAATGGCACAAATTCCTCCCTCACCTGGCAGAGCTCTATCACAGACTGGGAAGCGCCACCTGTTACCCGAGTCAGTCCCCCTGGGCTGTGGAGGGTGGAAGGGGCACGAGGTGTGGGGTGCCCTGGGCACCCCCGAGCAGCCAGGTCACACGGAGCAGAGAGGTGCTCCTCACCTTCTCCCTGTGCCTGTGCTTCAGGTCAGTGAGCCTCCCCTCCAGCTCCTCCTGGAGAGCCTTCACCTCGGCGTTGTGGGACTGCCAGAGCTGCACAGTCTCACTCTGCACCCTCTCCAGCAGCTCCGACCTTCGCTTCCGCTCCTGAGTGGGGCGAGGAAAACCCCTCAGTGAAGCACAGGGCTCTCCAGCAAGTGAACACACACAGGGGACACGCTTTGGAGAGCGGTACCTCCTCCTCAAACTGCTCCTTAATCCGTGCTAAGGCCTCCCGGTGCTCCTGTCTCATCCTCTCCATCCTCCTCTCGTGGTCTCTTTCCACCTCCTGCCGCTTCTCGCTCATGAGCTCGCTGAGCTGCGGGGATGAGAGGGACAGATGTTCCCTTTGAGTGACACCACTGCACGACAGGGGCCCCCAAGAATCAACCTCCCACACGAGCCCAGGGATTGAAGTCCAGAGTGTGATCAGGCTGTGGTCTGGGGGGCACAAAGCCTTCACCCCAGTGAGGTGAGATGTCCTTTTCCCCACTGTCAGCCCTGGGCAGGGGCCGTGGGCTCTCAGACCTCAGCAGAGAAGGTGAGCAAACACTCACCTCACGCTCATATTCCTTCACTTGGAAGGCCTTTTGCTGCACTTTCTGATCCGCTCTCTGCAAGTCTTCATGCAGCTGAGCCTCCTGGCTCCTCTGTGCCTCTGCTAGCTGGGTTTGCAGGCTGGAAATGACCTGCCATGAAAGCCACCCACAGAGACTCGTCACCCTTCCACAGGATCCGTTCAGTGCCCTCCTACAGAGAGCCAGCAGCACAGCACAGCCCCGCGTGTGCAGTCTCACCACCCCCTGCTTGGAGCACGGCCAGACGCTGAGCCAGACCAGAACCACGTTGGGGAAGTGGAGAAAAATTAATGCCACCCTCCCTGGCCAACTTTGGTGACAGTGTGAGGGGAAAACCCAACAATTTACATACTAAGGACACCGCCTTTACCTCATGATGCTTCTCTTCTGCTGCAGACTTCAGCTGCTGGAGTTCACTTGCAAACTGTTCCTCCAGCTCCTCTACTGCCTATGGAAACACGAGCAAAACAGTCTGGGGACATGCCAGTATAAGATGCATTTGCAATTAAATTCTATCCGTAAGCATCAAAAAGAACAATGGTAACCCCCTTCCAAGCTGGATCACGTACAAGGTGCCTTTACTCTCTCTGTGCTTTCCCCCTCCCAGGGGGTTTCGATGGATCTCAATCATGCCGTGCTCAATAAACTAGAAACTGCCCCATTCAAGGACTCCCCAGGTCCCCAGGGGACTAAAGCTGCACCCAAAGTGGTGTTTGGAGCTGATAAAGTGGTTTCATTTAGTTCTGATCTGATAACAGAGCTTGGTTTATCTTAGCAAGACACACAACTATCCTGCTCTTGTCTTCAAATTCAACGTGGCTATTTAAATCATTGTTAGTTAATCACCACTGTAGTAACAACTGGGGGAGTTCTCCCCTCCTCAGTGTGCCTCTAACAGCCCACCTGGCACCTTCCCTTTGTGCTTTAAGTGAGTCCTAAACGTACAGGTGTGATTTAAATCTCAACGTTTCAGCATTGCAGTGCCAGCCAGGTCAGCAGGAACAGCTCGGGGCTGACCCTGGTTTGTAAACAAAGATCTCACCTTCTTCTTCTCCCTGTCTAACCTCTCCCTGACCTCGCTCAGAAACCTTTCCTTCTCTTGTTCCAGCTCCCTGATCTCTTTCTGCTGGGCTTCCTCCATTTCCAGCTTCATTTCCTCCAAGGCAAGCTGCTGCTCCCTCTCCAGCCTCTCCTTCTCCATCAGCTGCTGGGATTCCCACTCTTCCCTCAGTTTCTGCAGCGTGGCCTCCTGCTCTGCCCTGGTAGGTTTGTAACAAGGACACACAGGTCAGGATTCAGCACTGTACAGTCAGGGTCAGACCTGCTGCCACGGCCGGGAAACAGCTCAGAACCTCCACTCTGAGCAGCTGCTGGTGGCGTGCAAGATCCCTCCCTCCCAAACCAGCACAGTTTGTGTCCCCGGGGATGGCAGCACAACTTCTCACCTCATCTTCTCCTCCTCTGCCTCGGTCTCTGAAGAAATTCTGGCTCTCAGCTTCTCGAGCCTCTCAGCTTCTTCCTCTCTGACACGCAACTCTTCCTCCTCAGAAACCTTTGCCAGATCTTCTTCTGGAGTCCTGGGAGATGAGCAGCCAGAAAGAAAAAGAAAAATGGTTCAGGAGGTTGTAGTATCTTCCAATCACCTCCCCAGGGGTTATAGCTCAGCTGCTGCTCCCACTTTCTCTGTACCTGCCCAAATGATGCTTTCTCAGAGCTCCAGACCTTTCATTTCCCTGACACCTGCAGGACCTGCTGCTGGCACAGGAGATGCAGCCCCAGCAGCAAACCTGAGCAGTGTGGTTTTAAAACACGCTATACCATCATAGGCTGCACTTGGTTCGGGGGTTTTTTTGCAGGTAAATGAAATCAACTCTCATTAAATGCATGCAGGTTCCCAGGCAAGGTACCTGGATGCTCCATATTTCCATATGACACCTTTTACTATACATTTTCCCCTTCAGGTGTAATTTCTGCATCTTCCTTCACACCCAGACTGCATCCCCAGGACATGTCATGTCAAGACGCTGTTTCTGGCTGCTCAGTGCGCTAAGAACATAAGTATCAAGTCCACCAATATAGTACACAAGCCTCGAGAGAAAAAATCCCCCAGAGAAAGGACACAGCTCCCAGTGTTGCCCTCAGATCCTGGGTTTCACACAGCTATCCCTTCTGCCCTGTTCCTGGAAGCCTTGTTTGGAAGTGTCTCTGTAAAACACGCAGTATCAGAGCTCCAGACAGATCCTCTGGGGTAACCTCATCTGCTCTAATGCTCCCATTTCCAGTCCTGTTACTACCATTTAGCCCAGGACTTTTGAACATCTGCCAGGTGGCAAAGCTCCAGGCACTGAACTGGAAACTTCTCCCAGGTTAAACATAAGAGACAAGTTCAGCGTTCCAAAGGCTGCGCGTGTACGGAATCAGAGCTCATCTCACAGGAGGTGGGAAGGTGCTCCCCTGTCACTCCTTCCTGAGGCTGCCTGTGCTCTGACAGCAGGGCACTGCCCATCCCAAGGTGTGCAGGTCCTCGTGCACAGGATTGTCTGAGGCCCACACTCCTCCTCCTCCCCGAGAGCCTTACCCTGCTCCTTTCCCACACCTCTGTGAAGCAGCACCACTTCCAAGGTGGTGGCTACCACAGCACGGGTCTGTGGCCAGCAGCAATGAAATCGCAGCTTGGAAAGGCTCAGGGGACATGGAGTAAAAAAGGCAAGTACCTGAGGGGTTTTTCGTTTTGCTGATCAAGCTTCTCTGCTTCCTCCTCCTGCCTTGTCTCCTCCTGAGACTGCTGAGTTTTCTCCTCCCTTGCTTGAAATAAATGAATTTCCTTTTGCTTGAGCTCTGTCTCCACATTCTTGGCTATTTCCTCCAGGGATTCTTCCCCAGGCTGGTTCAAGGACTGCTGGTGCTTGATTTCCTTCTCAGGTTGCCTACCAAAGAGAGAAAGGTCCTTCGGCAAAAGGGCGACAGAAAATGGAGTAACCCAAAAGGAACAGCAACATCCCCCCCAAAGAGTATCAACCCCAAACCATAAATCTCAGAACCCCCTACTCCAGAAGCCTCACTCAGGCCCACCACTGGTGGATGTCTCAGCGACTCCCAGAGAAGCTCTGATGATAAATGACACCCAGCCCCAGCAGCACTCCTGAATAACTCTGATTTTGGCCCACCAGAGCTCACCTTGTGAGGGCAATACTAGATCACGAAGGATCTAGTAGCTACAAAGCCCTGGCCAGGCTGGCAGGCACAGGAGCAGATGCCATCAGCACCTGCCAGGTGCCCAGGAATTGGTGCTTCTGATGGACAAGGTATTTTTCTGCAATTGCAACCTGAAGTGTGCTGGGAGTTTGCCAACTCCAGGCAACAGAAAGTCTCCAGCACTTCAAAAATTCAAACCCAGTCTGGTTCTAATTAAGGTTTTTTTTCAGACAGGAGCAAAATTATAAGGTCTGAGAGAGGCTGAAAGGGAAGGAGGGGAAAATTGAGATTAGTCTACGAAGAAAAATTTTCATTCTTTGCTAGTGCAAGCCGGAGCAGGAAGGTCTCACTGCGCTGTGAGATTGCCAGCATAAGGCAGAGTGACTTCTGTTCTGCCAGGAATCAGGGAAATAACAGCCCCAGTTATAGAGCCTCGAGTCAGAAGAGAAAAGGTCACTTCTGCAGCCATTAGCAAAAAGAACAAGACAGGAAGGTAGTGGGGTTCTGCAAAAATCCTGCTTCACTGGTGCTCCCCATCATGCCACCTGCAGCAGGTGTCCTTTATCAGGCTGCTCTGCAGAGTAATTCACCACTTCCACCTTTTTATCATGTTCTTCCTTTTGCCCCCGTTCCTGCTGGAAAGGAGATGCAGCCGGGTTTGCACAGCACCACAGCTCCCAGCAGAACAGGGGAGACACGGCACAGCTCTGCACAGCACACATCCTTCTCCCCCACCCTGTCCCAAGAGACACTGCCTAATTTTTCCAGTTGCATCTGCTGATGTGTCATTTGCCACAGAATGCAAAGTCAGCACAGTCACACCGACTGAGCTCCTCTATCACAGGGGAGCTGCAGCTACGGATCCACAAATACCATTGGAAGTGCAGCAACAGAAGGGGGGCTCGGGCAGGAGCTCCGACCTCATCACTTCATTATTTCAACGCAAACACTGTTCCCAGTGGCTGTAGAATTGGGGTGAGTGGTTGGGTTTTTGCTGACCCCCCCATCTCAGCACCACTCAGCAAGTTCTGTGGGAAAGCCTTTCTCAGGGAGGGTGAGCGCTCGCAGCCACACCGGCACAGAGGAGGCTTTCCCAGAGACAGGGCAAACGGCTCCACCTCATCCCACGGAGTCCTGAGCCACAGATCCCCAGGGCTGAGCTGCTGCTCTCGCCCTCCCCAGCACAGACTGCTCACTTGGCACCCTCACAGCAGAACAGCTGCTGGGATGTGCACACGGAGCTGCCGGAGCTCCGCCGTGCCCACCACACCGCAGCTCCCGGCTTCACACGCGAGCCCCAGCCGCCACAGGGGGGACAAAAGGGCACAAGCTGTCACAATCACAACACCAGCGACTGAAATGAAGCCCTTACATGTCCTGTGGGACAGACAGCTCCTCTGGATCCATCGGGCTATCCAGCGATTCCTCCTCCTGCTCCGGGGTCGTCGCCTTCTCCCCATCAGGGTTTTCCAAACCGAAACCCTTCTCCGGTGTTTCACAAGCACTGAGATCCCTCTCACTTTTGCAGCACAAAAAGAGGGGACAGAAGGTGACATTAGCTCAGCTCAGGTGGACAAGGGACGGGATGATGGGACACGCAGGTGACGAGAGGTGGGCACCAAGCCATGGCTGCCACCAGGACCTGCTCGTCCAACACAGGGCTGCCAAAGCCACAGGGAAGCTCCACGCCATTCCCACCACCTCCTATCAGACTAACAGGCAGCTGAGGATGTAACAGGTGCCAGTCTCAAAATGCTGGATCCCTTCCCTGGGTTATCCCCCCCTTTCCAAGTTCCTGGAGAATGTCCCCAAGGTACATCAGCCCTATCAGCAACACTCACGCTGCTGTCCAAATTACAGACGGAAGTGTTGGCAGGCATGTTTGTATCTACAGTCCTACTTCATCTTGCAAGTACAGAAAGGAGAGACAAGGCAAGCACAAGCAGCTTTACAGGCAGAGAGGAGAGGATGCTCAGCTGGCAAGCAGGTAGCAAGTGATAAAGAGAATTCCTGCAGGCAGAACACGTTTTTGGGGACCCTCACACAAACAGCTCCTCCAAGAACAAGGCTGCAAATCCCACGTCACTCAGCCAGTCATTAGGATGGGCTGCAGTTTCTTCTGCTCACAAGTCTTCCTGGCACAGGCAACACCTCCTTGGTTCCCAGTGCCCTGGAGAACATGTAACTCTGCATGGAGGCCAAGAGCTTTGACACAACTCATCTGTAAATGCCACACTGCAGCTCTCCAAGGAGGAGGGGCTCGAGGGAGCAGGGAGCTCACTGCTCAGCACAGTTTTAAACAAATCACCACAAACAGGCTAAAAACAGCTCTGCTAGACAACCTAGACCTCATGGTAACTGAGGGTCTGGAAGTCAGCATTCCTCCTGGGGCAGCAGCTGGTGAGCTGTCCATGTACCAGGATATAAAACAGCTTAATCCTTACACCTGGTCCACATCACCCCTGTGGCGGTCCAGAGGGAAGAGAACTGTTCCCATCACAGCTGGACTCTCCTGGCACCACAAAAAGGCACCAGGCTGGCCCTGAGAGCCCTCAGGTACAGGCTCTGCCCAGTGGGGAGCTGGCAGCCCAGCAGGACCAGTGCTGAAACTAGGGGCTGACTCAGAACCACAACAGTCACCAGGCAACAGCCACATCTTCCCTGGTTGAGCACCACAGGGCCCAGCACAGTGTTCACAGGTTCAGACCCTCTTGGCAAGAGCGTGACTTTTAGAGCTTTCTAGAGCAGTCTGGGAGCTGTAAGGGAGACAGAAGAGCTGTAAGGGAGACAGAAGGCAGAGCCACAGCTGGGGCAGCCACCAGGAAATGATGGACAGGCAGTTTCACTGCTTACCCAGCCAGAAGTGGTGGTGAGACAGCGCTGAGGGGGTGGCAGGAGGAGGGAGAAGTTTAGTGGGAAAGACCTTGTGAGAAGCTGCAGCACCTCAGGGTGTTGCACAGGGGACTCCTGCCCAGGTTACAGTGAGCAGAGCAGGGAGGACAAGGCAGGAAGGGCACCAGGAGCCAGAGCTGTCCACACCTCCTGAGTTGCTCTGTTTGTACCATACCTCTCAGCAGCTTTGGTTCTTTTGCTTTGCTCTTCCTCTATACTGGCTTTGCTTTGGTCTTTCTCCTCTCCTCCCAGCTCCTGGGCCTGCAGGTAAAAGCAAACAGAGTGGAGTTTGTGGCTCCTTCACCATCAAAGACCTTACAGGGGGTTCTGCTGAAGGTCCATGGAATCAGCACTGAGCCCAGCGACCACACAGCATCCACAGGCTGTTCCAGAACGCTGGATGTGCCAGCCTCCTCTCCTGAGGGTAACCAAGGGGCTCCAGACATCACAGGAATGCCTTGCAGGAATGCTTCCAGAAGCACGAGAGCCTGGGAGCTCAGCTGTCTCAGTACAGAAGATCAACTCCCTGCCAGCACTAAGCACCTGGAACACAGGTTTGGCTTTTACCTGAAGGTCATCTTACATTCCCAAGTAACACTGAACTTCCTGAAAAATGTAGGATAAAAAATCTCCTGAAAGAGAAATGTCACACACAAAGTAACGTGGTGGGGCCATAAAACAAATTGATGTATTGGCTGAGACCAGAATCACATCAGGGCTCAGTCCTGCCTCCCATCCTGGTTCTAGGGCAGGCTGTGTTGGGCAGCACACACACACACACAGTCACCAATCCAGGGATTTCTGGCTCCAGGGTACATCAGGGTGGGTGCTGCCCCCTGAGCAGCACACTGAGCATTCAGCTGGCTTATTTCTGACACAGTAAATACTTGAAATGTGAATAGCAAACATGTGAATGTGCAATAGTATCACCTGCTCCTTTCCCCACCTGCCAGCTCCCAAATCCCTCTGTCCCCATAGCAGGCACTGCACAGGGGGAGGGGGAGGACTTCCCTCCTCACCTGCCAGCTCCACAGCAGCAAGGGCTCACCCTGCCTGCTGAGAGTTTGAGTCCCCAAAAACACACCCCATTCATAAATTCTTGGTGACCACAGACCCAGCAGGTGAGCCCAGCCCCTTCTGTGTGTGGAGCAGGGCCAAAACAACACAGAATTAACACAGCAGTAATTTATGCAAATGTTCAGCGGAGCAAACAGCAGAAGGATTCCCTGCAAGTGCTGTCACCTTCCATCACATCAGCCTGGGCAGAGCTCTCCAGCAGCCCCCACCCCCAGCCTCCCTCCTGCCCCGCTGTAACTAATGACTCCAATTCCCGGGAACGAGGAGCTCAGCAAATGTTTCCTCGCTCAAAATGGGCTCTGTCACTGCTGTCTGGGAACGGGAGGGAGCCAGACAAATGGAGAAGGATAACAGTCACAGGGCACCTCTGCTGAGCCCAGGCATGGGGCTACTGCTGTCCCTCTGCCCAACAGGGCAGTCCCTCCCCAGGAATCACGGGCTGCAGGAACCTCTGGACACATCTGGAAGGTGAAGACAGCACCTGCCTGCAGGGAATGAGGGCAGATTTTAAGCCTTGACTGTGGAACTGTCAGATCCTTGCCCCTTCTGTTGCCCCAGGATCCCCAGCACGGCCAGTACCTCAGTTTTCTGCCCAGCTGCATCCCCAGAGGACACCTCACACGCTCAGGACACAAAATCAGCTGTGTGAACAGGAATGACAGATCCCAGGCCATCCCCTCCCTCTGCACAGCACAGATCCCAAGGGACTCAGCAGGAGCATCTCACATCAGCTCGGATCATGCCTGCATCCCACTCCTCACCACCATCCCCCGGCACAGCAGGGGCCAGCACCAAGCACTTCAGACACAGGTTTGCCTTTTTCCTGGAGTTTGGGCACTGAACAGGCTCCGCAGGGCTTGGGCACGGCCCCAGGGCTGCCAGGGAGTGTTTGGACAACTCTCTCAGGCACAGGGTGGGACTGTTGGGGTGTCTCTGCAGGGCCAGGGGTTGGACTTGGTGTGATCTTTGTGGGTCCCCTGCAATTCTATATTCCATGATTCTGCATCTTGCACTTTCAGTCTCTGGTAGGTGAAGGGTGGAAGGAGCAGCCTCCCCTCTGCCAGCAGAGCAGCCAGGTCTAGCAGGACACATCCCACAGAGCCTCTGCAGCCACCACAGCTCCTGCCACAAACACACCAACCAAACCCCTCCGATTCTGTGCTCGTGGAGCTTCCAGAGGTGCCCTTTTTTAACAACAGAACATTTTGCCAGTACATCCAAAGCAAGGCGAGCTCCTCACATGGAAGCAGGCACATTCCTACAACCAGAGTCACTCCAGCCCAGCCTCTGTGTACAGACACAAAAGAGCAGCTGCAGTTCTGCAGGGAGCACCATTTCACACCCAGCCCTCCCCAAACAGGGCTGTAATAAACTCCAGCGTGGCTGCTCCAGCAAGCATTTGCATGCACAGTGCCTGCACTGCAGGGAGGGAGGGGGGGAACACAGCAGGCATATGTTTTGTTTTCCCTTCACATCTGATTATGCTCATTATTAGGCACAAGAGGACAGGTGTCTCCTCCAGACACAACCTTACAAACCGGATTGCTCCTCTCTGCTGGACAGGTGGGGAGTTTGCCACTCAGGGTCTCCTCCAGAGCAGCTGATGCCTCACAATCAGCGCAAGGCTGAGTAACCCCAGCTGGATCCTGCCCTGCACGGCGCTCCCAGCCAGCGCTCCGCGCCGGGACGGAGCGGGAGAGCTCCAGAGGAACGCGCGGCTCAGGAAGCCGACTGGGCCACGTGCTGGGAAGACAAGGGTAAACCCCAGATGCACAGCAACCTTCAGTCAGAACTGCCCAGCCACTGCTACGTCCCAGGCTAACACAGCACAGGAGCACAGACACACGCACACACACACAGTGTGCCACAGACTCACGGGAGGGAGCCCATTTTCCTTCTACATGAAAGCAGGCAAGACAAACCAAATGCTTAAAAATAAGCTCCCCTCTACCAAAATCTGTCAGAGGGAGTTAACCTCCTTTTCTTCCCATTGATTCTATCGTGTTTCTGCTACGCAAATCCTTCCTGTCTGCTTAAGTGAAAGAAAAGGACAAATATAGCCACAAAAGAAGAAAGTAAAATAGACTCTACTTCCATCTTTTCCCCAGGAAAGCCATTTATTGACACTCGTATTGGGGCAGGGAAAGCACACAGGAGAGCCTGCACGTGTGCACCCCTGAAGCCATCCCCTGCTCAAGGTTTATGTTCTTTATGTAGCTCTGTGCACCTCATCTCTGCAGCAAAATCAGTGCCCTGGCAGCGCTGCTCTGATCCCTTACACTTCACTGCTCACCTCTGCAAAGCCTTCACACTCACAGCATCACACTGTTAGTGCATCTCACCCCAGTATTTCACCTGCCTGTTCACAGATCACCCCTGGTCACACACACAGAACTCACCTTGCACACAGGGCTGTCTAACACAGGAGACAGAGCCCCTGCATCCAGTACTTCCTCAGAAAGCTGGCTCTGGAAGCCCAGAGAGCCTTTCTTCTAAAGAAGAAAGCAGAAAAGGATCAGTGTCTGATGAGAACACACAGGGTTTGTCAGAGATCCTGAGACCAAAATTCTGACATGGCTTGGAATCCCCACTCCCCACCCCACTGACAGCATGGCAGCAGCAGTTCCCTTCACTGGGTCCCTAAGGAAACCCTCCCTGTGGGGTCCAGGGAGCGGACACTGTGGGACTGAGAGTTCTGCCACACTCCCAGTGCACCCTTCCACTTTGACCACAGCAGGCAGGGGTGACACATGGTCCCTCCAAAGGGCACACTTCTTCCCCCAGCCTCTACTGCTCCCCTTTATGGCACTGCTGCACATTTGCTCACATTTTTTTCCTAAAAGTCAGCTCCCACAGGCTATTCATCCTCCAAGACAATCTTCCCTCCTGGCAGAGTCTGTGGGGGTCCTTGCACTTGGCTGCACAGGGCAGTATGTGCACACACGTGCCCGTGAGCAAGCACCACACAAGGCAGAGCCACTTGCCAACACAGGCTTGTACCAACCCTGACAAATAATGATATTCTCAGCCATTTGCTGGCCATGCTGCCTCTGCTCCCACTGGCAGATGGCAATGGCAGCTTCCTGTGGAGATGAAGAGATGCTGATGGGCATCTCCCCCCATCTCAGGGCTCCTCTCCTGCCTGCCCTCCCACAGGCACCCTCCAGAGCCAGGTCTCCCAGCCATGCACACCCCCCTTAGCAAGAGCTGCCGAGTCCCTCAAAGCACAGTTTTTACACTGCTTATTGTTTTCCTTTTTGCAATTATCCGAGCACATCCCCAGCTCTACGTGACCTACTTTTCCAGGGATATTGCCTCGCCCACAGACCCAGTCTGCGAGGTGCAGGGTGACACTGCTGGCCTGGGCCACGGCTGGGAGGGCACTGCAAGAGTCAGGCACAGCACTCCCGGGCTGCACGATCCCAGAGGAACCTGAAGCCCCACTCCCAAGGGGCGAGGAGTTTTTGGTGACTCACCACAGGCTGAACCAGCTCCCCGTCGGAGCAGTTGGAGACACGCAGGTCCTCCCCGCTGATCTCAGAAGCCTTTGAAAGCTGAGAGGAGAACACACGTTACAGCCTGGACATGTCTTACCCCTGCAGCTTCACCTGGGCATTCCCAACGTGACAACTGGCACTGGGAACACAAATCTGTCCCCTCTATAACACAGGAAACAGAAGGTGACTGAACATCACAGGGCAGACACTAAGGGTGTGACCCACTAGACAAGCACAGAACACCACAGGTAGGGGCAGGAGATGGGACTGGGGAGGGCAGAGAAGTGCTCTTCAAATACCCCCAATAAAAGGCACTTGCTTCCTCTCCATCTGCAAGGATGGCTGCAGCTCTCAGAGCTCCCAGCCCACCACACAGAACAGTACCACGGTCTCTTAATAGCACTTTAAAAGCCCATCTTGCTGTGCCTAAGTGCAGTGAGGACTGCTACGTTCCCACCATCATGAAGCCACCGTTCAGTGGGAATACCCCATGGCCCTGCTGACTTCAGCAGGACAACTCAGGTGCAGAAGCACACAGGAAAGGGTTTGGAAAAACAATGCATTCAGCTCTAAGCTCTTTGGGACAGAGCGTGTTTTCCAGATCCAGCTTTGTGGTTTATCATTTCTTACAGACGTTACGCATCAATGAACTAGAGAAATCATCAAAATCAGCAGGAAGGCAGCCAGATTGGAAAGAGATCATTCATCAGACCCCATATTCTAACTCAGATTCTATTCTGGAGTATGACCACGAGCAGACAGTGTGCCTGTCTGGCAGCCCAGCTGCGGGGCCAGGCCACTGTGACACTCTGTGCCTCCTGTCAGACTGCAAAACCAACCCCCCCGGGGTCTGCAGTGGGCTGTGGCCAGTTCTCCTCCCAGAGTGGGCAGACTGGGAGGTTCTGTGCTCAAGAGAAGAGCTCCAGCTCCAGAGCCAGCACCCCGAGGCTCCGTCCTTCCCCGCTCCGACCTCGCAGCTCCCGTCACGTCCGCCGCGGAGCCGCGAATCTCGCGGCTGGCACTCGCTTTACACTTGTGCCCCAGCTCTGCACAAGCTGAGAGAAACAACAGAAGGAGAGAAACAAAACAGCACGGACAGCTGGGCTCGGCGTGAGCTCCATCGTCAAACCTGCGCGCTCAGGACAGACGGCAGCACTGGAAGCTGAGATTATTTCTCCTCCAAGACTCAAAACACGCCTCACAGTTGAGGGTTTTGCCTGTCGGTGGCTTTGGACAGCATTTGGTGCGTGCAGGAGAGAATGACTGCCTAGCTCGATCCTGAAATGCCAGTCTGGAAAGTCAGAGCACTTTGTGCCCCCCCAGGAACACCCTGCTGACCAGGAAAGCACTTGCACTGGCTCCACAGACAACGAGGCAGTGCCCCAAGAGCTTTCCTGAGGCAGGGCCTGACAAGACGACAGGAAGAGCCGACACCAACCCCAAACCATGCAGGCAGGTCTCTTACTTCACCAGCTTCCAGCCTGCTCTCTGTTTTTGGATCAGCCACTGCTTCTTCCCTCACTTCATCCACCATCTTTTCTCCACAGGACACGGTGTCAGCAGTGGCAGCCAGGCTTCCCAGCTGATCTGCCTCAGCACCTTCTGCAGCTGGAGAAGCAGCTCCAGGCTGTCCAGGACCGCTGGGCACATCCATCCCTGCTGTGCTCCTTTCCCTCCCAGACTGGGGCTGCTCCTCAGCTGCAGGGACGTCACCTTCCACCTCAGCATCATCTTTCTCCCGTACTTCATCCCCAGCAAGTTCCCCAATAGAGTCCTCCTTGTTCTGGCCAGACAGGCTGCTGTCAGCATCTCCAGGAAGGATCTGAACTGGAGATGGAGGGCACGCAGCATCAGAATCCAAGGAAGACTCTTGCACTTCTTCGGCATGTCTTGATTTTAAAGATTCCTTCTAGGCAGCAAGTCAAACACAATTATAGCCACAACATTCTCTCTGGGGGGACGCAGGGGTCAGGAATAGCACAGGCTCTCCTACAGCAAGCAGCAAAAAAAAAAATCACAAAGCTTTGGGTGACTTTGAGACCTGTTTGACTTCTTTTCACACCATCCCATTCCAAAACGAGGGACTTCACTGAGATAATCTCATTCATTTCTTGGGCTCTCACTTAAGTTTTTTTATCTGTTGGTTTTTTCATTCACAGGGTCTCAGTGGATAAGAGTGGGCAGTGGCTGTGCAAGGCCACCAGCCCCTGGCAGCACCCAGTGCGCTCCACAGCAGACCCCTTTATGCTTCCACATGGCATCTGTTCAGTAAGGGAATGTGTTAGAGACCATGACTGGACATTCCACTTCTGTCTCACATTTTAAGCAGAGAACAGTAGGCAGGATCATCATCCCACCTTCCAGCAGGACAGACTTGAGGGTGGGCACTGATTGAAGCTCAGAACAAGCCTGTGACTAACACAGGAGGCTGAGAGATGGCAGAACCCACCGGCCTGGGGACAAAAACAACCCCAAATTAAAGCCCAGTCACCCAAAGGTTCCACTGCCCCTCCCAGCAGCGGGGAGGCCACACACCCACCGTGGAGAGTGGAATAGGCAGGAGGGAGCAGGAGAAGGTTCCCTCATCAGCATGCAAACAGACCTGCTCGCACGTCCCACTTTCTCACTGTTTTATTAATGGCGCGGTGTCTTGTCAAACATCCCCTGCATCCCGCGTACAGCGTGTTCCGGACACCCAGCGCATATTTTAACGGGGTATTTTTATCAAAGTGCCTCTGGAACGCTGTCAGCTCCACACCCGGAGCTGGGGCACGTTCCCTGGTGCTCCGTTTGTCTGCGAGACCTTCCCGGGGTGAGGGAGCCATCCATCAAGGCTGGAGAGGCCAGGGAAATCCAGTCCCCGGGCCCTGCCCCAAAACCCTGCAGTCCTGAGCCTCACCCGTAACTCCCCGGTACTGAGCGACATGGATGTTAAGTTTACACCTTTCTCCGTGCAAACAACACTTTAACCAGCAAAACAAACCAGACGAGCAGCCGACAGATGCAACCACAACACTAGAAGCTGCCTACTGCATGCAAAAGCTCAGTGACATTGTGCAAGCAGGAGGGAGATGCCAGAGCCACCATCACCTCTCCCAGGCTGCCAGCATCCTCCACAGGACTCCCGGGGTGCTGGGGAGCAGCTCCAGGGGGATCAGCAGCATCAGCCAACGGGCTGCTGGGGTTCTCCTGCTCTGCCTCGCTGTTCTCCTGGAAGGGGGGGTGACACAGCCACTTGCAGAAGTGCCCACACCACCTTTCCAAGCTGAGAGAGTCACCCACTGTGACACTGTTCCCAGACTCTTCCCAGCTCCAGACTCCCTGTGAGCTGTGTCTCCACGCTCCTCCAGCACAGGGGACAGCAAGGCTACACACACAGCAGCCATTCCTCCCCCCACACCAGCCAGCCCTGTGCTGGTATCCCAGGGATGTGTTCCCTGGGAATCAGCAGCACTGCTTCCTGCACTACATCCCTGTGGGAACACACCAGCTGTACTGCTCTATGTTCATGTGCAGAGGCAGCTCCCTTTCACCCTCCAGCTAGTAAAGAAGTCAGGAATGGTAATTTCCCAACACAAAGGACCCCCTTGATTCCCAGCATTTACCCAGAGACTGATGCCAAGGTGCCAGCACTGCCACAGGGGATCGTTTCTGCTGCCATGGGACTCTCCCCAGGCACCCAGAGATGCTGCCAGACCTATTTCTCCTCTTGCCCCTTCCAGCAGTATCCCCAAGCCCTTTTGTATCTTAGGAAAGAGTCTCACATGCCTGCCTTCAAGGCTCCAGAAGGCAGGAAAGCGGGTTCAGGTGAGAGCTGACCCTCCAGGCAGCCAAGCACACCGAGCTCTGGGAGAGACCCTCTCTCCAAGGGTACATTCAAACTACTCCACACACCTCACACCCCAAGTTCTCCAGCATCCGACCTGGGTTTCTTTTTAAGTGCCTTTTCCTCAGTTAACCCACTCCTTGCTCCAGAAATGTCCAGTGAGGGGGGAGAATTTCTTCCCACCTCTCTTCCCACCTCTCTTCCCAGACAGTCCGATGCTGCCTCCACTCCACCCAGCATCCCATCTCTGCAAGTCACTAAAAGCACGTATTTCCTTTGAACACAGACACTCAAAACCTGACCACAGGCTGCATGAAGTCAGTTTTTTTCATTCATTCACCCACTGCTGCTTAGACTACCCCCTGTAGGACTTGCTACACAAACCCTTTGCTCTGTTTTGCAGGGAAGCTGGAGATGGCTCGGGAACAGTCTGAGGCTCGCTCCCAGGAATGCTTTTCTACTGCCATCTTATGGAACTACAAAAGAATTCTGTTTTCCAGTGGGGCACTGCTATCTTATCAGGACTAGGATATCACCCATCTGTGTTAACAGCTAGGCAGTTGGGCAGCAATCACCATTCCATAATAGATTCCTGAAGCCCCATCCCCACGGCACTGAAATGCCAAGACAGCTCTTTGTTCCTGCACACATTAACATTTCAGTGAGGAATTGGGCCCCCACGGGCTGCTTGCTGTCTGGAGATGAGAGAGTCAGGGCTCTCTTTGTCACATCCACTTTAGCATAAGCCTTCACAGATCCTGCCCAGCACCTTGAATGGGTTCTCCAGCAAAGTACTTTACAGCTTAATTTTCGTGTGCTGTGAAAAGGATAAGGCAAATACTCTAAAACACTTTAAAAGAAATTAATTTGCCTTTCAGATACTGGAACAGGATTTTCAAAGCGGCGAGAAAGGATTAATGTCAGCACAAACAGTCGGGCCAAATCACCAGAGCTGCTTACAACGCACTTCCCATTGTGCCCTTGTCATCTTAAGCCTGATCCCGGCTAAGGCAGAGCACAGGGAAAGCACAGTGTCTGCACAGGGCCTTGGGTGCACTGAATGCTCAGTGTCTCAGCCACGGGATTTATCTGCAGTGCAAGAAGAAGGAAAACAGGTTTCATGTAGCCACAGAAAAGTGGCCACGTGCAGCCCACATTAAGGTCCTCGTGGGACCGAGTGACAGTGCAATAGCATTCCCAGGGGACATTCCCTTCTCCTTTCCCCAATGTCACCACTGCAGCTTCAGCTGAAAACGAGCCTTCTCCCTACACTCACTGCCAAAAAACACATGGAAGCAAAGTCTGCCTCTTCCCCGTCGAGCCTTCCCCCCACAGCAAGTGCCATGGCACCTCTGACCTGAGACCCTCTTCCTGCTGTTCCCTGGAAGAGCAGCTTTCCACCCTGCCTGGTTCACCTACATGGCTTTAGTTTTCTCTGCCTTGGAGTGAAACAAAGTGCAAAGATGTCTCCTCAACTCCCAGCTACCAAGCCACAACCATCATGCTCCAAACACAAAACCCGCCTTCAGCACCCACCCCACTGCCCCCTGTGGGCCACATCTGGCTTCTCACAGCCCCCCCAGCCCTGATGCTGTGCCTTCCTGTCCTTCAGCCTGCTCCAGGTTGTTCCTAAGTGACACGAGAACCTTGTCCCTCTGGCACCATTCCTGCACCCTCATTCCCTGGGTGCTGGCAGCGCCTCAGCTCCTCTCCCACCTGGGCAGCTTCACCTGCCCATCCCATCACCCCCGGTCTTACCTCAAAGTCAAAGCTGCCTCCCAGGGCGTCGACATCCAAGTACACGTTTTTTAACAGTCCTGATGTCCCACGGAAACTCTAAAAGCATTAAAAGAAGGAGATGGTCAAAACTGAGTTCTGCCCTCCGCAATCCCACGGGAGGAACTGAGGTTTCCTCAGCAGTCAAATAAGGCAGCAGAGCCACGGCAGTACACCTACAGCCCGTTCATTTTGGAATTGCACTGGGGCAGGTGTTGATTTGTGGGGAGTACAATGTGGAAACAGGGTTAGATGCTTTTTGGCCACCAAACAGCTCAGGGAAAATGCAGCACAAATTAAAGCCCAGAGACAAATGGAACAGCCACAGCCAAGCAGCCATTACCAGGGGAGCATCATGAGACCTCAGGTGCTCTGATTACTGATACACATTGAGAACCAAGGCACACAAACTACCTCATTTTCACTGTCTTCCTCCTCGTTTCTCCATTTATCCAGAGCTGCTGCGTCCAAGGAAATCTTCTCGTCGCAGATCAAGCCCAGCAGGTTCCTGGTGGGCTTACAGACCTCTGCAAGCTGTGCAGGTCAAGAGAAAGGGAAGTGAGAGGACAGATGACAGGAAAGGGAAGATGGAAACCCACTGAGACACTGGGCAGCTGCTGGATTCTGGGAAGGAGTCAGGACTTCACTGCTACCCTTGTGCTGCCAGAGCCACGTCCAGCTGGGACAGATGTTCTTAATGAGGCCAAAGAGGCTCCTGTCCTATAGGGGCACATCTGAAACCTGCCTGTGCCTCCAAACACTGATTCAGGCAAGACCATAATAAAATATTTGGTATCACCAGTGACAAGACATCACTTGGCAAGAAAACCTTCAGTGAAGGTGATTATTTGTATGTTTCCCACATATATTGCTTTGCTTTCCTTTAGAAGATCCATTTCCTGCCACTTAACAGGTTTGTTTATTTGTGAAGGTGATTATTTGTATGTTTTGCACGTATTTTGCTTTGCTTTCCTTTAAAAGATCAATTTCTTACCACTTAACAGGTTTGTTTCATTGACCCAAAGGTCGCTTTCTATAAATAATCATTCGATGTGATTGTAAGTCTTACATTTCTCAGGAAAACTGTTCTTTTAAATTTTTTATTCTCAAACAGATGAGCAAAAGTGTTGTTTATTAGACTGTATTATCTGTATTGTTCGTCATGCTTCATTTGCCCACTAAAGTTCTACTAAAACAAACTGAATAATTTTGTTTCCCCCACAGTAATTGAAACAATTCCTTCTTCAAATCTGCTAAACATAGCAGAAGAAAGCCCAGCACTAATTCAGCACTGGGCTCCCTAGAAACAGAAAAAGAAAAGAAATACCGTTGTCTGCTAAAAAGCTGTATCTCAAAGCCAACAGAAGATCACAAATACTGTCATTTAAGCTTCTAAGTGTCCCCATGCCTGTGAGCCTTTGCAGTGTGCCTTCCAGGGTCTGTTCCCAGGGAAAGGGGAGCCTCACCTGCGTTCTTCCCTCGCTGATCAGGTTGGAGCCCACTGCACTCCCCGCGTTCAGTGACCCACGAAGGACGATGGACTGAGACGGTGCGAGGCCACGGAGCGGAGAGAGGGTCCCCAGGGGCAGCTGGATGGGGGCCAGGTGGGGGCCCAAGGGCTGGAATATGGAGAGGGGACTCGCTGACAGGAGAGCAGAGGTGTGCAGCCCCCTTTGGAAAGGGAGGAGGTGCTGCCCTGTGCAAACACAGGCTGCTGAACCAACTCCAGCACTGCCGAAAACCTGCTTGGGGGCCCCACGGCCACCAGCACACGGCACAGGTAAGGAAATACATTTGGATTTACTCGTACATTTTGCCTTCCAAAGACACACCTGAACGGGTCCAGAATGCTCCTTCCTTTCAGAGGGCAGCAGGAGCCCTGGGAGCCATCCCACATCCTCACCTCTGAGCAATGCACACCCCAGGTTATCACCACCCAGAAGTGTGACCATCCTGTTGGACAGTAGGGAATTCCCCATCCCAGTAGTCTCACCCTGCACAGGTTGAACCAGAAGCACACGTGTGCCCGGGCTTTCCCTGTGGCACTCCAGGGTTTTCCCTGTGGCACAGCAGTACAACTGGCAGTACAAGGGCTGGTGCTTCAGCAGAGCACGTGTGTTTCCAGAAACCACAGTCCCTGTGTCTACACAAGATTCCAGACTGAAATCAGAGTTAATTCACTGATGGATGGAAAGAGGAGGATGTCATCACCAAGTCATCACCACAGCAATGGTAACAGAATAAATCACATTCTGGGCTTAAACTAATTATTTTCTACAGATAGTCATTAACCACACGTACAGAACAGAGGATGTTCACTGTCCTTCAGCAGAGATAAATGTGCTAATTAAAACTTTAGGGATAATCTACAGTATACCTGTTATTTATAGTTCTTACCAGCTACCTGAGCACTTTCACACTGATAACGAGAAACCTGAACTGGCAACTCAGTGGAGCTACAGCTGGGCACCAGCAGAGCACAGCAATCCATTAATGCTACACACAGTGTAATGTTCTCCCCAGGTGAAGGCGGGATCTGTGATGCGCAACACAGGGAAAAGTTTGGGCAAAACTGAGCAAAATGGTCCAGCTATTCCCAGAGGAAGAAGGAAATTACAATTATAGATGGGTTCCATCACCCCTGAAAGTCACTTCAGTGTCCTAAGACACAGGTGCAGCCACCCAAGGGCCTAACTGTGCTCAGACCTGCAAAGCCATGGGCCAGTAACCACTGGGAATGCTCCTACTCTGGTGTGGAAAAGGCAGTTCAAACTTTCTCCTGTTTTTCTTTCATTTAGGAGGGAACAGACTCCATTTCTCAAAGTGCTGGCCATGGATGAAGGAGAGCTGGCTGCAATTTGTGGTTTCTTACATCACCTTAACCAACTCACCCCAGGACTCGAGACTCAGCAAGCACAACTAAGCTGAAAATAGCTGAATAAGCCATTCCCCCTCAATTTAGACTGTGGGACCTCAAGGGAAAAGACCAACTTCATAGTGTGCTTACTGCAAAGAGCCTTACAGCCCAAATTAAAGGTGATTTTGTATTCAGTGTTGCAAACTCACTTGATTTACTGCCCATCACCCGGGTTTGAGTTCAGAAAGCCCTTTGTTTCTCCTCTGCCCAGCCCTCCCCAGAAGCACAGCAAGCAAAGTCTACTCACAGCAGATTGCTTCAGTGACTGCTTCTCCTTCTTCTGCTTCTTCTCTTTCTTTTCTTTCTTCTGCTTCTTCTCTTTCTTCTCCTTCTTGTCCTTCCTCAGGCCGCCCTGTGCCAGCAGTTTCTCCCGCTCCCGGATCACCAGCTGCCTGTAGTGCTCGTCACAGGGGTGCTCCCACGTGGACTGGCCCGTTGCAAAGTTGAAGTAGTAGACATCACCAGTGGTGTCTTGGCTGCTTGGCAAAAACCAGCATGAAAAGATGGAAGAGCACATAGAAACACAGCTGCACAGGCCAGAACATCCGTACTGGGGGGCACGACCACCTGGAGCTCAGGGAAGAGGAGCATGAAGCCTCCAAAAGGCCAAAAATACATCGGTGTGGGGAAGCAGCTCTCCTAGGGTGCTCATGACCTTATCAAGCTTCCCAAACAGTTTCACCCCCCTTCTTACTGCCACCCCAAAAAGCCCTAGCTCCCTCATCCACAGGAAGTAAAATATTGAGGTAAAATATCCCTCCTCCTCCCCACCAGAACGCTGGGGGAGCACACAGAGGGGAAGGACAGGAAAGACCAGGAATCACAGATTGGTTTGGGTTGGAAAGGACCTTAAACATCTTCCCTCCTGCCATGGGCAGGGACACCATCCACTAGACCAGGTTGCTCAGAACTCCATCAAACCTGGCCTTGGGCACTTCCAGGGATGGGGCAGCCACAGCTTCTCTGGGCAACCTGTGCCAGGGCCTCCCCACCCTCACAGGGAGGAATTTTTCCTGATATCCAACCTAAACCTCCTCTCTGTCAGTTTGAAGCCATTCCCCTCGTCCTGTGACTGGGAACCACCCAGGACAGCTGCAGCCAGAGTCTCACCAGGGCTTCCAGTCAGGGGGTAACGGGGCCACCAGGCACTCCCTGGCCAGCCACAGCAGCTCTGACTCCTTCTCAGGGTCAATCCCGATTATCGGTGCAAAATTCTGGATTTCTAGGAAAACACAAGAGGAATATGTGAAGACAGTCTACACCAGCCACTACACAGGAGAGCCACCCTCCCAGCTATAGCAGGGAGCACACTGGAAAATCCAAAACAAAGCTGCTCCAAGCCACCAGCATGGTCCTGTGTGTCCACAGCAAAGAGTTCATTTTTTAGCTCTGTCTTCTGTGAAATTCCATGTATTTTACCCTCTCCACCCACTCTCTCCCCAGTTCCTGCTTTCTGAACACCTGTGTGCCTGAATCCCTTCTTCCAGCTCCCAGGAGGACAGGCAGCACCCACCTTGCTCGTCAGGAACGTAGGAATCATTGTAATCTTCTTCCAGAATGAGCTGGTTCCCGATGCGCACGGCCCCTGCCAGGAGTCCCCTCTCCATGGCTCCCACACCTGGGGGCGGGAAGGAAGCAACACAAAGTCCAAACTGTCCTCAGAAATGAAGGCTCCTTGTCCCCTAGCACAGTGCAGAGCTCTTCCACCTGCAGCACACACAGCAAATCCAACTCCAAGAGCTTCCACACACACTTCCAGGGGCTGCGGAAACAAGGAGCAGAGCTGAAGCAGCACAAAGTTATAATCAGATCCCCCAGGCCTCCAAATTTCTACAGAGGAGGTGAGCATTTCCTTAAGGTACTTTTTAACCAGCAAAAAAAAAAACAAAAACGCTGAAATGAGAAAGAGAAGGAAGAGAAAGAACACAGCATTCCCAGAGTGCAGCTTTGAGAGAAGCCCCAGGGCTGGATCAGCACTGCCCAGGGACAAGGCAGCTTCTCCCTACTTACCTTAGACTGTCCCCCCTTCTCAGAGGACACTTCAGAAGCTGTAAAAGGGTCCTAATTCAAAGTGTCCCAGCTGTAGCCCATTGCTTCATTACTTAACTCATAGACCACACCACAGCTGGGCCCTTACAACCCATCCAACCCAGGATTAGCAGTTTGAATTGCTTCACCTCACCCCGAACATCCCCAGCTATGGCTCTGCATGGCCACATTTGGCCAGCACGAGTCTCCCACCACTGTGGGGGGGGCCAGGTGCCAGTGCCAGCACAGGCACAGCGGGGACCGTGACCCGCTGCTCAAACACAAGGTCAAACCTTTCAGCCTAAAACCCCCCAAATTCTCAATGCATAAAGCATTCCTCTGCTATACTCATGAGACTCAGGGGGTTGCAGTACCTGCCAGGGGTCTGAGCAGCAATAACACCCCAGTGATGACAGCCCAGAGCAGGATCACCACCCACTGCCTGTAACCAGCCGTCACTGCCCTCTTCACCTCCCTCTGTCCTCGGACCACTCCGTATTTATAACCCTTATGTAAAACAGGTCTCAGAAGCCGCAACTAATCCTGGCAGTTGCCAAGCAAAGATATCCTAGGGACACGCCAAAGCAAAACAGCATCACGGGGCTCACACCACTCCCCCTCCCAAACGTTCCCAGTTAGAGCATTTGGATGTGGGCAACTCACTCAGGGCCTTCTGTTCGTGTTTTCCTGTCCCAGCTCTAACTCAGCCCCATTTTCCATCCCAGGGATTAGCGCTGGATGGCTCACTCCTCTCTTGGAGACGCTGCCTCGCTGCACCCAGGGAGAACTTTCAGTGCTTGAGGGGCACCTGTAATAGATGGGGACAAGGGGAACGCTTTGAAACTAGAAGAGGGGGGATTTAAACGAGAGATTAAGAGGGACTTCTCCCCTGTGAGGGTGGTGAGGCCCTGGCACAGGTCGCCCAGAGAAGCTGTGGCTGCCCCATCCCTGGAAGTGTCCAAGG